>BTHU01000010.1:8756751-9241751 GCA_036184795.1 Tokudaia tokunoshimensis
TAGATGTGAATGTGCGTGGCTGGTCTCTGGCCATGCTGTGACACCCCCCCCCCCGCCCCGCTCAGCATCTTCATTCAGTTTGCTCAGCCTCCCACTGTAAAGTGTGCTGTCTGTCCATCCTGGCCTTGTCTCTCCATCCCTCTCCCGCTGTTCATCTCTGTCACCTTCTTGCTCCCTCATCTCACATTTCCTAGCAAGGGAAGGTGGAAGACTTGACCAGCAGAGGCTGAGAGTCAGACCACCACACCAGCCCAACCCTATGCAGAAGAGGCATTTCCAAGAATCTTGGCATTTCCAAGAACTTTTGGAGCCTTCTCCTCTCCTCCATGCACATAGGGTGATCCAAACAGAAGTCTGCACATACCTGCCAAATGGCTTTCCTGGACACTCCGATGGCGGCGATTAACTTGAAGCCCATCACTGCCAGGAGGAGGTTGCAGGACACCTCATTTGCTAAAGGAGGTGTGACTTCCAGGCTCGTCTATCTCATTTATTGGGAAATAGCTTTCCTGTCTGGCCAGCCTCCTGCTGAGCCAATCTGAGGTGTTTTCTGCGGTCTGAGGCTGAACCAGGGACTCCAGCCTGTAACTCAGTATGTGAGTCACAGTCCGTGGAAGTGAGGCTGAGCTGCCTGCTCCCAGAGGGGGAATTTCCATTGCATCCTCTCAGTGTGACACTGGAGAAAAATCACCCTGCTTTGACCTCTCTTCCTTACCTTGTTTCTTTCCCCCTTCCTCTTGTTTCCTCCCCTTCTAGTTTCTTTTTCTTCTCATTCATTCACTCACTCATTCACTCATTCACCTGGTCAGTCACGTATTCGTCTAGCCATGCAATATTTTTTCAAGCCCACTTTATACCCTAAATTCTGTGCTCTCTGGGAGCTATAGCTTGCAATTGCTCTTGCCTTTATGCAATTCAGAGTTTAAGAAGACAGACAGACAGACAGACAGACAGCACCCTATAATCTATAACCTAATCAGCTCATTGCTACAGTAGCTAGCCCCCAAGCTGCAGAAACCTGGCCTACTGTGCCCACTGGACCATCTAGCAGGCGATCTTGACTTTATGAACTGGGAGGATGTGGTGGCTATAAAGAGGTGTCTATGATATGCCAGGGAGGTAATTCATTGGTAACATGCTTACCAGGCAAGCATAAGGACCTTGGTTTGATGCCTAGAATCAACTAGGTGGCATGGTGGTGTGCCTCTGCAGCGGAGACAGATTTCCGAGGCTTGCTCCCTTGGGTTTCTCCTTCACCAGGAAAGACTGGATGTAGGGGAATACCAGGACAGAGAAGTGAGAGGGGCGAGAGGGGGTTGAATGGGGAACAGGGGGAGGGAAGAGGGCTTGTGGGACTTTCAGGGATGGAGGAACCAGGAAAGGGGAAATCATTGGGAATGTAAATAAATATATATATAGAAAATAAATAAATAAAAAGGAATTGGTTGCTGCTTTGTAAGCAAATCTTTAGCTTTGAGGCAGGGTGGAAGCCTGAAAAATTGAGTTGAAAAATTGTCAAGCCCCAGTTCAGTTCCTGGAGGAAGGCAGGCCACATGAAAGAAGCTGGGGTATAACCTCTCCACCTCCACGGCCTTCGAGGCTTGGGCCTCACTAACCATGAGCTTATACAGGTTTATTGTTATAAACCACTAAAGCGGGGGTGCCAGTGCATTTGTTAGGCAGGACTACCTGTTACAGGGTAAAGTCTTCAGTATCTGCTTGTCTGCAAATGGCCTTTGTTGTAGGTTCACTTTGGGCTTGTGGCCTGTGTACTGAGTTATTCCCCACAGCTGGAAGGCTTCTTCTAGCTGAATCTTAAAAGCCTTTACCCATCAAACCCAGTACAGTGTTGTTGCAGAGGCTGATGTCCCCAGTGTATTTCTTCCCTGTCTTCAAACTATAGACACTGCATGAAATAACAAATTAGTGTAGTTTGCTATTTGCCAGCATTTGTTACACAGCCTCAGACACAGCATCCAAAGGAGACATCTGGGTGGGGCCTGGAGGCAGAGAAGGAACCGAGTAGATGGGAAGAGATGGGATGAGATGCACTTCCAAACAGTTCAGACAGGAGCCCCATGCCACAGTGGAGTGCGCTGAGATTCAGACACAGAACAGAACGGGACCTCTAGCAGCAGAAAAGAGAAGGAGGAATGGCTGAGATGCCACTGGGACGGACCAGACAGTGGACATGGCACCCGGAGTGAGGGCACGAGACTATGCTTGAGTGATGGGGGACTTAGGCAGGAGAATCACATAGCAGACTGCCACTTAGCTGAAAACATGATCATCTGAGCCCCAACGGAAGAAGGAGTAGCGCCATGCTGGGCCTTCTTGTCCATGCCTACCTTGGGGACTGATGGGGTCTACCCTGTTCTCCAAGGCTGTGGTACCTTCTCTCAGGCACGTCCCTTTCCTGACACACAAGAGACAGGGTGGGAGAGTTTGTAGTACTGACTTGCTCACAGTTCGCAGGTGTGTGTGTGTGTGTGTGTGTGTTTACACATGTGCGCTTCTGTACATGCATGACAGACAGACTGTAGTGTATTCCCTTATACAATCCTGTCTTGTTCTGTCACCTGGGAATCCGCACATCTGAGGGTTCCTGGGGAATGGAGAATCAGTGAATTAGAAGAAATATCTGTGAGTAGGGGAGCTCAACTTTGTGCTTGGTGTGGCTGAGTGATTTGTGGACTCAGTCCCACAGTTTATTTGCAACATTTTTTATTTTCTTCTTCTCTCTTTTCTCTTCCTCTTCCTCCTCCTCTTCTCCACCCCTTTTTAAATGAAGGATCTCATGTGACCCACACTGTCCCCAAAACTCATTGTGTAGCCAAGGATGACCTCAAACTTCAGATCCTCTTATCTCTACCTCTTGAGTGCTAGGGTTACTTGCTACAGGAGTGTGCCACCATGCCTGTTTTATTTGGTGCTGGCAATGTCATAGGGCTCTGTGTGTGCTAAGCAAGCGCTGTGCCAATGAGCCACATTCCCACCCATCCTTCTTCCTTCTGTTCAGTGTCTGACCAACTTTGCCAGTTAATGCTACTTGAATTCGGGAAAGTCTATTTTTTTTTTGTACAAAATGAATCTCAGTAATCTTTCCTTAGAAGTGGTTAGGGGTGTGTTCAAGGTGGAGCGCCTCTCCAGTGAGGGAGTCTTTATCTCCCACAGGCATCCTGAGGTGCAGGAGACTGCAGTTCTGGTCAGAAGCATGGCTTCTCCCTGCTTCCTCTCTGTTCCTTGCTTCTCCAGCTCAGTTACATTATATTTCACATATTCGCTTTTGAATTTGATATTCAGCAACCAGGATATTGCCTTCCATTCTAGCCAAAGAATCCCTTTAATTATCCCAGCATGGAGACTGGTAGACCAGACTCCTCTGGACATATAGGAAACCTCACAGTTAAACACTTCCCAACGTTTTATAAAGTCTATAGAAAGAGAAGAATGTTAGCCTCAACATTCCATTGTGTAGCTATGGGAATGTGGCTTCCAGTCTTATTCTTTGTTGCTAGAACAAAACACCTGAGACTGGTGGGCTTATAAAGAAATAGGGGTTTCATCTTGTTGTACTTTGCATATATTGCTGGAGATCCAAGAGATTCCAAGAACATAGTACAGGCATCTTCATGGCTTCTGGTAAGGGCTTTGGGATACGTGGAATCATATGGAGGTAGCACATGTGACAGTGGTCAGCAGGCATGTGAAGAGGCAGACACGGTACTGGGTGACCTGACTTCATGCTAGCCAACTTTTAGAATAATGAACCACGATGCTGAAAGGTACTCCGCATGTTACTAGAAAATGTAAAAAATCATTGTCACTTCCCTACAAACCACAGTCACCTGAATGCAAGGCTTACTTGTGGCATGGTGGCACAAATGTCATGGAAGTAACCAACAACATTGTTGGTTGGATTGAAGGTCCACTTCATGAGATAGAATCCATATCTGATGCTACTAAATTGGCCAAGAACCTGACACTAGAGAGGTTGTGGGGTAGAACTGTTATCCTCCAAAAGGAACAATAAAATGGCCCTTAGTGACATACTTCTCTACTCATGGCTCAGAACGCCACTCAGGCCTCACCAGAGAGGCTTCTTCTTGCAGTAGGTGACAGTTAACAGAGAGACCCACAGTGTGACAATGTACAGAGAGTGACAGACTTTGGAGCACTCATCTCAAAGTATGTGGGAGGTGTCTTCATGAATCTAAATTCTTGACCCAGTCTCCTAATAAAAACATTAACTCAGTCTTCTTTTTCTTCTTTATTTATTCATTCATTTTTCCTTCCTTCCTTTTCTTTTTTTTTTTTTTAGACAGTATCTCTCTGTTATGTAGCCATGGCTGTCCTGGAACTCGTGGACTCACAGAAATCTGTCTGCCTCTGCCTCCTGAGTGCTGAGATGAAAGGTATGTGCCACAATGCCTGGCCATCAATTCATCCTTAATGGTAGAGTCACCGTGACTTAACCATGTTTACCTTTTGACCCTGTCAGAAAACACATTTCAGTGTGAATTTTGAGGTGACAAACCATGTCCACATCACAACACTCCCTTGCACACAATACACACATTTTGTCTTTTCCAGTCCTGGGTAGTAAATGGGTTTCTATTTTCATTGTATCATAGAAGCTGATTTCCCTCTGCTGAATTTTCTATAGTCTGTTGAGTCTCAGTAAACCAATAAAACTCAGGCAATTTGTGTATGCCTGTAACCTCAGCACTCAGGAGCTGAGGCAGGAAGATTGCTGCTAGTTCAAAATCATACTAGGTCCACCAGGGCTATACAGCAAGGTTGTCTCAAAAAAACCAAACCAAACCAAAAAAAAAAAAAAAAACCAACAATAAATAAGTAAGCAAATAATTTAATAAGATATAAGTGAAGTCAAAGTAAAGTTAAATGGTCTTCACAAACACTTCCAGGTTTGCCGGATCAGACATAGATGGTGAAAGATTCCTTCAGCCCGGGGGCTTGGGGGTGGGGGGGTGGGGGACAGGTCTTGTGCCTGTCTTGCCTGCTGTTCATCCAGACCTTCAGAGAACTCTCTGGGGAATAGGGTTCCATAGCTCTCCAAGGGACAAGCGGTTCTTATTTAGAAGTCTCACAGAAAACTCGGCCTTTCATCAGCAGAGTTTGATGTCCAGGCTCTCCAGTCTTGCCTGCACAGCGGGGGACTGATCGGAGCTTGCTGAAGTGAACTGAAGGGTAGAAGTCTGGTTCTGTCTATTATCTTCCCTGTAATAGACCTGCTCCACGGGGCTCCTCACCTTGGTGACAATTCATTTCCTCTCATCCCTGATCACAAGACCAGGCTGGCCTCATCTGCCTTCGGTCCCAAGTTCTGCTGAAAGTTGAGTTGGAGGAAGTCGGTCCTCCATGGCTCCTCCCAGTGGTGCCCAGTCTAGGTGGGAATGCGGGGCTGTGACAAACGCAGAGTCAACTGTGTGGCCCGGGGCAGAGTCAGGCAGCGTTCGCTTCCTGTTCCTTTCCTCAGGTGAGGGGTCAGGGAAGTGAGATGCTGACATCTGAGAACTCCAGTCTCGGGAGAGTAATAATAGCAGCACAGGTGAGAGTAAGTGTGGGGCAGGGGGTTGGGGTGGGGTGGTGGGGGGCATAGCTGGTGCCACACAACTGCCTGTGGCCAGGTTTCAGGGGCACACTGGGCACTGTTTGCCTGTCTTCAACTCCAGTCATGCTGTGTATTCTGTGGTCCAGCCCCAATACACAACACCCTCTTCCAGCATTTAGAATGGGAGGACCCTGTCTCTGGTGATGCGAAGACTTGTGTCTAATCCAGGTGAAATTTGCTCCTTTGGTACCTTATGACGGACTGAGGCAAGCACTGGCTTTTTGTTTCTTTGTTTGGTGGGGCCAAGGTTTGGCCATTGTGACAAAGGGTCCTCCCCCTGCTCAGGAATATATGTGTTTATCATACTGAACACGATAGAAAAAAAGGTCGGTTTTGCTCACACCTATAATCCTAGCACTTGGGAAGCTGAAGCAGGAGGATTGCTGTGAGTTCCAATCCGAGATACAGAGTGAGACCCTGTTTCAAAACTATGACCAAAAAAAGCAAGAAGGAGGGAAGGAGGAAGAAGTGGGGGGGGGGCAGATGGGGAGATGCTGAGTCGCCAAGTTCGTGCCACACAAGCAGGAAGACCATCTTCAGACCCTCCACACCCATGTCTTAAAAAGCTGAGATTAGCAGCTGACATCTCACTGCTGGGGAAACAGCGACAGGCAGATCTTATTGGCCAGTCAGTCCAGCCGAATCAGTGGACTTCAGGTTAAATGAGAGACGGTCACAAACAAACATAACCAGTGGCGAGCGATTGGGAAGGTACCCCGGGGTTGACACTGGGTGTTTCAACACACATCACCAATGCAACTTAGGAGAGAAAGGGGTTTCTTTTACCTTCTACTTCCGGATAACAGTCTATCATCAAGAACTCAAAGTGGGAGCCTGAACTCAAGTCTGCTTGCTATTCTACACACCAACACCTTTAATTGGAGAACTTGTGCACAGACAGCAGAAACCATGGAGGAACTCTGCTTTCTGGCCGGCTTGCAGACCTATGCTTAGCTAACATTTTTATGTAGTTCAGGGTCACCTATCCAGGGAATAGTGCCACCCACAGTGGGCTGGGCCCTCCTCCACCAATTAACATTCATGACAATCTCTCTGAGACATGCCACCATCCTGTCTGATCTAGGGAATGCTTCTCAATAGGCTTCCTGTCCAGGTGGTTTCTAGGCTGTGTCAAATTGACAGCTAAAGCTAAAGAGGACAGGTAGCACGGTGACTTTGGAGTTTGCACTACTGTTTGGGATGGAGCAGACATGCAGCTGCAAAGAATAGTTTGTCAGGACATGATTGGGTTTTATATATACTTGATTTTTGCCACCTCAGAAAGCATTTATACCCCCTCAAGACTTGTACGTTTTATGTCTGAACATATAATTGTTTAAATTATTAGGATAGTCTGTGGAAAGGAATACCAATTGTAGAATCCCAGGATTTCAGCTTACAGAAAGAGAATTCCCTTAAAACCTTCCAGGTATGCCAGCAAAAGTGACCAGGGGTCAGGAATGGCAGCCTACAGCTATCATCTCTGTAGTCAGCAGGAGGATCGCCCCAAGTTTGAGGTCAGTCTCAGATACACAGTGAGTTCTAGACCAGTCTAGGCCTGGGTGAGACCCCATTTAACAGAAAAAGGATGCCTGGGGAAATAGCTGAGTAGGTAAAGTACTTGCTGTACAATCATGCGGACCTGAAGTTGGATCCGCAGTGCCCATGTAAAAGCCAGGCCTGCCTGCCAGTGTGCATCTATAAGCCCAGTGCTGGGGAGGCAGACAGGAGGATGTGGAAGCTTCCTGGCCAGCCACTGAGTCAGTGAATTCTAAGTTTAATTCCAGACCCTGCTTCAAAATGTAAGAGGGAGAGTAAGTCAAGAAGATAGTTGGGTATTAACCTCTTATCTATATGTGTACCCACACACATATATAAACACATACGAGGGAGAGAGAGAGAGACAGACAGACAGACAGACAGACAGACAGACAGACAGACCAGGTAGTATTGGCGCATGCCTTTAATTCCAGCACTTGGGAGGCAGAGGCAGGTGGATTTCTGAGTTCGAGTCCAGCCTGGTCTGCAGAGTGAGTTCCAGGGCTACACAGAGAAACCCTGTCTTGAAAAAAAATAAAACAAAACAAAAAAACAGAGAGAGAGACATGCACATGGACACACAGAGAGAAACACACACACGCGCGCACACACACACACACACACACACAGAGACATGCACACACAGAAACACATACACAGAAAGGAGGGAGAGAGGGAGGGAGGGAGGGAGGGGGAGAAATGCACATGCACACACAGAGAGAAACACACATGCACAGAGAAAGAGAAAGACATGCACACATACAGAGAAACACATATACATGTGTGTATGTATATATACATACATATATATGTATATACACACATATATATACACACACACAATAGAGGAAAGGGAAGGAGGGAGAGAGGGAGGGAGGGAGGGAGGGAAGGAAGGAGGGAAGGCAAATACTAAATGATGATAGCTAACCCCTTCAGAACCTCTTGAGGTATGTTTGTCCCATAAGTTGATGCAGGCGGGCTGTGCTGAACCTCTCTGCTTAGAAGCTGCCTCAGGGACCCCTGTCATACGCCCTGTCATAGGGTCACTTTACCTAGCATCTTCACTTCATCCCACCTCCCATCTGGATTCATATCTCATCTCCTCCCCTTGAGGGAGGGAGAGGTCCGTGACAGATGTAGAAATCACTGAGTAAACTCCTGGCCATCGAGGAATGTCCTGGGTGCCTTCTAGTCATGAAAAGCACCTCAGATCCCATCCTGAATTTTTTGCCTTTTGGAAGCAGTTGAACATTTGGGGGCATGGTGAGGGGCCTCATCCTGGTATCTAGGACAGCTTTTCTATCTTGATGGAAAGACAGGATGTGAGGTCTAAAATAAGACATGTGTAGGAGGGCATATAGCACATTTGCCTTTGAAATCGGATTATATTTACAGTAAGATAAGAAGATAAATGTAAAATTCCATTGGCATGCGCTGTGGGGCGATTGTATGGAAGTGGCAGGATCGAAGGCATCTGCAGTTACAGTGTTACCTAAGAATAGAATGTTCCATGGGCTCTTCTGATGCGGTCCAAGTCTTTGTTGAGGCTCTCCATATGCTTATGCACAGGGTAGGGTGACGCTTTCATCAGATTCTGGCTCCCAGCC
Organism: Tokudaia tokunoshimensis; assembly: GCA_036184795.1. Lineage (NCBI taxonomy): Eukaryota > Metazoa > Chordata > Mammalia > Rodentia > Muridae > Tokudaia > Tokudaia tokunoshimensis. The sequence continues at coordinate 8,765,533 of BTHU01000010.1, forward strand.
CCTGCCTCTTATTTTCCTGTCTACAAGATTATACAATACGGTCTCTGCTTATGTTCATGTGCTTATAGGGGTGCTATATATGCATAAGTGTGTGCATGAGTGTGGAGGTATGGGGGGGGCATAGGACGGCCTTGACTGTCCCTCTTTGGCCACTGCTGGTCCATCCTGTTTGGACTCTCAGGGGCCTGGAGCTTGCCGATTGGCTAGCTCTAGGGATCTGCTGGTCATCTCCTCCCAAATACTGGGGTTACACATATGCTCTACTGCATCTAGACTTTTACAAAATGGGTTCTGAGGGACTGGATTCATGCACTTTGTTGTCTGAGCCATTTCTCTAACACAGGAACTTGTATTTCTCAGGGTGCTTATTAAATGGCCTGTGACACATAGTGGCTTTTGTAAGACAGAAGACTGTGTTTCCCCTGAGTATAAGTGCGTCATTCTAGCTGCAAGGGAGCCACGGTGTGAACTTTTCTTTGACAGTCCTTATCCAGCTAAAACTCCATTCCTGGGGAAAGGGAACAGAATTGCGGAAGAGGGGCTCAGTCTTCCACATGCTGATGTTACTAGGATGCGTTATTTCTCTCAGCACAGCCAAATACCTGACAAGTGGCAACTTGAAAAGGGAAAGTTTAACCAGCTCACAGCTTTAAAGAACAGGACAGGGAAGGCGTGTGGGAGTATGAGGTGGCTTGCTCACATCTGGACAAATCAGGAAGCAGAGATAAGACAGGAAGTGAGGCTGGACTATAAACCCCAAGGTCCCATCCCCACCCTCCACCAGTGACCCACTTTCTCCAGTAAAGCTCTACCTCCTAAAGATTTCAAAGCCTCCCAAGCCAGTGCCACGAGCCAGGGGCCCACGTATTCATATATGTGGGCACTGGAGCCTGAGAGAGACATTTGGCATTGGATCCATAACACAAGTTATCTGGATCAGGCGGAGGCAACACAGAGTAGGCAGAACTTGGCTGTTGATTGGCATGAGGAACTGGAGAGAAGGGTAATAAAACACCCCTCCCCCTTTCCAGCTTAGGAAACCAATGCTGGTCTCAAGGGAGACAGGAAGTGCTTAGTAAGGGAAGTAAAAGAGTAGAAAAGAGGCCTGTGGTTGGGACCCATTGCTACGAGCTTTCTAATGCTTCCTTGGGGGAAATAGTCAGCTCACCGCAGGAAGGACCTGGCCAATGACAGGGAGATAGGCAGGATGAGCTGGCTCAGTAGAGGGACTTCCCACACAGCCCTGACTGTTCCCTCCTTGGCTGTCTTCATCCACTTGGCTTACTGTAGCAAACATTATACATTCCATACATCATGAAAAACAGACATGACTCCTTATAGCTCTGGAGTCCAAGACATGGTCTGACACGGATGACCAAGACATGGACTGACACGGATGACCAAGACATGGACTGACACGGATGACCAAGACATGGACTGACACGGATGACCAAAACATGGACTGACACAGATGACCAAGACATGGACTGACACAGATGACCAAGACATGGACTGACACGGATGATCAAGACATGGTCTGACACGGATGACCAAGTCATGGTCTGACACAGATGACCAAGACATGGTCTGACACAGATGACCAAGACATGGACTGACACGGATGACCAAGACATGGTCTGACACAGATGACCAAATCATGGTCTGACATGGATGACCAAGAAGACATGGACTGACATGGATGACCATGGAGGCAGCAGACTCAATATGTGGTTCATGGCTGACATTTTTTGCTGTGTCTTCACAGAATGGGAGGGGCCGTTGGGTTCCCTTAGGCCACTTTTTAGGAAGGTGCTAAACTCACTTCTGAGAGCCCCATATTCCAACCGAATCCCCCCCCCAGGCCCACCTCCTGATAGCTTCACTGTGGGTGTGGATCTGGAGAGGCGACCACCCATTCGGTCTGCTGCACTGCCCTCCTGACACTCTGTCCCAGCCCCAGGCTGTGGTCCCTCCAACCCGGCTTCTCCTTTTCAATCAAGAAGCTGTGCCTTCTGCTGCTGCTCTTCTATGAGTGGCAGCTCTTTGGAGAGTCCTTCTCCTCCCCCGGTCAGTTCCTACACATCCTTTCCCACCCAACTCTAAAGCAACCTTAGCGAGAGAGCCACGCCCCATCAGGAGAACCTCCATGACAAGGCCTATGTCTCACTCTATTTTAGGTCCCAACATAGCTGAACAGAAGGACACGGGGCCCTCCCCGAGTGAGTCTGGGGGACCTCCTTTGAAGCACAGGTTTTCCTCTGGGGAGAAGAAATGGATGCCTGGCTTGGCAAAACACAAGCTAGCTACAGTACCCAGAGGTGGAGAGGCAGCAGGCCTTGGGTTCTCGTCAAAGGCTCTCGTTACCCTGTCGTTCCTGAGTGGTACACTGGAGATCAGCTGAGGGCTGATGGCATTCATTCCACTGTGAGGTGACAGGTGTCTCACCTGCTGTCAGTCAATGAACAAGGCAAGTTGAGAGGCACCTGAGAACAGAAGACAGTGTGCGTGGCACATTAGCGTGGAGAATTTAAGAGGCACATTAGCGTGAAAGATTAAACATCAGGTTTGGATCAGTCAGATTTTATAATATCAGACAAAACAATAATTCCATCCCTGCAGAGCCAGTGTGGGAGAGAGGTGACTCTCAGCAAAGACACGGGTTCATTTTGAGACTGTTGTACGAGGTAGGGCATGTTTTGGTAGGCCACAAGATAGGCCAGAATTCATTTAAAGCTTCTCCTTTCTTGTCACGTCAACCATGGCGCCATGTAGACACCCAGCTAGTGCTTGTGAACGTGACCCTCACTAGTCCATAGGTGGCCAGGGACCTGTGCAACTTCTTTCTGTAGAGACTTCACTGACAAGTGAGACACTGGGTGGGGGAGAATGAAAACAGGAAGGGCGTGGCTGCTCCCAGTGTCCATTCTGTCGTTCATAAGAGGAAAACCAATGCCCCGATTCTGAGCCAAGTCTACCACAAGCTTTAATACAATACCGGCCAGGATGGACTTTGGTCATGACCATTCCCTGGAATCCCCAGCTGAGTGGTGACAAGACTTGTCGTAGGGTCTTTTAAAAACAAAACCATAAAGTCACTGTATTTTCCCATGTGGCGTTGTTATTTTCCAAGAACTACAACTCCCAGCACTCCAGGAAGTTACATGGTCTGTGGGCAGGTGGGGCTTACAGGTTAACTTTGGCTCTTACAGTAGGTTTGGGTAAAGAGGTTTATCATACATATGAGAGAGAAAGCACCCAAAGGCACCTGTCCAGACTGAACACAGCCATGAGAGGGAGAACGAGAGAGGAAGAGAAGAGAGAGGATGCAAAGAGAGTACCTGGGAACCCAGACCAAGAAGACACCGGACACCAAGTCAAAATGGCTGGCTTATGTAGGAGTTAGATAAGCTAAGGGGCTGGAGAGGTTCAGGGTCGGGGGCAGGGTGAGAAGTGCTAAGAGGAGCCAGGACTCCAACAGGTATTGGCCAATGCCAAGAAACTGGCAGCCAGTGTCTGCCTTGATATGTTAAATAGGCACCTCAGACATAGGTTAATGGAGGAGCAATTATATCTTTTCTATATTTATATCTTTTGCCAGAGATCAGGACAATCGCTGTTAACAAGTAACAATTATCTTCCTTAAGTCTCTGAGAGAATGTTGGCTTTTCGTCTAAATGCCAAATGTTGGGAAAAGGAATAATAATGTCTCGAGACCTAACACAGTAGATGGTACACACTGGTCTCAGATGGTAAGGAGCTTGCTGTGTAAGCATGAGAATTGGAGTTTGATTCTCTAAAACCCATGTTAAAAAAAAAAAAGAACTGGGCGTGATCGAATGCACTTACCATCCCAGCCCCGCGGAAGTGGAGACAGGCAGGTCCCTGGAGCTCCCTAGCTGGCCAGCCAACCCAGCCTAACTGGACAGCTCCAAGCCAATGAGAGAGACCCCATTTTAAAAGAACACAATGTGCACAGTGTCTGTGTGGCCTCCACCCACGTGTGTAATATGTGTGCCTGCACACACACACGCATGAACACACACACACACACACACACACACAATGATACTTGGTGGAGTGGTGGGTAATTCTTTTACACCCTTTCCCTGCTTCCCTTTACAGAGTGGTAGCTTCAAACTGCCCCAAAAATGCGTGTGGCAGAGTTAGGCTGAGAGCATAGGTCTCCCGTAGCTGCCGTAACAAGTACTATAAACACGGCAGGTGGGGGTGAAACACCAAATTCAAGGTCTCAGTAGGGCTGATCTCTTCTGGAGGTTCTAAGAGAGAACTGCTCATGCCAGTCCTCCAACTCCAGGGACTCCTGGTGGTCCTTAGAGTTTCTGGCTTGCAGGCACATCACTCCCAGCTCTGAGCCTGACTTCTCTGTATATCAGTGCCTGTTTCCCTAGCATTCCTTTGAGAGATGTATAGGATTTAAAGTCCACCCTAAGCTGGGCAATCTCATCCCAAGGTTCTTGCCTGTATTACATGTGCCAAGAGCCAAGTTTCAGTTCAGCTCATATTCACAGAGACAGGGTTAGGCTTAGTGGGAGAGAGCAGAAGGATACAGTTCAACCCACCGGGGGGAACTGTGTGAAGGAGCCTTTTTATCAATAGAATCCTTATGATTCTTTTTTTCTCCACTAATGGTGCCGGATGAAATGTGAAGTGGATCCCCTGGTCTGAAGCATCCATTTTCTGAAGACACTAGCGTGTTGTGTCTAATGTTGCTAATGGCATCTCTCCAGCTCCCACGTAAGCTCAGGGTAAAAATAGAGATGGCTCAAGGCTAAAGCACTTGCCACGCACACTTGAGGACCCGAGTTCAGATCCAGAATCCATGTAAATGCTGAGTAGGTGTGTGTCGAGATTCCTCAGCAGGCTGGTGAGCAAAACTAGCTATATTCCTGTGCTCTGGCTCTGCATGGAGACCCAACGCAAAGTAGAAAAGCAATGGAAGGTGAGTCCTCGAATCAACCTTAGTCTTCCACATGCACCTGCATAGGAGTGTACACACATGTTCACACACACATGCAAAAACATGCATATGCACATACGTCAACCACATACACATGTGAAAGCCTCCTCCCTGAGCTTCATAGGTCCAGTCCTAATGGGAAGAGAGTGGCCAGGGGAAACTGAGAAATGTCCCTTGTAAGTGCAGGGCAGAGACCGGGCCTGCTGGCCTCAGGCTTGTAGCTGTGTGGTTCTCATTGCTCTTCACTGTGGGCTTCCTGTGCATCTGGGGACCGTATGAGGTTGTAGGCATGCGCCAGGGATGTATGAAGTCCCCACACCTTGAAATTCTGCCCTAACAGGAAGGGGCAGGAGAACACTTATGTTGCTCACAGTTTCAGAGAGTTCCTGTCCATTCCCAGGGCAGGGAAGCCATGAAGGATAGCTTAGTCGTGGCTGTAGCAGTGTGTGGTAAAGGCTATTCAAATCACAGCAGGCCAAGAAACAGGGACAAAGATCTCAGGGTCTGACCTAAACCTGTTATGGCTTGCTTCCTATAGCTAGGCCTCCTAAAGCTTCATACTGAGAAACAAGTATTTAGAACATGAGTCTGTGGTGACCTTTCAGAGTCAAACCATAACACACATGCACACACACACACACACACACACACACACACACGCACATTTGTGCTTGCATATATGTGTGTATACCTGTGTGGAGGCCAGAGGTCATCCTTGCATGTCATTTCTCTAGAGCCATCTGCCTTGTTTTGTAAGGCAGGGTTCCTTATTTTAACCTAGAATTTCACAACTCTGCTGGGTTGACTGGCCACAGACCTCCCCCCAGGAATCCTCCTGTCTCCACCTCTCCCCCCAGGAATCCTCCTGTCTCCACCTTTTCATCCTTGGAGTTACAGATGTGGACTGCCAAGTTGGGGATTTTTTTTTTTTGACTCAAGTGCTAGAGAATCCACACTCAGGTCCTCGTGCCTGTGTGTCAGGCACTGAACTGACTGGGCCATCTCCCCCAGCACAGCAATTCTGCCCTTCACTCTGGGAGCCCGATCTGGTCCATCCTCTGCCTCAGAATCTAAGTTATTTATTCAGCTCAGCCAGGTCTACCTAAGGGTAGGTTCACCCTTTGAACTCAGCTCAGGAACAGAAAAGCAGTGGGTAGGAGGTCTGTGTCCTCCAGGAGAGACAGCAGAGAAGCTGGTGTCCTACCAGTACTCAAGACTTGACCCATACAAGAGCTCGTTGGCCCTCAGTTCTATTTACTCTCAGTTGCTGTCCAGTTACCAGGAATTCAGTCATCTCCTTCCTCAAATTTCATTAGGTTAGGGAAGCCGTGAAGAGGAAGGGACACGGCTCTGGGACACGGGCCTCCTGGTAACAAGGAGACAGGAAAGCAGATGCCCAGATGCTAATGAGGCGGGTAGGACACCAACCTCACAGATGCCACCTCTGCTGGGGATGGCGCTAACAAGGACCTGGCATCCTCTCCCGCTCCTGGATGACCTAGGCCACCACCATTTTGTGCAGTCACCCACTAATGAATGTTTCCAAGGCAATTCTGAGTCATCAGTACAGAAATTAAATCGGATTATGGATGCAGGAAAATGAATATAACCCTTGGGAATGACTTCTGCCAACATAGGGGAATACCGCCATGGAATGACAAGGCCCTTGGCTGTAGGAGAAAACAGACTAATTGGACTGCCCAGCTCCTCTGTGGCTCTGAGTCAACCCAGCAAGCCTGCATTCACTGTGTCAGGGTGTAGAGGTCAGGCCCACAGGTCACAGGAAAGCAGGGAATGTGGGGGTGGGGGTGGGGGTGGCTGACGACTGCTGCCCCAGCAGAGCTGAACCTCTGTGGTGTTCCCTTCCCCCGCCCCCCCCGCCCCCGTGAAGCAACTGTTCTAACACTGTCCTTGTAGAATGAATGTGACAGCTACACAAAGCATGATGTCTCAGAATCCTCTGTGGCCATGTGCTCACCAGGACTCCCACAGCAAAGGGCCGCCCGCTGGGTGACTCAAAAACAACAGAGATACCTTGCCATCAGGGGCTAGACTCTAGAAGCCTGAGATGAAGTGTCAGCAGGGCCAGGCTCCCTCTGAAGCCTCTCTGAAGGGCTCATCCTTGACCCTCTCTGTTCTCAGTGGCTGTCATCAGTCCCTGAGGTCCTCACGAGCAACTCATGGCATCCCCCACCCACCCACATCGTCCTCTGACCTCCCTGTTTTCCTCTGGATCGCCACCCCCGCTTGTAAGGACTCTGGTACCCACCTCACTCGAATTTGGTCTATGAGGATTATTTTCAGGGGCTGGAAAGAGGCTTGCAAGAGATCTGAGTTTGATCCCACGAACCCACATTTTAAAAGCTGGGCATGGCTGCCCGTACTTATAATCCTGGCTCTGAAGAGATAGACAGAGGGATTGCCTGTTTGGACACAAATTTGAGGGAGACTGTATTCAATCCAGGGCAGTACTCCCTGATGTGATGTACAATTTTTTGAGATGGAACCTTGCCAAATAGGCCACGCCCACCCCACCCCTCAAGACATTTATACCCTGCCGGCCAAAGCCTGAAGCACCTTTTTTCTTTTTTCGTTTTCTATTTTTTTTTTTTTTAGCTTTCAGTCTTGTGCACTAACGCCTCATCGTGACTCACTCACAATGGATCACACACCCTGCCTGTGTGCACTTCAGACTGTAGATTCCCCCAGGACCTTGTTCATTCTCACAGTACCCAGGTCAGATTAGAGAGAGGGAAGTCCGGAGGCTGGAGAGATGGTCCAGTCTGGGCTGGAGAGGCTGGAAGTTTCCAGTCTGGGCTGAAGTGCCTGTTGCAGCAGGGGGGACTTGAGTTTATTCCCATATTTACAGAAGTAAAAGTCTGTGGTAGTGACTGTTGACTCACAGCTCTGGGAAGGCGGAGACAGGCCAGGGTCTGGGATTGATTGGTTGGCTAGCCTTGCCAATCCTTCAAGCTTCAGGTGGTGAGAGACCCTATTATAAACAAACAGGCAAAGAAACAAATGGAAGGAAAAAAAGGTGGACGTCTCCTGAACAGTGACATCTGTTTGGCCTCTAGTCTGTCCTGTTCCCTCACCATCTCTCCAGTCCCCCCCCCACCCCCCACGCACACAACACAAACTTGAGAGAATCTGCATGTCCATCAGCTGCTCAGGAAAACCTCCAAACCTGCATGCACCCCGAGTCCGTGCATTGAGGCTGATGATGGTCATCAGACAGACACCTCACTTTAGCACAGACCAGGTGTCACTAGGAGCCACCACTTCAGCGGTCCCGGAACACTCCGTTTCCACTGTGAGACAGAATTAGGCCATGGGTATCCGTGTTGGGGATTGCCTGGAAACTTCCTGTCCTGTGTGTAGCCACAGCTTGTCTCCTGGCCCTGCTCAATAGATTTCCAGTGTGATTCTGGAGAGTTTACCTTTGGGAAGTGTAAAGTGGAGGGAGTGGAGAAGGGGATAGGAATGAACGCAGCAACCTGAGGGTCCCTGCATGGAATCAGAGCATCTGCCGGCGGTGGGCTCCGCGTGGACCCCTGTGGCAGTGCCTCCTCTCCACCATCTGGTACTTGCAAGTTCCTATCCTGGCCAGCTGCCTGTCATCCCATCTCCCTCCAGCAGGGAGTCTGGCAAACCTGCAGGTTCCTGGTTTTCACCAGATGAGGCTAAACTAGGGACAGGGGACATGTGGTAGGCCCATGAGATATGCCTGAAAAAGACAGGTTCATAAATACCATGGAGGCCTTTAGGGGACCTTGGGGGTAGACCCAGGAGAAGAGTTGTACGCAGCCCACAGTGGCTCAGAAATAGCCACAAGATGGAAAAACCAGGCCGTCACCAAGTCTTGCACAGCAGAAGAGAAAGAGCTCAGGGTCCCATTCAGATCCAGCGTGGTTTTGTGATGGGTTTAATCCAGTCCCTGAGCTTAGGAGGGAAATGGCTTGGTCCTCCAAGACTGGCAGGCCATTAAGAGGCATCTCACATTCTCTCTGCTCCTGGCCAGTATGATCCGAGGTGTTTGCCACCCTGCCGTGATAGGCTGACACCGCAGAAGCCGTTGGCCAGGGTAAATCTTCCCTCTTTCCTACTCACGATGATGCACAAGTCTGACTAACGTGAGTCCCAAGCAGCCTTGGACTCCATGCTGTCTGCCAGTTCTCTGCGTTTGCTAATCCCTTTGAAAGCTCTTTGGTCTTTGAACCACATGCTCTGGCTTCCAGAAAGCAGAAACACACCCTGTTCTAGATGCCCGCTGTGGCCCCCACAGCTCCTACCACTCATAAGCTCCTTGGGGAAGGAAGTCTCCAGCCCAGGCCTACCTCTTCTTGACATGCACACCTGCCCAAAGTCAAGCTCAGACTTTTTTCTTTTTAAGCCTTGCACATTGGTGAGAGTTAAATTATTCAAATGCTGTCTTAGTGGTTAGGGTGGTTGCCCAGACCAACCTGTGCTTCTGAGCACGCTGCAGAAGACAAATGCACTGTGATATCCATGTGTGTGTGTGTGTGAGAGAGAGTGTGTGTGGTATGTGTGAGTGTGGTATGTGTATGAGTGCATAGTGTGTGTGTATGTGTGTTTGGTGTGTCTGGTGTGTGTGAGTGTGGTATGTGTATGAGTGCATAGTGTGTGTGTATGTGTGTCTGGTGTGTGTGAGTGTGGTGGGTGTGTATGGTGTGTGTATGATATGTGTGTGTGAGTGTGGTGTGTGAGTGAGTGTGTAGTATGTGTGAGTGTGTTGTGTGTGTGTGGTATGTGAATGTGGTATGTGTGTGAGTATGGTGTGTGTGTGTATGTGAATGTGTGTGTGAGTATGTGGTATGAGTGAGTGTGGAATGTGTGTGAGTGTGTGGTGTGTGCGAGTATGTGGTGTGTGTGATATGTGAGTGTGTTGTGTGTGTGAGTGTGTTATGTGTGAGTGTATAGTGTGTGTGCCAATCACACTAGCCAGCATGAAAAGAGGCCTGCTTTCTTTGTTTTGGCCAGAGATGGGCATGGCGGGGTGAACGGCAGAGAGCCCCTTTTGCTCCCTGCAGGAAGGAATGTATGCAGCGGAGAGATCGTCCTCCTGGGAGATCATGTGGACTAGCTCTGGGTGTCATGACCCTTTTCACAATCATCTCTGTCTCTGTCTCAGATGGCTATTTTATTGCACTTTTTAAATGAACACGGTGTCAGGTGTTACTCCTCGACTGTTTGACATCTGAAAGATAAAATCATAAAATTGCTGTCTGTAAACAACGCGTTGACTCCCCCCCGCCCCTTCCCTTGTGTATCGCCGTTGGCCTCAGCCGTGACTGATACTCAGTACAGTAGTCCTGTTTCATCAGGATCCTCGGCCAGTGCACTTTATTGCCCGTTGGCATGCCTTCTCCTTGATGGCACCGGCTTGTAAGCAGATAAGTTCTCCCTCCACCAGGCCGCGGAACCTGAGCTCAGGGCTCTCCTACAAGGTGCACCTGCATGAACCAGCTCCCATTTCCTCTTCTGGCTCGTTGTGACAGCACCCTGAACGACCCTCTCTGTGCACCTGGGCTCCTGGCTCCTCATAGCTCCCTAAAAGGTGCGCTGGGGTACGGTTTTAAAGTACAGAGCAGAAGCTACTATGTGTTCAGGACTAAATGACATCGCCTGTTATTTCTAACACCATTTAGATCAATTATAGCCTAATTTCCTACGTCTAATAACCCCTTCTGGTTCACTCATGTGCAGAATGTGGGCAGGTAGCAGCCAGCCCACCCTCTAGCGTGCAGGCGGCCTGCAGGTGTTCTCTGTCAGTACAAGCCTAATACAATAGCACAGGCTGAAAACAAAGGTCTAAAAGAAGTTAAGGCATCTATCTCTCGTTCAAGTGGATGCTTTGCCCCCAGAGCAGTCATTGGGTGTGTTGTTTGGCCAGCATGGTGGTTAGCGCCTCAACTAAGAAGCAGGTGCTAAGGAGGGCTTAGACATTGAGGCATTTGCTGGGGGACCCAGGGAGGGAACAGGGGTTGGTGAGCCACACTGCAGGTCTGCCCCCCCTTGAGAGGAGAAAGAAGTAGGAGGTCTGAAGGGAAGTGCCCGGACCACAGACCAGCTCCCAGCATGTTCTCATCAGGCCCAAGCAGGTTAGATGAGCCTTCTCAGAGTGTCTAATAAAATGGTGGTATAATGTGGTGGGAAAGAGGCACTTCAGCGGGGTCAGCCAAGTTGTTCCCCTAAGGAATCACCACCATGTGACAGGCCTAGTTTATTGGGGGAAGGGAGAGGACCTGGAAAATGGTGACAGAGAAGGGCAAAAAGAGAGAGAAGGGAAGAGAGGAAGAGGACAGAACATGTGGTGGGAGAGAGAGGGGGGAGGGGAGGGGGAAGAGGGAGAGAGACAGAGGGAAGAGGGAAGGGGAAGGGGAGGGGAAGAGGGAGGGAGACGGAGGGAGGGAGGGAGAGAAAGAGACAGAGAGAGACAGAGACAGAGAGAGACAGAGAGAGAGAGAGAGAGAGAGAGAGAGAGAGACAGAGAGAGAGAGAGAGAGAGATTGAGTGTGTGTTGGGGTGCCTGAGCTGTCCTTATATGCCAGGTTGGCTTGCACCTGCCAGGTGGCCTGCAAGCTGTTGCTAGGTAGCTGTTGGGCAGAGCCTAATGGAATGGTCTGTCAGCCAACACAGGAAACCCACCTTGTATTTGCGTGAACCTGTGTTGGTCCCGCCATGCTTGATCGCTGGCGGCCGCTGGGTTGTGAGGTGTGGCACTGAGCGCTGAGGGACCACACCTGAAGGTTGGAGTACCTGTGACAGACCAGAAATGGACTCTGTCCTGGCACAGGCCGTGTTGTGGTTGGAATGTGGTGCGGGGTCAGCAGCAGGGTGAAGGTTCATCACACATCAATCACAGGACACTGTCCCCGAAGCCTAAGTGCTGGCTTCTTACTGGACACCGAGGTGGGATATGCTGAACAGGTTGAGGCAGGAGAATCACCAGAGAGACAATTTGTCAGGTGCAAACTTATCTGTTTCCCTATAAGAATGGCCTCCTGGAACAGTCTGACGATATCAGCTGTTCCCTGTGGCCACACAAGGAGACCGGTGCTGGGAGACTGGTGATGTCTAACCCACACCAGCAGCATTGCTGCCATTTTGTCTACACTCTGTGCTTTCGTGTCACCTCAGATTGTCATCTCTTGGTCTCCTTTCTAAAATTTTAAACTTGACCCATAGCTGTTTGTGATGGTTTGTGTATGCTCGGACCAAGGAGTGGCACTCTTAGAAGGTGTGGCACTGTTGGAGTAGGTGTGTCACTGTGGGCGTGGGCTTTAAGACCCTCAACCTAGCTGCCTGGAAGTCAGTATTCTGCTAGCAGCTTTCCGATGAAGATGTAGAACTCTCAGCTCCTCCTGCACCATGCCTACCTGGATGCTGCCATGTTCCTGCCTTGATGATAATGGACTGAACCACCTGTAAGCCAGCCCCAGTTAAATGTTGTCCTTATGAGAGTTGCCTTGGTCATGGTATCTGTTCACAGCAGTAAAACCCCAACTAAGATACTGTTCATCTAGACTTTTTGAGAACCCGGAACTCACTGATTCAGCTTAGCAATGCTCTAGGGCTCTTCCAGCCTCCACCACAGAAACCCTGGCCTTAGACGGTTACCACAGCACCTGGCTTTTATGTAGAGCCTTTATACTTCCAGAGCAGGCAGTTACTGACTGAGCCTTTCACCAAACTGAGGTTACCTATCACCTCTCTTGGTCACCTACCTGCCTCCCTTTTCTGGAGTAGAGGCCACCAGAGACCTTTGACCTTTAGTGATACATGAGGTCAGACAGCCGAAGTCACCAGGGACCAGTTTCCCTCTTTGCATCTCACCTTCTGCACAAAAGCTCGTGGTCCAGTTGATTGAAAGTTCCTAGCAGCCTGGTGATCTCTACCCCTCTTCTGACTGTGTTTGCAAATACTTGCCGCTGTGCTGGCCCCCGGAGGAGCTGAGACAGGCTGGCCATCTGAGTGCTGCGTGGGCTTTTAAAGCTTGTAAAAAATCCAAGCTTCCCATTATCTTGCTCTCCCTGCATCGTGTTAGTTATGACTCAGATGGCCTTTGTTGGGTATGGGGAAAATAAATCTGTCTTTGGGGTACCTTAAAATGCAGAGATAAAAATGATAAACGGGTTCTTATTGGCTTATACCGCCTCATGGTTGACCTGATTTCACTTCTGCGGCTGCAAAGACTAGCGTTGGTGACTTCAACTGGATTCTAGAAGGAAAGAAAACAGCTTAGGGCTGATGGGCAGAGCTCTCTGGACCCCCTGGCTATGGTTCTCAGCGTGCCATTGATGGGAAACCCTGCCAGACTGAGCTGATCCCACTATCCCTGGCACATTGCCCTTTCTGGCTTGTGTAAAGAGATACTGGGTAAAGCTCCCGTCTCCACCAGAGATCCTGAGTGCCTCACCTGTTGTGTTTTATATATATAAAAAATTAATAAGGAGAGAAGGAATTTGTTTGGTGGAGGTACAGTAAGGTGTGGGGAAAAGGGGTGCCTCTGTGGGCCCATGCTGAGGGGAGGGAAGTTGAGAGAAAGGCAGAGAGAAGGAGAGAGAGAGAGACAGAGAGAGAAAAACAGAGAGACAGACAGACAGAGAGAGAGACAGAGAGGAGGAGGAAGAGGAGGAGGAGAAGGAGGAGAAGGAGAGGTGTAGAGGCCGGCCATGAGCATGTGGAGAGAGGGGGAAGAGGAATGAGGAGAGAGGGAGAGCAGAAGAAAGAGGACAGAGCAAGAAGGAAAGAGAGAGAAGAGGGGCCAAGCAGCCCCTTTATTGGTGAGCCAGGCTCGGCTGGGCTGTTGCCAGGTAACTATGGGGTGGAGCCTAGACAAAATGCCAACACTACTCTTCCCCCCACATCTCCCTCCCCCTCCCTTCCTCCCTCATTGTTGCACCGCACATTATAGGTATGTAGCACTTCTGTCAAGGTGTAGGATAAGATGTCAACTCCGGAGTTTGGTACACCAGTCCATCCAGTATCTGCAGCACCCATCACTCTGTCCAGCCATGAGTTGTCTCACCATTTGCGGAAGCTCTTCTTATAGCACAAGACAGAGACCACCAGTGCCTCCTCGGGAGAAAGGGGTTCATCGAAGAGGTCCGTGGTTGCTGAGAGCTTAGGAGAGAGTGCCAGGTGGGGTCATGCTTACCTGTGGTCCCACCTACTCTAGTGGCAAACTCAGGAGCACCTGAGTCCCACAGATCTGGATCGTAGAGAGGTCAGCCATCAGCTACCCACGCCGTGTGAAGCCTCAGTGTGGTAATCTCCTAGGAGGAGGGAGACCATCAGGTTGCCAAGGCAGAGGTGGACTTGCCCAAGTCAGAGAGCTGTGGGAGGAAGCCTGCCGTCTCCCAAGCCACCCAGAATCCCTACCTAGCCTATAGTTTCCTAGCAGTCAGATCCTTTTCTGTAACAGCTGTGGATGAACCAAGTGGACCTAAGGACAGAAGGCATCATTGTTGACTTGCCCTGGAGCCTGGCAAGCACTAAAGGTCTCTGCCTCTGCCTCTACTCCCTGCATTACCAGCGTGGGAAGCCTGGGGTTTGAAAACTCTAGAGGATGGCTCTGTCACCCCTCTCTCCCACGAGGTCATCCTTAAAGGCAGCTCCTCTCTCGGCTGCATGTAACTTCAGAGCCACATGTCTGAAGAATTCAGAGAGGGAGAGAGAGAAACAAGGACGGGGGCGGGGGGTGGGGAGTAGTGTGTCTGACTGAGGCCAGTTAGTGAGCCCACTGCACCCGATCTTTGAATTCTAACAATAAACCATGTAACACCATAGTACCAGTTTGAAAGAAAACAGGCCCTGGCCCCACATGATGGCGAATAAGCCAGGTGCTGCTTTATTAAGGTGGAAAAGGATGAGACAGGCAGCAATGGTAATCACATTGGCCTCAGGCTGGCAAGAGCTTCCTGGGACGAACATTCGGAGAGTGGAACTGGGCTATAGGCAGAGAACCTGTATTTGCCCTTAATGGATGGATGGATGGATGGATGGATGGATGGATGGATGGATGGGGCACTGATATTCAACCTCTGTCCGGGGAATTTCCTTTAAGCCCTGGTTCAAAACAGAAATCTTACAGAAAGCTCATGGTTGCTCCTTCACGCAGAATGGGCCTCTCCATCCTGTCTCTTCAGAACACCCATGCTTCAGCGAGTCCTCAGTTCTGAGCCAGAGTCGAGTACCAAGGAGGCTCTTAATAATAATTTGTGAGTTGAATACCTGAGTACAACCCAGGGATGAGTGGATTTTATTTTATGCGGTTTATGCAGATAAAGTCTTGTGGTGGGGGAAAGGTGACTCTGAACAGCTCAGGAAACTCGTAAGTCCCCACCAAGAGCAGGATGCACAAAGCATTAACTGGTGCTATTTAATGCAAGCGTTCTCGTGTCAAACACACTGGGAGAACCGAGCTCGGCAGCTGTCTTCACTGCTGGGGAACCGAGGCTGTGGAATGTTCTGGTGGCTTCTGGCCCTTCAAGAGAACAGTCAAGGTTCAGAAACTCATTACTGTCGTGCTACATGAGATTTTTAATCTTAGGATTTTAAAATAATGGTTGTGTAGTCTAGGGATGTAGTTCAGAGGGAAAACATTTGCCTAGAATGCCTGAAGGTCTGTGTTTAAACCCCAACCCCTCTAAAAAAAATGGTTGTGGGACAGAGGCATGACTCAGTGGTAGAGCATGTTCTTAGGAAACATGAGCCCCGTTCACTCCACAGCATCAGTTTTTATAAAAAGTGGTCAGTTAGGTAGAACTTCATGTGATGAGACCAACATTTGCCACAGAACTCTTCTTAATGTTTCTAGTGCCCACAGCGGTGTCTCCAGTGGTCTCTAGTTGCCTTAGTTACTTCCTCATCACTATGAAAAATACCTGACAAGAACAAGGCGAGAAGGAAGGGCTCACTTGGCTCTCAGTTGGAAGGGCTACAGTCCATCTTGATGGGGAAGGTGCAGAGTCTGAAGCAGCTGGCCAGGTTGGGAAGCAGAGAAAGATGAACGCTGGTAGGAATGGGGGAGGGGAGAGACAGAGAGAGAGAGAGAGAGAGATTCACAGAGACAGAGACTAGCACACAGAGAGACTGTGAGACAGAGAAAGACACACACAGACACAGAGGTGACCAAGGGAGAGAGACACAGAGAGAGGGAGAAGGAGAAAGAGATCCCAGGAATCCAGCCCATGTTGAGGTTGTTTAGGGTGGATATTCCCACCTTAGCCTAATCTAGAAATCTCCTCAGAGGCATGCCTGGATGTTTGCTTCCACGCTGATTCTAAATCCTGGCGAGTCAAAATCAAGATTTTTCACACTAGAACATGGGATTTCATCTGGAGATGCTGGAGAAGAACAATGAGGAAGGAAAAGGTTTCCTGAGTGTGATTCTTCACCACACTGGGTGTGTACTGGCTGGTTTTGTGTGTCAATTTGACACAGGCTGGAGTTATCACAGAGAAAGGAGCCTCCCTTGAGGAAATTCCTCCATGAGATCTAGCTGTGGAGCATTTTATCAATTAAGGATCAAGTCCGGAGGGCCCATTGTGGGTGGTGCCATTCCTGGGCTGGTAGTCTTGGGTTCTATAAGAAAGCAAGCTGAGCAAGCCAGGGAGAGCAAGTCAGTAAGTAACATCCCTCCATGGCCTCTACATCAGCTCCTGCTTCCTGACCTGCTTGAATTCCAGTCCTGACTTCCTTTGGTGATGAACAGCAATGTGGAAAGTGTAAGCTTAATAAACCCTTTCCTCCCCAACTTGCTTCTTGGTCATGAGGTTTTGTGCAGGAATAGAAACCCTGACTAAGACAGGGAGGATCACCCTGGTCTAGGAGAATCTGTACTGAGGTTTTGGGTCATAAATTACCCAGGAAGACAAAGTGTTCCTCTACTGGAGGTCTTTAATTTCTTCTTCCCAAATGAACTGTAGTCTAGATGAGCCTCAAAGGTCTGAAGACCTACTGTGGTCAGGATTGAATCTGAGCGACATGAGCCACTCAGATGAAGTTGGGGCCGCCTCCAAATGGTGGCTGGCGGTTCTTCTGTGGTGGAAAGAAGCATCATGTTGAAGAGCTCTGAGGCATAGTCAAGATCCAGTGTCACTTAGCTTCTACAAGGGGAAACTCAGCATCCAGCAACCCCTCTGTCCTCACAGGAGGAGTATGGAGCCCTGGTTCCTGATGATGAAAGCCCCCACCCTACCCTCCTTTCTCTTGCCTGCTTTCCCCTGTTGTTCCTTGAAGACAGTTGCATACTGCATTTGCATAATGCAAATGCAAGTTACATTTGATTGCAACTTTGCAGAGTGATGAGTGAAACTCCTGGACCACACTCAGCAGTACTCGATCATCAGCCTTAGGCAAGTGAGAAGAATAAAAAATTGGGACTCGACAGACATGGCTGCCAGACGTTGTATGACCCTTCCTTCCAAGGTCACATAACTTTTGTGGGGCTCTAGCTTAATTATTTTTAAAGTACAGATTGACCATATTTCCATTCCATGGTGGTTGGAAGGTTAATATTTGAAAAATATGAAATACAGTGTCTAAAAATTAGCAAGTTACTTCCACAGCCACACCCACACCCCGGGCCATTCTCTCCCATTTCCTTTAAGCTCTCACTCTGATATTCTTAACAAGGATTGAAAAGTGGAACCATGCAATAGATTGGATCAAGAGGTTTTATTTTCCTTGATTGGATAGGCTTACCTGAGGCATGTGGCCTACAGTTTGTATTAGTGGGAAAGAGCTGGTAAAGGGGCAAAGAAGCTCCGAGCCAGGGGCTGCTCTGTAGTTTCTTGGTAGGTGGTGTGGAGAATGCAGCCTCCCTAGGGAGGGTATTGATTTGAGGCTCCTGCAGAACCGGGTCTGGGCTAGCAGTCAACATGGATGCCCTGTGGCTGGCTGGCTTCCTTGATCGCTCCCACTTTCCTGAAGAAATGGAGAGGTGCATCTTGTGCTGATGGAGTCAGCCCTGCAGACAAACCCACACATCCTTTAAGTGACTGCACAGCAGGGGAGATTTCCTTTAGCACTTGAAGGAAAGATCTCTGCTGGGATGGGTAGGCTGCTGAGGTTGGACACTGGCTGTGATTAGCTGCCCGGGGACTGCTCCACATCCCCACAGAGACCAAAACTCTCTTTGTCTTCTTGCCTCAGGCCCACTTCTGAAACCAGAGGAAGTTGCAGGCTTGGGCATATCGGATGGGCTCTCTGCCCATTGCAGATGGTCCCCCCCTCATGTCTTTCCTAATCAGCACATGCTCAAGTGTCAAGTGCCACGCCAACGCCATAGATTTTGAGATTTGTCAAGATAGAATCTAGGCAGAAACCCTTAACCAAAGAAACTGGAGGCTTACATTCCTCATATACCTCTGACAGATACAGATTCACCCAATGCCAACTACAGATATCTATCTTATATACATGCGCACACACATAAATATGTGCTATATACACACATGTGGATACATATGTATTTGCCTATCTATGTAAATACACACTAACACTAAAGAAATATGCACATGCAAATATAGATACATATATATATATATACATGTATGTATATGTACATACATATCAATAGGCGTATAAACATGAATATTAATATAGATCTGTATTTTGTGTCATATCTAGATTTGATAGAACCTTCTCATCAAATACTTAGCATGTAGCCTACATACCAAGCAGAATTCATGTTTGCAATGACATCTCTCTGTTTTGACAGGATTTTTGTTTTGTTTGTTTTGAGATCTTGTTTTTGCCTATGCTAAATATTCCTAGAGTGGGAAGTCCTCACCACAAGGTAGTTAACAATGAGCAAGGGCTTCTCATAAGCTTCTCCTGATTGGTTCTAAATCTATAATGTTACATTTCATCTCCTTCTGTTTATTTTACATTTATTTGTTTACTACTTTGCTGGCAAGGGAGGGGTGTGCATGTGGAGGTCAGAGAGGAGCCTTTAGGAGCTAGTTCTTTCCTTCTACCACGCGAGTCCTGAGGATGCAACTCAGGTCATCAGGCTCAGTGACAGACGCCAAGCCACCTCGCCAGCCTGCACAGCTAGCTTCCTTTGCTTAAATGTGACATGTGGGCTTGATGTAGTTTCTCCATCCTCGGCGGTTTTAGTGTGTTAGCTCTGCTGGCTCCCTTTGTGTTCTTGGCTTTGTGCTCCTGTGATGTTAACGATGAATGGACCACTTTAGCCTTGTTGGCTTCATTCAGCCCATCTCCTCCCGGGATGCATAAACTCATTGTTATACCCCTACCGAGAACAGTCAGAATTGGGCAGTTATGAATTCATTTCACTGCACCCTGAAATGTCACCAATTTTAAAAAACGAGTATCCTTGAGCCACTGTTGAGAATTCAAAGCCTGAAAGCAGACTAGACACACAGGACTTAATTTTTTTTCCTTTCCTGTTCTCCTCCCAGATAAAATCCAATCAAAAGTATGTTGTCGTTCGTTTGAAATGTTGCCGAGACGAAGCCTTGCAGGCTTTTCTTCGTCTTCATTTCCAGCAGTTTGCCTGGAGAATTCTTGAGCCAGACTTAATTCTTGATGTATAATTTTTTTCTGTTTTGCATATGGTGGCCACCAAGAATGTGTTGTATAAAGATGTGCAGTTTGTTGTGTGGAAGTACACATGCATGTCCAGGCTAGAGGTCAACCTCAGGTTCTGCTCATCCTGGGCTTGTTGGGGTGGGGGGGTTCAGGGTCTCTCTCTTGAATCTGGGGATCACCCATTAGTTTATCCTGCTAGCCAGAGAGCCCCAGGCATCAGCCTGTCTCTTCATCCCCAGAACTGGAATTACATAATGCATATCACTGTACCCGGCCTTTTATGTGGATTTCAGGAATCAAACTCACATTTGAGCAGTAAACACTTACTGGCCGAGTCATCTCCCTAACTTGACAGCTTTTTTAAGTCTGTGTATCCCATATAACATCTTCATCTTTAACATCTAGCTATTTGCTTTTCTGGAATCTCCAGCGTTTACCATAATTTCTCCAAGGTTATTTTATTATTGGCGGCCTCCATAATCTATTTGAGGCCTTTATAAGATAGCTCAGTCAATGTGTACAAAGTAGAGGCAAGCAACAATAAATCTGGGCAATAGCACCTTTTAAGTATGAGGGGAGCTGTGTCTCCCCCACAGTGTAAAGGCCAGGCAGCTGTCAGTCTGGGAATTCTCGGGAGATCAAACGACAGTCCTGTTAATGGTGCCAGATGTGGGTCCCATCTCTTGGTGCAGTCTTAATTCCATTCTTAAAGCGGCTTCCCCAATAACATTAATGTCACCGCTGTACCAGTAGGCATATCCCGTCAGGCCAGTCATTGCTGTAGCTCACAGGGTTCACGTCTGAGTCTGACTGATGATAATCTGCCTCCTCCAGTAGCATCATGCATAGTACCTTCCAGCATCATGAAAGCAGTAAGGCAGTAAGGGTGGAGCTTCCAGGACAGTACCAGCTTGATCTCTCCATGATTCAAGTACATGATAGCTTCAGGAAATATATAGGTGTTGGGGAGTGAAAATGGATATAATCAAAATATATGCATTGTATAAAATTCTCAAAGGATTAATAAAATACCAGTTTTTAAAGGGAAATATATCCTGGGCTCCATCTTCTCCTTTTACATACAATCAGATTCATCTCTTTCAAAACATACAAACTATCTTACCTTTAAAAATAAAAAACAAAACAAAACAAAACAGTAGCTTGTGTGACTATTATGTGACTCTGTTCATTTCAAACAAGAATGTAAAATGAAGCATTTTTATGTGCCCTTGAGTCTCAGAAGTAATCCCAAGAAATGGGGTTCAGATATATGAAGCTGGTAGCAGCGGATACAGCAGGAATGCTAATGAGGGTCTGCGCAGAAGAAACAGTCTAAGGCTGGCGCTGGGCACAGCAGAGAGGACAGGACAGCATCCTCAGCGCCCCTCTCCCCCCCTTCCTCCCACCCTCCATGCCTTCAGGGCTCACCCCGAGTGCCCCGGTCTCTAGAGTTTGCTGGGTACGTCGATCTTGTAGCACTAGAAAGGCAAGGCAGTAAGGATGATGTTTCCAGGCCAGTAGCAATTTGATCTCTCCACGGTTGGTCTATGATCTCCGTAGCTGTCTGAGTTCTGCTCCCCAGCCCCCAGTTCCTCTGGGTGTTGGGATCGTGTTGGACAGCTCCCCCATTAAATGTCCTGTCTCTTACAACTCAGGGTACCAGGAACTATCCTCACCTTTATGTGCCCCATCAGTTCCCCTTTAGCCTTGAGTTGACACCATTGGGCAAGACTTCATCTTGGCATGGCCAACACGACCGTGTCTAAATGGGGCCACCTTGAGGAGGAAGAAAGCTGGCGGCACCCCTACACCAACAAACTGCTGAGAGAGGCTATGGGAGGCAGGAGGTTTCTTTGCCCCCACTGTGAATCTCCTGGTGAAATACTGATACTTGTAAGAAAAGATGCCCTTACCGCCAAACATGTTTGGGTTGCTGCCTGACCTTAGGATAGTAATGCAGGGTAGCGATTGAGGCTTCATATTGCCTTCCAGCCTGGATTCTTAGCTTGCTGGGGTACAAGTCAAATCCAGGGCATGATAAATGAACCTGGATCTTAGGTTATTCATCATCTTGAAGGAACTGCTGGGGTCTAATTTTGTTCAAGAGTCCTCCAGGGAGCTTAGAAACAAATCCTTTCTTCTCATTTTCTTCAGGTCAGGACTGCAGAAATTACAAAACCATAAATAAGTCCCCCCTGTTCCAACACATCTAAGAGTCATTTCATGATTCCTCATGTTGCCACCAAGAGGGGCTGTCTGTGTAGTCACAAGACTCTGGCCTTAGGCTGCTGTGTATGTGCGTGTGCGTGTGTGTGTTTGAACGCGTGTGCATGTGTGCATACATATGTATTTTGTGGAACAGGCCAGAACAGGCCAGAAGACAACCTTAGCTGTAATTCTTCAAGATAATTCTTTCTTCTTGTCCCAGATTTCTAGCCATAGCATAACCACATTCTCCCTCACACACCCACAGTGCCCTTGAGTATGATTCAGCCTGTCCATTCCAAGTCCAGCCCTCTCCACCCCTGAGGCCTGCCATCACTGCTAGTGGTGGTAGCGTTTGCTGGTGGTGGCCGTGTTTAATATTTACGAAGCCTCCCCAGGAAATGTTGGCTGTTGCCTCAATCTTAATGAGTTTCAAACTGAGGAGGCTGAGCAGCAGATCCCCCTCATTTCCTGCATGGCCTTCGTGTTGACATTTTCTGGCCACGAGTTCTAGATCTCACAGGTTGCACATTTAGACTGGAGGCCCAGCTGGAGAATGCATCGCACACTGTGAGAAGACTCAAGGGCAGAACACAGCGTCACACAGAGGAGATGCTGAGCCCTCCCTCGGGGACTGTGGGCCCTGGCGTCATTCCTGTGGGAAGCCACCACCCGATGGGAACATTCCTGAGCAGTGTGAGTGCATATAGAGTCCAGGGTGGGGAATATGACAGCGCTCTAGTCCTCATCCCTGGTCCCACCACGCTCTCTTTCACCCTTTTTAAAAGTTCTTTGAGAATTTTGTACAGTACATTTTGATGGTATTGACCTCACCCCCCTACTCCCCCAAGGTCAATCCCACCTTCCCTTTTAAACCTAACTTTTTGTGTTTCCCCCCCTCCCTATTTAAAAAGCCCATCAGTCACAGTTTGTGCCTCCCATATACTCTTGGTTGTGTGGTCTTCATTGGAGGGTGGTCTACCCGCGGGGACTACACCCCTAAAGAAAACTGACTCTCCTCCTCCCATCAGCTATCAAATGCCAATAGCTCTTTAGCTAGGGTGGGACTTCATGCCTCTCCTCCCCCCTCACATATGCCCCCCCGCCCCCCACCTACACTCACACACGCTGGGATTTTGTAGTTCTTATGCATGTCTCAATTACTGTGACCTGATTTACGCAGCTTCTCTGAAGTTTCCTTACAGCCACCTACCACCTGTGGGTCTTATCACCCATCTTTCTGACCCCTCCCTCGCCACGATCCCCAAGCCTCAGTAAGGATACTGTAGTGGCAAGGAACAGGCAGTCGGCCTCATCCCTGTCCCAAAGGAAGGCTGTGGTGGCTATGGCAGCTTCAGTTCTGGTGCTCAGCTTGTCCTTCTAGGTCCCTCCTCTGCGGCCAGCCATCCTTAGTGGTCCGGGCAGTTATCTCCTCTCTTTGTATGGGGCTGATGGCAGCCGCTTACTAATAATATTCCAGGCACGTGGGCATCTTATCTTAATTACCTTCCTCATTTGCATCTTTGCTGGAACACCTGGGGGAAGAGATCCCATTTCAACTCCCTCCCTTTCCCATCAGCGGTCCCCTCCTTCCATCTGTTGATTCTCTGATTTATGTTCTTTCTGCCTATGTGATCTATCTCAGCTTCTCATCCCTCCGACTCCTGCTGATCACTTGCTATCTTTGAGCACAGCAACAGAAACCTTCTCTCCCTTATCACCTACCTCTCTCTCCCTTGCTCAGTCCCATGGGAACCCGAGAGAGCTAGCATTGTGTCACCCTTCCTTGGGTCTGCAACAGGACAGGAAGGAAGTACCAGCCACTTTGGAAACCACCACAGAAAGTTGTCTCTCCAGTGGATGCCCCCCCTGCTGGTGGTCTGCCTCAGGTGCCTAGCATGCTGGGAGAGGATGCATTCAGGGAATGGAGCTGAAGAGGCTGGTCTTTGCTGCCCACAGAGCCATGCCACGTCCACTGGGAAAAACAAAAACAAAACCAAACAAAAAACCATGACCCCAGGCAGCGACTTGGATACCAAATGGCATTCTGGGAATGATAACACATGGTGACATGGCTTCAAGGCCAGTCCCCACCCCGCCATAGCTGGGTCACTTTACTCACCCTTTATCCCATCCCAAAGCATCAGGGAGGGTGCGTATGTCTAAGTGCTGGGGCTGTATGCAGAGCCACTCTCTTGGGTGGGTGGTAATTTTGCTTATTAACTTATGTACCATTGCTTTAGGCTGCTCTGTGATTTACATTAAAATGACTAATTAGGAAAAAAAACATTAACAGAGGAACCAAACAGCTGTTATTTATGGCTTTAAAGACAATGTCCCCTCCCCCAAGGGAAAGATGCAAGACTGGGGTCAATACAAGGCTTTTGACATCTGTCCCAGCTGGCCAGAAGTCCCAGAGAAGATCCTTGTCCCAAAAATCCAGTGTCACCGATGGGAATGGGTTGGGTGTCTCAGCCGTGTTGGTGTACCTCCTGGCAGAGGACAACAGCTTGGTAAGCTTTGGGTGGCATTACGTTGAAGGCTGGCTCGGGGCAGCAACTCAGATGCCCTCCAACTTTGTTTTCTCATGGGTATGGTCTGGGCAGTTCTGCAGAAAGAGGCTACGCAGGACCTTGGCATCCCCACCGCAGCCTGCCTGAAGCAGCATCTGACCCTCAGGTAGTAAGACCGTCCCTGCCTGCGTCTGTGGAAGTTTCAGGCACATCAGGGAGATATTAATACCCCATGTCTAGCCCCTCTGCCTGAGATTACGGCTTCTGCTCCTGGTGGGAACATCTGGAACAGAAGAGGTAGAACAGATAGCCCTGGGGGCCCAAACTCTGGCTCTCAGAACCGGAACTTAGCTGAGACAGCACCCTGTCACCTTTGCCTGGAGATGACAGTCTTAGAATTCACATATAAGCCTGGAATTCTGAGGGTCATCAGCCCCCTACTTTCTAAGGAAACAGATAAGGATAAGGATTCTGGAACAAGGCCCTGGTGGGGAAACCATTATCATGGAGGAAACACTTGACAAGCGGGGAACTGGAATTATAGACCATTGTGAGCCACCATGCAGGTACTGGGAATCAAACCTGGATCCTTCACAAGAGCAACAATTGCTTTAAACCTCTGAGCCTTCTCGTCTAGGCCCACGAGTGAAGTTTTGATAAACTCAGTTTTGAGGGGGTAGGTGTGTACAGCTCACAGGTAGAGGGCTTGCCTGGCCTTGGCAGGACTTTGGATTCCATCCTTAACAGTTAAAAAAAATCAATATGGAACAATCTGGTGGTCCTGGCTGTGACTTGGCTGCCCTTCTTCCTACCCTCGAGCTTCTGGGAAGAAGTGACTTGGCAACTTCTGTGGCCTGCTGTTATATATAGGATGCGTTCTGGAGATCCATGGCTGAGAAGCCCCCATGCAACTGTGTGGCCTTAGGCAGAACCTCCCCCCCCCCGTGACTTCTTCAGAAGCTAGGAATGACCCCAAGCATCATTTCAGCTGGGGCCTCCAGATATCCTCTACTTTGAAAGGTCCTAGAACTCTATACTCTAGGGTTAAGATATTTGGTGAGAAAGCAGAATTCCAAATTCTCAACCAGGTGGCTTACAATGACACAGGTACCATGTAAGAGACTCACACTTGGAGAGGGGCACAAAGGGAGAAGTGAGGGCCCCAAGGAGCCACTGATGTCTTAGAAGGGTTATTGGGCTCCAACCTCCCCCAACCCCCACCCAAGGATAGCATCTTGCTGAACCATACTGGTTCTTAAGTGAACTCTGTCCCTCTAATGGGACAGCCCAGCCTACTTAATCTGTGTGCTTCTAGGACCCTATTGTTCTGTCCCTGTGTCTTTGACCCCCCCCCCAACTGAACAGAGCTCAAAGAAAGAAACAAGTCATTCACAGGAACAGTGAATCCTGAAGAAACGCCAGCTCCTCTCGCTCAGTAGATAGTGCCTGTCTCATTCAAATAAAATAAAATGTTCCAGTGTAGCCCAAAAAGCCCTTGGTCTTGATCCAGACAAGTACTGGGAATTCTTCCTGCTTGGATCACAGGAGCGTCGCCTCCTCCACCGGGGCTGTCACCATTGGTGCCACTTCTCGCTCTGGTCCAGGAGATACAGGTGCAATAACACCAGGGAGGCTTATCTTCTCGAGATGTGAGACAGACAGCAGATAAAGGAGGGGTTCTAGCTTTATGCTTGCTTCTTACATAGATGGCAGTTCAGGGGTACAGTCTACCATGGTGGGGGAGGTGTGCTGGCAGGAGCCTGCGGCAGCTGGTTACATGGCGCCCCAGTCAGGAAGCAGAGGGTGATGAAGGCTTTCTCTTTTTCAGTCTGAGACCCTGTGGAAACGCACAGCCTAGATATGGTGGCTCCCAGATTTAGATTGGTCCTTTCCACCTTGATTAACTTAATTGAAATAATGTCTCTGGTCTGGCCACGGCAGCTCAGAAAGGTCTCTGTGAGTTCCAGGACAGCCAGGACTACATAGAGAGACATTGTCTTAAAAAAGAAAGGAGGAGGGGGGCTGGAGAGATGGCTCAGTGATTAAGAGCACCGACTGCTCTTCCAGAGGTCCTGAGTTCAAATCCCAGCAATCACATGGTGGTTCACAACCATCTCATAATGAGATCTGACTCCCTCTTCTGGTGTGTCTAAAGACAGCTACAGTGTACTTACATATAAAAAATAAATCTAAAAAGAAAGAAAAAAAGAAGAAGGAGGAGGGAGGAGGAGGAGGAACAGGAGGAGGAGGAGAAGGAGAAGAAGAAATAATGCCTCACAGATATACCCAGAGATTTGTTTCTATGGGAATTCTAAACCCATCATGTTGACCATCTATATTAGCTCTGTCTGTCTGTCTGTCTCTCTCTCTCTCTCTCTCTCTCTCTCTCTCTCACTCACACACTCACACACTCACACACACACACACACTGGAGTTTATGAGGCTAGATTACAAATACCACTGTTACATTGATTTCCTGCTACTTGCAGCCCAGAGCAGCCCTACCACATACCAGGACGGTGATCTATGTTCCTTGTTGGGAATGATTCCTAATCTCTGTGTCTTGTGTCTATTTCAGAGGGTCTTGCTGTTGGTGTAGGATTTGGAGCAGTAGAAAAGACTGCATCTGCCACCTTCGAGAGTGCCAGGTAAGCCATCGCATGGGGCCTGGAGCATGGGCCTCGCACCCCTCAGGTCTCTGCACTTGGTACCTGGCTCGGCTGCTGGCACAGGGTTGCTAAGCACCCTTGGCCTACCGTGGCAAGAGTAATGAGGCTAGAGCAAGTTCATGTGTGAGTGAAGTACTCAGTCAGACAAGCAGGCTTGTACCGTCTTTCTCACAGGAGGTGGCTCGCAGGTAACCATTCTGTAAATGAAACCGAGATATAGCTGCATGCTATATCTAAGTGAATGCTTAAGGGCACGAAATGTATAACGACTGAGGAGAAGGGTAGTGATCAATCAGTGCTCTGAATGGCTCCTTCCTTCCGGAAGTCCTTTTCTCTTGTCACTGGAGTTTCCTGGTCTCCCCATTTTTAGAAGGCTCCCTTGCCTGTTTCTCACACATTGACCCAGTCTTAAATGTCAGTGTCCAGATGTCTGTCCCTGGAGCATCTTCTCTTCCCGCGCCATGCACACTCCCAGGCAAGCATCCTTCTCCATTCCCATGACCGATTTTCCATCTACTTGCTAGTGATGCCCACATCCAGCTCCAGCTTAAACCTGAGCTCCTTCCTACAGGGCCGCCTGCCTTCAGAGATCTCTGCACATGCGTCTCTTAGGCTCTCCATGCTCAGCCTCACAAAGCTGAGCTTTGCTGTCACTGCCTCTGTCCTTTGGCTTTGTCCCCCCACCCCAGGTCGCCTTCTACCATCTCACCCTCCGCCAGCCAAGCTAAGCCCACTGTCATCATCGCTGTCCGATTTTCCCTCTCCCTCTCTAGAGCATCGGGCCTTCTTCCTCTCACCTAATCCATTCACATGATGTCATTCAGACCTCATGTGATAAGCTCCGCCAGGCCCACCCACACTCGCAAAGTGTGACAACTCCGCCCTCCAGGCTGAAGGTCAACAGGACCAAGCCTTTCATTCAAGGGCCACAGTCTTGGCTGCCTCCAGGGGACCAGGGTTACAAGAACAAGTGCAAACAAGAGGATGGAGATAGCTGGGGATGGTGAACCTTGAGGGAGTTTAAGGTACTCACTGTAGATGCCTGGATTCACGAGTGGTTGAAAATGTAACTTAAGGGCTGGAGAAGTAGCTCAGTCCCTAAAATGCCTCCTGCACAAGAATGAAGATCCAACTTCGGTCCCCAGAACCTGTATAGCAGAGAAGTTAGACAACATGGTACATATGGATAATCCAGCAGAGACAGGAGGATTCCTGGGGCTAGCCCACCAGCCAGCCTAAGGCCAATGAGACACCCTGTCTCAAAAACAAAATGGTGGACAATGGTTAGGGAACAACACCCTGAGGTTGTCTTCAGGTCTCCACATGTACAGGCACACACACATGCATACATAAACATGAACACACACACACACACACGCAAGCACACACACATATGCATGCACACACAGCTCAAAGTCAGATGGGTCAGAGTACCTAGCACTGTCTAGCACAAAGCTATTCTGTTCCCCAGTCACACACAGTGTACCCCTCCTGCGAGGATCAACCCTGTGTCTACTGGCCAAAGATATCTGGAGGAATTTCCCTCATTATCCCTTTTCCATCTTTGCATAAGTCCTTTATACACAACTGGAGGACTGTGGCTACATCCATCTTTGTATCTGTGTCCCCAGATGCAGCGGAGCCCTGTGGGTTAAATGCCTCACTGTCTATGTGTTAGGAAGTGTGTTTGTTCCCTGAAGCCCCAACCATGCAAGGGACACTGACAGGCTCTAGGTTGAAGTGTGTCCTGGTCTTAGCTCCTTCCTCTTGGACTAAGCCATTTTCACTTTAGCATCATGGTGAGAATGATGCCTTTTGTAAAAGTCAAATGAGAAGGTGGATAGAAGAAGTGAAGTTGGAAGGAAGGAAGGAAAGAAGGAGGGAAGGAGAGAGGGAGGGAGGGAGGGAGGGAAGGAAGGGCCTTTAGAATATAAGGAATATCACTCACCCACACACACATAGTCACACCCCCCCCAAATAAAGAACCAAGGGCTAATGACGACATCCCACAGACTGCCCTGCTCCCATGTCCTGGGAGAGGGCAGGCTTGGCTCTCTACCCCCTGGGCATAGCCAAATTGGACTTGACTCCATCAGACCATGAGAACCTCCAGGGTCAAACATTATCCCTGGGTCTGAAAGCCCCAGGGAGCTGAACTTATGAGAATTCAAAGGTCAAGCTTTCCCAAAACATGGGAGACCACATGTATCCCCCATGAGGTCAATGTGCCTGTAAATGACAGCCAAGCCCCAGGGCACTGTCCTTATAGGCCAGGCTCTGTCTGGTGGCACCATGCCCCCATGACATCTTGATATCAACTCCAATATCCCTGTCATGAGAAGAAAGGTTGTGGTCAGTGAAACTATGTCCCTTTGGCTGCCATAGTTGCAGGGAGGAGAGCTTGGGAACTGCAGATGGGGCAGGAGAGATACCTCTGATCTTCGAGGCTGTAGAAGCCAAAGCAAGCCAATAGTCAGGCCTCTTGAGTGCGAGTTTGTGCAGTGAGCTCGAGGGAGGTGACTTCCGATTGTCTGGTCACGTGGGGCCTTTAGAGCCAGTGCTGTGGGTGGAGTCTGACAAAGAGGGCTGCAGGAGCACCTTATGCCATGAGACCCCCCAAGGCCCCACCTTGGGTTACTGCCTGCAACTTTCAAGTGGTACATTACAGTGGATCCACCCCACTTGTTAGTTCTCTCTTTGTAAGGAAAGGAGACTGTAGTCACCTGTAAGACAGTAAACACAACCATGGTTCTTAGAGGAGCTGCTGGTGAAATCAAGATGTCCCCAGTGTTGGACAGGGCAGAAGGAGGTGGAGTGTCGTGGCAGGGGAGTTACAACACTGACTTGGGGACTCTGCACCTGCTCCCTGTCTGTTTCCAGGCTCCTGAACTCACCCAGTGCTTCGTCTAGGGTCTCCCGGGAGCTGCAGGCACTGAGTCTGAGCTCTCTTGATCTACCTTCATTCATTCATTCATTCATTCATTCAGTCAGTCAGTCACTCACTCATTCATTTACTCATTCATTCACTCACTCATTCATTCATCTATGTGTACCTCAGCGACCACCAGCACATCCCTCCCCCCCACTGTTCCAGCTGCTGAAAAGAACACAGTTTGTATAAAATTCTTCTAAGAAGCATGGGAGGTCCTTCCAGTAAGAGGGTAAACTCAGCTGGTGTGGACGGTCCTTCTCAAAGGGACCAAAGAACGCCAACAGCGTCCATGGACTAGTAAAGGGGCTCTAAAGCCCAAGTGCTGAGTGGTCACTGAGCCGGAGAGAAGACCAGAGTATGCAGACGTGGCCTTTCCCGTGGGGTTGGGAGCTAGCTAAGATAGTCCAGGTATACAGACCAGGACTTGGACCTATGTATGTAAGGGGCTATAAAATGCTCCATGGTCCAGGAACTTGTGTGGGGAATGTCCTCTTTCTAGCACCTCAGATGGAGAAAGGGGTATAAAGCAGAGTAAATATCTATAAGTATCAATACCTCAGACCCACACCGCTCAAGGCTGCAAAATACAGATCATATATTCTATCTGATCCTGGAAGCCAGGAATACATAAGCCACAAGTCCACGATGCCTCAAGGCAGACACTTAAGTATAGATGAGAACAAAGCGAGGGGACTGGAGAGATGGCTCAGTGGTTACCAACAGGCTTCCTGCTTGTCTAGGGGACCAGGGTTTAGTTCAGTTCCTTGTGCCCATATCAGGTGGCTCGCCACTGCTTGTAACTCCAGCTCTACAGAACAGGGAGCTGTTCTGCCTCTGTAGGTACTCATCCATACTCCTACACACACACACACACACACACACACACACACGCACACACACGCACACGCACGCACACACACACACGCGCGCACACGCACACACACGCGCGCACACACACACATGCACACCACACACACGCACACGCACACACGCATACGCACACACACACGCGCACACACACACGCACACGCACACACACACGCACACACACGCGCACACACACGCACACACGCACACACACACGCACACGCACACACACACACGCGCGCACACACACCCGCGCACACACGCACACACACGCGTGCACACACACGCACACCACACACGCACACACGCACACACACGCGCGCGCACACACCCGTGCACACACGCACACACACGCGTGCACACACACACGCACACCACACACGCACACGCACACACGCATACGCACACACATGCACGCACACACACACACCACACACACACGCACACATGCGCACATGCACACACGCACACACACGCACGCACACGCACGCACGCACACACACGCACACCACACACGCACACGCACACACGCATACGCACACACACGCGCACACACACGCACACACGCACACGCACACGCACACACACACGCACACGCACACACACGCGCACACACACGCACACACGCACACACACGCACACACACACGCGCGCACACACACCCGCGCACACACGCACACACACGCGTGCACACACACGCACACCACACACGCACACGCACACACGCACACACACACACCCGCGCACACACGCACACACACGCGTGCACACACACACACGCACACCACACACGCACACGCACACATGCATACGCACACACACACACGCACACACACACACCACACACACACGCACACATGCGCACATGCACACACGCACGCACACGCACGCACGCACACACACGCACACATACACCACAAGTAATAGTAATAATAGTAACAGCAATAACATAATTGTTTAAAAAACACTGAAACAAAAATATAGACAACAGTTAAGAGAATAAATTACCACCAAGTTTTATATCACGTCTGCAAAAACTACAGGTGTGAAGAAGACAGCAAACTCTTATGACCAGCCACCTCCAAATTCTCTGTATTATCAGACTCAAAGACGATGGGAGACACAGTCCAGGTCAGGCCAGAGAGATTGCATATAAGGTTAGGATCCCAGAGACATCAGGGGAAGCTGGTTAACCTAAATCTGCCATGCCTTGTAGTTGACAGGATTGCCTCACTGAGAAAAGCAGACTCTTTTATGTAGACATTAAGAACTGGGGGACTGAGGAGCTGAGGAGATGGCCTCGCTGCTGAAAGTGCTTGCCGTGTAAGCAGGACAACCTGAGTTCAGATCCCAGGTGCCCACATAAAAAGCAGGGCAGGGTGCCACACGCCTGTCATCCCAGAGTTGAGGGCTGGAGTCAGCCAGTGTAGCAGACAGTGAGAACTCTAGGTTCAGTGAGAGATTCTGTTTTTTAAAAAAAAAATGGTGTAGAGCAATTGAGGAAAGCACCTGAAACCCACTTCCACGCCTGCAGACTCACAAAAGGCTTGGCAGCTGGATAGGAGGTTTGCAGCTTGGATCTGTCCGCTCTTGGAACTTCTCCACATAGCCAAAGATAATCTAAAGTCAGTGGTCTGCAGTTGCACAGATGAGGGTGCTCTTTAACGCTCGGTGAAAAAACAGGAATACAAGAAGCCAGTGGTTTTGCAGCCAAACAGGAAGGTCTGAAGGAACCCAAACAGGGAACTCTGAAAAGACACAGTGTACACACTAATAAAAAAAAAACCAAAAAACCAAAGCAGATGCCGCTACAGCTTCAGCAGCGGTGAGCCCGGAGGTGGGGAGCCACAGAAGGAACAGAGGCACGGCTTATGAAACGGGGAGCAGACTCCAGGATGATGTGATAGGCGTGCGTTTGCATGCTCCTGGCAGCAAAAACAAAAAAAAAAAAAAACAAAAAATAAACCGGTCTGAGCTGTGAGGAGGGAATCTGCGTCCGTAGCCCTGCCGGGAGCATCCTGTCACCTTCTGAGGCTTCTTAAGAACATGGCCAAGAAGCGAATGGAATGGAGAACAGACATTGTAGACTTTTATATTCTGGGTAATCCCTTAAAAAAAAAACCCCTGAGTGTATTTTTGTGTGTGTCAGTGAAGGCGTGTGCATGACACAGCATGTCCCTGGAGGGTCAACCTCAGGGGTCAATCCTTGTTGTGTGACAACACCTTTCCTAGAGAGATACAACATATCTATTTACCCCAGGGAGGGAGGGAGCCCACGACAGACCCAAAAGTACAAATACTACCAAAGTCCAACTTGGTGAATCGATGCGTCTTATTGGGGTTGCTTAGAGGAGTGTGGGTGAGGGGTTACTTACAGGAGCAGAGATGGCTTAATGACAGCTGCATCATCAAGAGCCCCCTCCCACCCCACCCCCAGCCCCCTGCAGCATGGGTGACAGCTCACAGAAGTTGGGGAAGCTTGAGCTCACTGCACAGCCTGCCGGCAGTTCAATAGGTTTCTTTTCAAACTGACTCCGGTCTAAACCTCTTCGGGCAGCTGGTCTGGTCTCCCAGTCCTTTTACAGCTCTTCTCCCCGGATTCCTTTCTTGGCAGCTCAACTTGAGTCTTTGCAGCTGAGCTTTTTGAAACGGAACTTTTATTACATACGCTGTCAGGGAGGGGCTTAGTGAATCTGGTCAGTTTCAGGGACTTCCTGCAGCTATTTTGAGTTGTTTACCTTCCTGTGTCAGGAGCTTCCTTGCAGGGGTGGAATATTTCAGTCTCCAAGGAAACCATTAAACAGTCCCACCCTTCCACCTTGCTTGTCTTTGTCACTGCATACACCGGGTTGGCCCGCCCACACACTTCCAGGATTGTGCCATCTCCACCTCCCATCCCACCAGAGTCATGCTGGGCTTAGGAGTGTGCTACTATGTCCGGCTGGATGTGTGCTCTGAGGAGTCAAACCCAGGTCGTCAATGATTGTACAGCCAGCACTCCCCCCACCCCGCCCCGCCCCACCCCAGCCCTCTTTCCAGCCCCGAAACCACATCCTTTTGAAGCACAAATGCTTGATTGATGCTGTGCCACAGACTCATTATCGTCCAGGCCATTATCATCCAGACCGCATTCTCAGACTTCAGCGTGATAGGTCGATCATCATTAACAGAAGCAGCAGACAACATAATTTGCGAGTGGGCATTTAAAACCAGAAGCAGTGTGAAGATGAGCATAATCTAAGCTGCAGGGGAGCGATGGAAACCGGACCATCTAAGAAAACTCAGAACAGGGCGCACCGAACATTTTACATTTGTACTGCGAAGGCCAGTCCAGCGCAAGGGCAATCGGCTGGGGATGGTGGCGCTGAAGAACTCAGTAAGTGAATGCCCAGGAAGCCCTCAACGTGTTCTCAAGGCAAATGGATGGACAGAGTCTATCAAGATAGACTCCCCTAGTGCTCACAGGAGGGAAGCATGGATTCCCAGGAGGCAGGTTGAAGACAAAGCCCATCCCTGGTGCATACCCAGGACTGGGCTCCAGAGGTGCTAGAAGCAGCCACTTGGCTAAACTGGGATGGCTTGGGGAGGTGGGAAGGGGGACCCTGGAGCCACGGGAAGGATTCCACTACAGAGCAAAATGTTTGCTGACCTTGTACAGACTTCAGTAACCCTGAGGAATGGAGGGGCTGCCATGCTGGAGAAAGGAAAAAGGAAATCCCAGAAAGATGAATATGGACCTCTAGTACTCTTAGTTTAGGAGGGACAGTTGACGATCAGGTGGCAGGGAGCCACTGGTGAATCACATGATGGTGATGGAAGGAAAGGAGGGAGGGGCTGCTATGAATGTGGGTGTGGGGAGGAGTATTCAGCACAGGCAGACAGCTGCCCTACAACAGAGATTGCTAATGGTCTGCCCCTCTCTGTGGATGTGTAGTTTCCAAGCCACCCTGACAGTCTACAGAGTTCTGTGTTGCTGATCCAGATGCCAGATGCCGGTGAAGACGGATTTGTTGTGTGTATGTGTGTGTTTGGGGGCGTGGGGGGGGTGCAGAGTACAGGAGTCCTGGGATCAATCTCGGGTCATCAGGCTTGACAGCAAGTACCTACTGAGCCACCCCATGTCCCTCAATCCAGTTGATTCTGATTTCCAGTGGGGACGCCATAGTCCAGGGGGGATGTGTACATAGACACAGCTAACCGAGTCTGGCCTAGCACCCGTTTCTATAAATAAGGTTTTCTTGAAACACAGGCTCATCAATCTCTTCACATGCTGTCTCTGGCTCCTTGGCTACACTGAGCGAATACTTGACATAGACTTCTTAAGGCTGAAAATATCCTTAGCTTTTACCCAAGTTCATCTCTGAGTCCTTAGGTGCCAAACTGTCTCCCCGTGACCTCATGGGTACCATTTGCAATGCATCTCAGAGGGAGAGCACCTCCCCTCTTGCCCACAATGCCAACCATCACTGCCAACCCAGA
Organism: Tokudaia tokunoshimensis; assembly: GCA_036184795.1. Classification (NCBI taxonomy): domain Eukaryota; kingdom Metazoa; phylum Chordata; class Mammalia; order Rodentia; family Muridae; genus Tokudaia; species Tokudaia tokunoshimensis. The sequence continues at coordinate 8,800,762 of BTHU01000010.1, forward strand.
AGAGAACAGCACAAAGTAAACATTACTAGGCACTTTCTTCCACTCTGAGCAGTTCAGGTGAGACCAGAGTCATAGGCAGAAGGCAGTCAGCCTAGAACTGGTGTGTCGCTCCTGCCACCAGGTGTCTATGTGTTGCTACTGCACCTCACGTCACCCAAAGTCCTACTGGATGCTGCAGAGAGCTTTTCCTTTAAAAATCAGTGTCAGGGGCATATGGTGGTATAGACCTATAATTGAGTCCTTTGGGAAACTGAAGTAGGAGGATTTATATAAGTTCAAAACCAGCTGGGCCACATATAAATTATCAGATGAACTAGCTACCTAGCAAAACCTTGTCTCAAAAAGGGAGGGGGAAAAAAAAGACTGGCCAAGGATATAGCTCAGTTGATAGACTGTGCGTCTAGCATACACAGGGCCCGGGGTTGATCACCAGCGTGGAATAAAGTAGGCATGGTGGGCCATGTCTGTAAGTCCCAGCACTTGAGCAGAGAGGGAGATGAGTTCAGCGTCGTCCTTGGCTGTATACTGAGTTTGAAGCTAGCCCGAGACACACGAGACACTGTCTTTAAAAAGGGAAAACCTAGGCTGGAGAGATGGCTCAGCAGTTAAGAGCACTGACTGTTCTTCCGAAGGTCCTGAGTTCAAATCCCAGCAACTACCTGGTGGCTCACAACCATCCGTAACAAAATCTAACACCTTTTTCTCGAGTGTCTGAAGACAGCAACAGTGTACTTACAGATAACGATAAATAAATCTCTGGGCCAGAGTGAGTGGAGGTCTTGAGTTCAATTCCCAGCAACCACATGATGGCTCACAACCATCTGTTCAGCTACAGTGTACTCACATACATAAAAATAAATAAATAAATCTTTAGGAAAAAAAAGAAAAAGAAAACCCTGTTCTCTGAGTCAGGAAGTCTCAGCCAGGCATGAGTCTGTGGGCCAAGAGAAACAGCGCTTAGCTTAGCGTTGCTTTCTGATCTGGTCCCTCCGTGGATTCTTTTGGCTTCAACCACAAAGAAATGCCGATGCCCGTATGTCCTTGGGGAGTTGGATGATTAAAGTGATTTTCCTTTCATAAGTATCCTTAAGAGCAGACCGCACCTCAGCCCTTACTTCGAGGTACCCATAATTCAAACCAGCAGAGAGAAGGAAGGAGTTTTATCCTTAAACATTGTGCTTTGCACCCCATTTCCAGCTTTGGCTAAGGGGTGTTTATAGCCTGTGAATTCCTGGGCTGGTGACTTCAGCAGGTGTCCAACTGCAGGGCTGGGCAGAACGACCAGTGCTGGGGGCAGATTGGCCACGCGCCTTGGACAGCCCACGATCGCGCATCCCCTGGTTGCGGGCATTTCAAGCTACATGCCCTGGCCAGCTGCCGCTGCCCGGCACCCAAACACTTAATCAAGGATGTCTGCTCGGTTAACGACCACATTCAGAGCTACTTGCTTCGTTAAGACCAAGTTTGTGTCTGTTCCAAGACTGCGTCTGATAGCAGATCAAAGGGTAGAGGTCATAATCCACCTACATCTTTTGGGCTATAAAATATAAACATTGCTATATGACCAACCGTGTGATGTGGGGGTCGGAAAACACCCGTGGAGTAGCGATGGCTGTATTTTCCTGGTTCACTGAGCATCTCTTAAAGAATAACCTATGATAGCTGCCTCCCAGCAAGAATCCACGGAGCAGTGTGTGTGGTTGCCCCTGTAGGCACCAAGTCCACCTGCCTTTTAGAGACATCCCAGGGAGACCCTCTCTTCCCTAGGGGTTGTTGATCTAGAGCTCTCCCTGCCCTCTGCCTTAGGTCTCCCTGGAAGCCTTCTCCTCACCACAGCCCTTCACTTGCCTTCCCTGCTGGCCTTTATCTGCACCCAAAGATCTTGTTCTCCATTTCCCCTAAGCGCGTCAGCCTCTCTCCCATGTAACTGTCCTCTCTGGAGAGCTAGAGTGGTCCACCCACAATCCTTTTTCTTCAGTTTTCCTTTTCCAGGCCAGGGGCATTGGAGAATGGCCCACAGCGCCACCATGTGGTAGTCTGGCATCAAAACTCACTGTGAGGCAATGGGGATACTGGCTACTGAGATGCCTCTCTGAGCTACCTCACCTCTTGAGGCTTAAATAGAACTTCTCTGAATCGGTATTGGGCTTAAATAGAAATTATACCTACATTTACTCTCTCCATAAAACTAAAGTTTATCTGTCTATCAGTGTTTCTATCTTTATCTTCTATTTATCTCCTGCTGTCCTCTGGGTCTGTAGGAGTTGGTAAACATTCCCCAGATGTTTTGTAAAATAGCCTTTTTTATCTCCCCGCTATCTAGCTCTCAGCATTTCCTACCTCATTTAGCTCATCACAGAGTAGAAACACCATCCCCATTCCTTCCGCCCAAGAATTAAAATAGAGCTTTTGGGTGACGCTCCGCAAAGAGACTGATAGAGCAAGAAGCCACAACAACCAGGGAGGCGCGGGGAGGCCAACCTTAGAGTCCCCGAAAGTCAATTCCGCGTTTCTGTTTGCTGTTGTGGGTTATTGTACGGCACGCTTAGTGCTGTAGTAACTTTAATAAGATTTATCTTATTCTGTCCGTGTGAACGTTTTTGCCTACATGTGGGTTTGTGCACCATCCCCACAGAGGTCAGAACGAGGGCATCACATCCTGTAGAACCGACCTGCCGTGCGATTGCTGGGAATTGAACCGAGCTCTTCTGTGAGAGCAGTCAGAGCTCTTAGCTGCTGATCCGTCACCCTAATATATTTTTCTTAAGTCTTAGATGGTGGAAGAACTGGATATTACCTGATTTGGCCACAGTTAAGAGGGTTCTTTCTCATGGACCATCTCAGATAATAAGGCAGTCTCCCTTTGATTCCCTAGGCTCCATATTTCTTTTTGGAGATAATATGAGCAACCACTCCAGTTGTTTTCTTGTGGAAAAATGCACCTGCAATAGAGAACTGTTGGACTCTAAGTGGTCTCCAGGGACAAGCTTGCTTCTGAAGTTTTGGTTTTTTTTTTTTCAATTGATGCTTTCGAGCAAGATTCTAGGCAGAATAGATACCCACTCCCAACAGAGAACACCCAACGCACGGCGCCCTCTCCCAATTTGCAGAGCCCTCTCTGCGCTCGAGGGAAGATGTTGACTGGGCCCAGGTAAAGTGGTGGCAGTGAAGATATGAGAGGCTCCTTGTCTGTGGTGAGGGTAGGCCTGTGCCTGGCTCCTCCTGAGTCCTGAAGCTCCTCCTCTCTGCCCTAATGAAACTCTCTCTCATCCTGGACGTCCCTGGCTCCACCTTGGACAATGGAGAGACCTCTAGGGATCTCAGCCCTGGCTTTCCACTCAAGGTTACTTCCTACTACCTGTCTTGGCTATAGCTCCCTCTACTTAAACTTCAAGAAGATCCTTTACCCCTCTAGTGCTAAAAACCTTGAAGTGAGCCTCGTAGATCTGCCCCATGTGTGATGCGGAAAACCTGAATTCAAAGGAGGTTCATAAAATGTGCTTTATCCACAGAAGTCGCCCCTCACCTCAGACAGCCAGGCTGTGATCCCATTCCCTTGGATGTTCTGACGTAAGACCCTTTGCACCACCCTTCGAAGGATCTGCAATAAGGGAGAGTCTTTCAGGAGGCAAACCTGCCTCTCAACCCCCAAGACTCTCTCTGGGACCAAAGACCGGGATAAGGGCTTGGCTTTTCCTTTGACTGGCGATGAGTCTGTGGATAGGGCGCCCAGGAGTTTGAAACAGAGATACACAAATCACCTTGGGACCCATCTCCAGGATCTGTGGCCCACCCAGGGCATTTCAGATCCGTTCTGCCCCAGGGACACACAGAACCAGAGGGGAGTGCTAATGAATATTTGGTCAGGGAAAGGGGCACAGTGTAGAACTGAGCCCTCCCCACTCCTGCCCTGCTGTGACCCACCAGTGGAAGTCTGAAGAGTAGACCTGTGCCTTCTTCTATCTTGGGCACACACCCAGGAGAGGAATCTCTGGGCTCCGTGGTTATTCTGTGTTTAACTTTCTGTGGAGTTTAAAAAAGCCACCATGCGAGTCAAAAGGACGGGAAGCAGATTAAGCCAAAGTTTGTCATGAGTGCTTTAAAACACTCAAGCACAGGTGTGTGCTCATCCCAGAAGCCCATGATGCCCTGCGTGGCGAGCTCTGTACCTCAGTCATGACAAGGATAGGTGTCCCTGCTGAGTGCCTGCCAGGGGCTCAGTACTGAGCTGACCCTTCCTCTCATTGAAGTGTCATGCTGCCAGCAGGACCCACGAGTAACCACAGTTTATAAACCTCAACAACTGACGCTCTAAGGGGTGCTCTAGCCACAGACCCATCGCCAGTCAAGGGAAAAACCAAGCCCTTACCCAGCTCTCTGGCCCCGAGAGAGAGTCTTGGGGGGTTGAGAGGCAGATTTGGCTTCCAAAAGATTCTCCCTTATTGCAGATCTTTGAAGGATGGTGTAAAGGGGCTTGCGGCAGAATATCCAAGGGAGAGGATTCATAGCCTGGCTGGCTGAGGTGGCGGTGGCTTTTCCTCTGTAAAGCACAGGTAACAGTCGCCACTGCAATGGGGTTGTTCTAGCAATTACCCGAGTCTGTCTACAGAAAGCACCCACAACAGTGAGCCAGGCATCCCACAGGGCTTTCTATGTTATAGGAGATACACAGGCTCCTAGCTCTCCCTGTATCTATCTGCTAGCCCAACCCCCAGAGCGAGTGCCCCACCCCTGCTCACCCAGAGGATCGGGTGTGGAAGCAGCCTCTGCAATGTAGAGATCTCAGGCCCAGGTCTCTTGGTAGGAGACCCAATCCAGGTGTTTCTTTCAGGTACCAGGCTTATTGGCTGGCCTCAACATCCTGCCCCTCCACCCCCCCCAGTCTTCCCCAGTGTCCTCCCCCTCAAACAGAGTTCATAGCACTGCCTCGGCACAGAGTTGGTGCGTTCCTTGTTTCTTGTCTTAGTAGTTCCTGCCTAGAGCCCTTAACCTTCACCCTGCCCAGGACCAGTCTGATGGCTACCGGCTGATGTCTTGCTCAGAAACCCACCAGCAACTTCAGAAGAGACAGCCCTGTGCCCAACCAGAGAGTCTTTCTTTTGCTTCCCTAATTACCTGGACTCCATCCCAAACCCCTCTGATCTCACCTCACTGTCTCAAAGCAAGGAGGCTACCGAGCCCCCCACCCCCCACCCCGTCTGCCCTGAGCGGCTAGCAGCCTCTTCTCTCCCCACATCAGCAGCACAAGGGGCCCTTTATGCTCACCCCTTCCTCCTCCACTGATGCTTCAGCCGCCCCCACCCATGTCCCTGGCGACAGGGGCTGGACATCTTGGCAGCGGGAGCCATAGATTCACAACATGGGCTCTGTTAGCCTGGAGCAGCCAGGGCAGGGGCACAGAGCCCTCTGGGAGCCAGCGTGCCTTCTATGTGGCTTTCCCAGACACTCAGTGATACGACTCCCTGTCTCCTCCATGGCTCTATCCATCTTTCCCCAGCAGCTGGTGTGCAGAGACCTCAGGGAAGGAAGCTATTGTCTTCCAGGACAAGCCGTCGCAACAGCCCTCCTGTAGGGAGGGTGGCCTGCATCCCCATGGATTTTGTGTGGTGAGCTGAGGTAGCTTTGGGACATTAGTGCCCATGTGGTACTGAATAAGAACATATGTCACCAATGGTCTGTTTTTTAATGATTGCTTGGTGGGGGCTGCTGACCCAAGGCAACGGTGCGGTCATTCCTTAGCAAGTGAGGGCATTTAAGTTCCGTCCACCAGATTCCAAAACTCAGGAAGCTAACATTTCCTGAGTTCCTTCCACACAGAGACTTTGTGTCCTGACACAGGCTACCTTGTATCCTACCTATCTTTGCCTTCCAGCCCTTTGTGTGAGAGAAGATGACGTGCTCACTTTGCAGATGTGAAATGTACATATGACTGCCCAGGGCAAATGTAGGTTTTGAACCCAAACAGCCCAACTACAGAGCCTGTGCCTCTGACCACTACCCTTCTTTGCCTTTCAAGCTATACATCTGTTGTAACCTAAAGACTTAGAAAGTGTCCCCCAAAGTGGTAGGGAACTGGGGTCAGCCTCAGTAGGGGCAGTATGTCAACTGCCATTGTGAGTACTTTGGATGTCAACTGGCAGCACTGTGGAGGTCCTTACATTGGCAGTGGGTCCTGGCTAATTCAGATCAGCTGGTACTGGACTAGAATGGGTCCCAAGTCCTCTATGACTGGTAACGCTTATAAGATAGGTGGTGGGGAGTTGTGGGGGGGAGGGGAGGAGGAGGTTGGAGAGAGACAGTGGGGGTTTTTAGTGACATAGGCACACTGGAGGAAGATGCCCGTGTGACAGTGTGGCAGAGTTTGAACTGACGCAGATACAAATAAAAGCCTTCCTCAAATGTTCAGATACCACCCGGAGCTGGACTAGGCAGGAAGGATCCTCCCTAGAGCTACCAATGAGCCTGGCGCCTTGACTATGGACTATTGGCCTCAAGAACCCTGAGAGGTCTCTGCTCCAACAGCCCTAAAGAACTCTCGGAAAGAGCCTCCCCAGGCAACAGCGTGGACCTCCCTGCCCTGGTCCCTGAGTAACTTTCTAAACCACTTCCTCCTGCAAAGCCTGAAGGTCATGTGATCCACGTCCCATCCACGGCCATGCATCGGCCCCCCCTTTCTTTACCTTTGGCAGTTTTGCTAGGAGGAGGTTAAAATGTGGGAGGCCAGCCCTCCGGCTCCGGATCTCCCTCAGTTCAGTCTGAACCAGACTGCAGCAAAGCAGCCATCTCCCTCAGTTCAGTCTGAACCAGACTGCAGCAAAGCAGCCGTTCGACCTCCTTCAGCCACCTCCAAGTGGGGCCTACGGGAGAGTCAGGGCTGTCCCGTACTGGAGCTATTAAATTGTCATAAGAAAGAGGCCTTTGTCGCAGGGACACAGCCCTCAGCTCAGTCATGGAGACAGATTGTGCCAGAAAACAAATAACAGAAGAAAAAAAAAAGGTTCAACCACAGCATTCTTTGGAACTTGGGTCACCCGCCTCCTGTCTGTTCTTAAAAGACGAATTTCCTTTCATCATCCTAATTCCTACAGAGAGGTTAGAGGCTTTTAATTCCATCCAGAACCCAGAGCCCCGTGGGGACCCTTGCCCAGACCATCTGCATGGCCCGCACCCTGCTCGGGCAGGCATGACCACCAGCCTGCAGGAGGGGAGACAGAGGCCCCTCAGGCCTGGACAGGCGCTCGGAAGAACCAAGGCTGCAGCTAGAGTTTTCAGTCAACAGGGGTCAGCAGGACTAAGTTCTAAACACCTCAACCCACAAATCTCTGTTCAAATCCCAACTAATATCTGCAGCCTACACCCAGGGGCAAAGGACCTCTTGACCCACATGACCAGGGAGCCCCTGACTCCACACCACCCTGCCCAAAAAAGTCTTCTCAGAATATTTCCCACAAAATCCTTAGCCCTGGTAGCTAGCCTGGGCCACACATGTGTGCTTGGGACTTCCCGGCAGAGACTTTGGAGGCTGTGCTGGCAGCCAGGCGGCCTTAGCAGGGGACTGCTCTCCTCAAGGAGGCTAAGAAGGCCTTGGTCTCTGGGGAGGGAGGCCCACATCCTGCCTGTGAAAATGGGTGTACTCCTAAGAAGGATTTGGGTTTTGGTGCTAGGCTGGCACTCTGCCTAACTCTGCGATATCCTCAACCTTTCTGTGATAGGACTTCACTGTGTAGCCCAGGCTGGCTCCAAACCTGAGACACTCTTGTCTCTAATGCTCAGAGTGCTGTGATTACAGACTTGTGCCAGCACACTGGCAGGGATGGTCTTTAAAAAAACAGAACAACACCATAACCCAACAAGACGTGGCTGGGAATGTCGCTCAGTTGGTAGAGTCCTTATGTAGCATTCTCCAAGCCATGGGTTCGATTCTCAGCGTGTGTTCAACTGGGCACGGTGGCACATACAAGGGCATCCTGAACTAACAGGACGAGTCTGAGGCCATGCTGGAATACCCGAGACCCCACCTTTAGATAAATAAGACCATAAAGAAAGTATGTCCATACTGGAAGAGACAGTGCAGTGTGTATGTGGTGGTGGTGGGGCTATCCTGTCCTTCTCCAAGCCCCCAAGCTTCCCTTCCTGAACACAAATCCAGGCTCCAGCTCTGACGTGGCCCACAGCTTGTCAAGGTCAGGCCCCAGCCTCAGCCGTTCCCATGAGCTCCTGGTGTACCACATAGTGTGAGAGCCAGGTTTCCAGAGGGAAGGCAGAGAAAGAGGGGCTCAGGAAGCCCCACCTCTGTGCCCTCTGCCCCTTATGAATTCCTAACTTGGTTCCAGAATGAAAACAATCACACTGTGGAGTCAGATGGTGGCGTGATCACACTGTGGAGTCAGATGGTGGCATGATCACACTGTGGAGTCAGATGGTGGCATGATCACACTGTGGAGTCAGATGGTGGCGTGATCACACTGTGGAGTCAGATGGTGGCGTGATCACACTGTGGAGTCAGATGGTGGCGTGATCACACTGTGGAGTCAGATGGTGGCGTGATCACACTGTGGAGTCAGATGGTGGCGTGATCACACTGTGGAGTCAGATGGTGGCGTGATCACACTGTGGAGTCAGATGGTGGCGTGATCACACTGTGGAGTCAGATGGTGGGGTGATCACACTGTGGAGTCAGATGGTGGCATGATAGCGGCGGGGCGGTGCTGGGGCAGTGTCGCCTCTGCTCATGCTATAAGTTAAGCCAGTAGGGCCTGGGGCACAACTAGGTAAGGATGAAGGACTGGACGGTCAACAGTCCCCTCCCTGGGCAGTGACCTCGAAGGTCTCCACCATACTGGGCTTAGGGGGACTGTTCAGTGGGTGGAAGGGTTTGCTGTTCAGTGTAAGGGCCAGAGTTTAAGTCACCAGAACCCATAGAAAACCAGATGTGGCAGCTCAGGGCTTCTACAGGGAGATGGGAGGCAGAGACAGGGTAAACATTTCTGGAAGCTCATGGGTCAGCCAGAACAGTGAGGAAAACCTGCTTCTAAAGGATTGAAGATGATGACTGGTATTCAAGGTTGTCCACTGACCTCCACATTTATGTGCCCAAACACACACACACTCACACACACACACACAGAGAGAGAGAGAAGCACATAATGCACTCACTCATATGCACACACACAAGTACACAGTGTATACCCATTCACACCCATAGATACACGGTGCACACATACAAACACAGGCACACGGTGCACACACATTCACACACTCACGAGCACACAATGTACACACAGTCTCACACACACAGGTATACACTGCATACCCATTCACACACAGGCACACAGTGTACACACACTCACATGCACACCACATAGGCACACAGTGCACACACATTCTCACACACACAGGCATATGGCGCATACACATTCACACATACAAACACAGTACATACACATGCACACAGTATGCACACTCATATGCACACACACACAGGCACACAGTGCACACCCATTCACATGCACACAGACACACACTACATACACATGCACACACATGGGCACACAGTGCACATACTCACATGTACACACACTCATGTGCACACACACATAGGCACACAATGCAAGCACTCATGTGCACACACAGGCACACAGTACACACACATTCACACATACACTCATGGGCACACAGTACATACACATGCGCGCACACACACATACGGGCACACAGCGCACACAAGTCCTCACCCTGTGCTGCAGGGGCAGAAAGCTTGTCACTCAAGTCTGCAATCCTATGATGATGATGCTCCGCCACCTTCCTCATTGGTGCTGTCTCTCATTGTCACCTGAGACCAGACTCTCAACCCTTTTTTATTGTCTTGTCATATAGCCTTGGCTAGCCCAATGCTCACTGTTTGTCCTGAACTGGCTTCAGACCTAAGCAGTCCTCCTGACTCAGTCTCTTGTGTGCTGAAGTTACAGGTGTGAGCCAATACACCTAGCTCTGATTATTATTATTATTATTATTATTAGTAGTAGTAGTAGTAGTAGTAATAGTAGTAGTAGTAGTGGTAGTATATTTTTAAGAGGTTTCATCAAGTAATTAAGGTTAGCCTTGGGTTTGCAATCTCCCTGCCTCCACCTGCAGATACTAGTATGACTGGTGTATCACACTCCCCCACCCAGAATCCTCACCTTCCTTCCCGACAGATTGGCCTCTCATCCTCATGTGGTGCATAGCAGAGTCTGTCACCTGTCAGTGCGTCGGTCAGGGGCACCTGGCCTACCCCTTCCTGCTGCAGATCATGTCTCAATGTGACCCACGGTATTAACTTTCACGCTAAAAGTGCATTTCTATTTTTCTCTCTGCGGTTTAGTAAAACACACAAAATCTTATCCCTTGACCTTGGACTTCTCAGAAACAAGGAAGTGTAGCAGGGAGGGTCACCTCCAAGGACTCTGGAAAGTTCCTCTCCTCACCTGGTAGAGTGGTGGAAAGAACAGCTAGAACCAACACGCAGAGCTCACAGGGCTGCTGTGTACCAGGGCGGGCACTACTGGACCGGGGCAGGTATGACTAGGGCAGGATCCGAGACCATCTGCAGGTGGTCTTCCCACATTGCCTGCTAGTTTACCTTCTATTAAAAATCTGATTTTTTTAACGGAAACTCATTAGAAACATTAAACTATATATACTTTCTATTTTTGAGATAAGAAATCATTGTAGTTCAGGCTGGCCTTGAACTTACCACATAGCCAAGGATGACCTTGAACCTCTGACCCTCCTGCCTTTATATCCAACGAGCAGATATCACAGGCTTGAGCCACCATACTATTTTATCCAAGACTCAAGGACAGAGCCCAGGCCTCACATATTCTAACAAGCACTCACAAACAGTACATCCCCAGCTCTGTCTTCTGATCATGTTTTGATTTTTAGCATTGAAGAGTTAGTGAGAACTACCTTTGAGTGAAGAGCTATGTTCTTCTGTGGCATGTAGCTCAAATACGCGCTAGAAGAATGGGAGGAAGGATAAAAATATTTCTGCTGGAAGTCCTTGCACCTCTCTCCTGGCCTCTCTCAATCTCTGTCTTTCTCTTAGTCTCTGTCTCTCTGTTTCTGTCTCTGTCTGTCTCTGTGTCTCTGTCTCTGTCTCTGTCTCTCTCTCTCTCTCTCTCTGTGTGTGTGTGTGTGTGTGTGTGTGTGTGTGTGTGTGTAAAATACAGCCTGCTCAGTCAATACAATGTTGACTTTTCTGTATGTTTTCAGACCGACCGTTCGGTATTGGATAACCAGCTGGTGTGCTCTTCCCTGGGGAAGACTGTTTCTCCCACTCCCAGCATTCCTTAGGTGCCTATAGTTCTTAGTGTAGGGTTGGGGCTTTGTGGGTTCTCTCTGGACCATGTTAGCATGTCAATGGGTGTGGTCCTTGTTCAGTTCGTGTTTAGGTACAGTCTTAAGTGTACAGACTTGGTCATGGTGAGACTTCATGAGTTTAGCTTCTGACAATCTCACAGCAAACTCCCCAATCCTTTGGCTCTTAGTCTTTCTGCCCCCTCTTCCTGAACCATAGGTACAGGGATTTATGTTGTAGGTTTATCAATTGGGACTGGGTCCACAACTCCGCATTTGGCTGCGCGTGTTTTTCTATTGTGGTTGGCAGGCCAGATTCGTCTTCTCAAATGCACAGCCAGTTTTATTGGAACCAGAGCAAAAATTATCGAAATTATAATAAAAAAAAAAGAGTCAGCTCATATGGGGCGGGTATCTATTAGGGCCCCCGTCAAACAAGAGAGCAGTCATTTCCTAGTGAGGCAAATGAATTTTCAACACCCAAGATGAAACAGTCGGGTGTCTAGAAAGCAGAACCTGGGGCAATAGAGACACGTGAGAGAACGACAGAGGAGCCATAGGAGGGAAACAGAATAAGAGGAGAGGCAAGAAAGCAAATCCAAGGCCACCTTAGGCTATGATTTATCAAGAAATTGAGTCTAACTGTTGAATCCTGCATCATTCAGATGTAAGAGCATCCGTGGGAAGATGAAAAAGTACAGAAAAAAAGACGAGTGACTGACTACTCATTCTTCTCTTCCCACCCTCTGCCTCTTTGGCCCAGACCCGCTTCCCTCACACTTTTGGGGTGCACTACCCATTTTTCCAGGGAACGGAACTGTCCTAGCTCCAGCACCCACTCCCAGGAAGTCAGAGACCATGGCTGACATTAGGAGATGATCCAATAGGCTGCAGGCCAGACTGTAGGGATGACCGGATGCTACCCCTGTCAGTAGGACTCCGCTAGAGAAACACTAGAGAAACGTGTGTACGGAGAGATCAGAAGGAATGGCTCTCATGATTACAGAGGCCAGGAAGTCCAAATTCAGAGTGTGGGGAGGAACTCAAAACCCAGGGAATTGATGGTTCCGTTCCAGCCCAAAGGGTGTCCACCAGAGGATTCCATTCTCACTTTGGGGGTGTGTCTTTTTGTTCTATTCAGACTTTCCATCATTGGGATAAGCCTCCCACCCCCAGATCAGGATAGGCAATTTGCTTTGTGTCACCAATTAAAATGTTTGTTGTGGGACTAGCAATGTAGTTGCTTACCCAGAATGCAGAAAGCCCTGACTTTGATCCCTCGCACTGGATAAACCCGGTGTGGTAGCACACTGCTGTAATCTCAGCACTCAGGAGGTGGAGCGGAAGGATCAGACACAAGTTCAAGGCCATCAGTGAGACACTTTGGGAAAATGCAAAACAAAGGAGAAGAAAAATAATAAAAATTTCATCACCTCTAAAAAAATGCCCTTGTTAGAAACATTTAGAATACTTGACCAAATCCCAGGGCATTCTGTAGCCCTGCCAAGTTGACGCATAAAACGAGCCATCACGGGTGAGACCTGGTGGGGCCACTCAGATGAAGAAGAGAGAACAGCCAGGGTTCAGGGCAGGCGGGTCCTGTTCGACTAAGCAGACAGTTCCCAGACAGTGGGCTCAGTCAGCAGACAGCTGCACCGAGGCAGGAGAGGGTTCTATGTACTTTGTGTTTCTGCAGAAACTATGCACGATGGTCTGTCTGTCTGAATTCTGCTGACTCCCCTCTCCCTGTTGCGTTCTTGCTTCTTCTAGCTGCGAGTAGTTAGAGGATCACTTTGTTTTTCCATTCTTGAGAAGACCAGACAGAAAGAGGCTTCACAGTCTAGCTTGGCATTTTGCTTGGCACCAATTAATCCATGCTGTGGACTTTGCCTCCCTGGTTGTTCCGTGAACACTGAGAGTGACTTCATGGGCCTGTAACAGAACAAGCATGTGTGTGTGTGTGTGTGTGTGTGTGTGTGTGTGTGTGTCTCAGTGGGTGTGGGTGTGGGCGTGTCGAGGGGGGATCACTGGGGCTTTGTCCTCCTTATAAATGGAAATGATGATGTCTTAAAATGACTGGAAGACACACATGCTTGCTTGCTTGCTTTTTCTCGGTCTTTCTCCCCCTTGAGTGATTCTTTCCGCTTCTTACCCACCCCGGGCCAACGCCCACCTGTCCCTGCCCATACATGTGGACCAGTCTCGCTTGAGGACAGATCAACATTGTTCCAGCTGAGATCCACATGACAACCTCACTCATAATAAGGCTTAGGTTCTCTTTTTCATCGTCCCTGAAGCCCTACTCCGCTAACCATGCATCTCAGTCTGGGTTTCCATATTTCCAGTATTCACCAGCCGCCCAATGGCTGCCATACCAGGGGAGACATGGATTCGAACTCTTGGCTGCACATTGCAATCAGCTGGAGAACTTTCAAAGGCTGAGACCAGGGCTGGAGAGATCACTCAGCAGTTAGCTCTAACATCTCTTCTAGAGGCATTGGGTTTGATTCCCAGCACTTACATGGTGGGCCACACACAACCCTTTGTAATTCCAGCTCTGTGGGATCTGACATCCTCTTCTGGCTTCTGTAGGCATGTTACATACCCAAGGTACACAGATATTCAGTATGTATATGCAGGTATGCAGGCAGAACACCCATACACATAATTTTTTTTAAAATCCTAATGTCTAGGCCATAGCTCAGAGCCATTCTAAGCTTTTACTATTACACCTTATTTGGGGGTGGGGGGTGTGCGCTCACATGCAAATGCCACAGGGTTTGAATGGAGTTCTGAGGACAACTTGAGAGAGTTGGTTCTCTTCTCTCTCTACATGGGTTCTGGTGTTGGAACTCATGTTAGTCTTAGCAGCAAGCACCTTTACCTCCTGAGCCATCTCACCTCCCCCATTTCTATTTTGTTAATTGCTTTGAGTGATTGGTTGTTTTTGTTTTATTTTATTTGTTTATTTTTTTTAAACGGTCTTAAGTAGCCCAGGCTGACCCCTTTGTATAGAGAAGAATTATCATGGACTTCTAGTTCTCCTGTCCCCGCTGGGATTAAAGGCATACAACACTGTACCTAGCTTCCAGGTTGCTAAGGATTGACCCAGGGCTTCCTGGATAATAGGAAAGCCCTTTGCCGACTGAGCTACACTCCTAACCCCTACTGGTTTTAATTTAAAACCTGGCTGAGCTGGGGTCTAGGCTCCTGTAAAGTAGACAGTGTCACGAATCACAGTAGTATAAGGTTCTGTCCTGGGGAGGCAAATCCCTCCTCCACTGTGGCCAGTCCCCTCTTTCCCTCTGAGACCCACACTGTAAGCAGAAATTAAACACGCTCGAGCCTGGGTCACAGGGGGAGGAAAAGCAGGAACCGGAGGGTATTAAATTCTGTCTGACAGGCAAGACGGACAAGCCAAGTTCCCTTGTCTTCCCAGGGGTTTGTTTACCAACAGCTTCAGTAAGTGTTGGTTTTTCTGCTGCCCATAAAGCTGGCAAGGCCTTTCCCATCCCCTCTGCCAGAGCGGTCTCTGAGACCCGAGGAGGAGCCGTTGGGAGCGAGCGCTGCATGGTTAGCAGGGTTTGGCCTTGTGCCTCTCCGGGAACTTCTGAAGGGATCAGAGGCATTTCCACGAGGAGGAGTCCCCATCCCTGGAGAGAAGGAAGGGATCAAGGTGGCAGGCGGTGGATCACTGCCACCCCTCTTTGCCCTAGACGAGTGAACTCTCCCTCTCCTCAGATAGAAACCAGCCCAGACAAATCGCAGGGACTCAGGTTTTAAATGCACCCAGAAGTGATTGTTTCAGGGGAACTGACCAAACATGGCGTGAGTAATCCAGCCAGTCGGAATGCAAACACAATCACATCTGTGTGCCCTGGGGTCCAAGTTCCCACCAGCCATGGCAGCTCAAACACACACCTGAGGCTCCATACTTCAGGCTGGCAGGGGGCTGGCATTTATACATCTGGAGGGACCAGGAACTTGCGAAAGGTTTCCTGGAGACTGGAAACCAGAGGAAAAAAATATACAGAGGAGGAGGGGATGCTCGCCCCATCTCTCCTCTTTTTTTTTTTTTTTAGCTATGCATATGTGTGTAGGGCAAGGTATGTGCACACAACTGCAGGTATTCCAGATGCTACCCATGTCAGATGCCCCCCACCCTGGGACTAGACTTACAAGCATCCATGAGCCATCTGATCTGGATGCTGGAAACAGAATTTGGGCTGCAAGTTCTGCAAGAGTAGTAAATGCTCTTAGCTACTGAGCCACCTTTTCGGTCCTTCCTTTATGTTTGGAGGGTGTCAGCTTTAAGTTAATAAAATTGACAACTGATCCAAGAAGATAGTTCTTGCACCATACGCACATAGGAAAGACATTGAGCTCAGTCTCTGTTGCTGGGTCAGGTGGCTGTCTGTCAGCTGTCAGTTAAGGCGCCAGCCTTTGTTTGTCAAAACCTTTCAGTAGAGAAGACAAATCAACCCCTCCATCCTTGTCTGTCTAGTCCATCACCCTTAATTGTAAATAGCAAGCTAGGTCAGAGGTGCCATGTATCTGCAGAGAGGTAATGCAGTCCAACGAATCCTATGGGATCCCTGGCTAAGAGATGGCTCAGTGGGTAAGGAGAACTTGCTACACAGTATGAGGACCCAAGCTCAGATAGCACCCATGTAAAAAGCCAAGTGTGATCATGCATGGTTCTGCAACTTCAGCACTAGGGGAACGGAGACAGGAGGATAACATCTGCTGGCCACTAGGTTCGGCCCAAGGTTCAGTGAGAGACCCTCTCTTAAGGGAATAAGAAAGAGGAAGATAGAAGAGACATCCAACATCTTCCTCTGACTTCTGTGTATATGTGTGTGCATGTGTATCTGTGTGTGTGTGAGTGTGCATATGTGTGTGTCTGTGTGTGTCCTGTACAATACACACGCAAAATAATAAATTAGCTCTTCCTGATTTAGGATCTGGTCCTTAATAATCACAAATGACTAGCTGTGCTGATCCACGCAGCTCGTGTTAACATACCATCATCTCCTGCTTATGATCTGATGGATGGTGTCTACACACACCACGACTTTGAGCCCCAGTCTCCTCACTCTGTTCCCAGCAAGCCTTGCACCCTTCACCACACTTTACATGTTTCCCGTTTCTATTTATATCATTTACAAACCACAAAGGCACAGCTCACCGTTTCCCAGACTAAAAATGAGAATTTGCTGATTCACAAGAAGAGTCCAAGGATCCTGGCTTCAGGCGCAGTTTGCTCCAGGGGCTTAACTTACATCTTTAAGCATCTGATTGTTTTCTGTTCTCAGTTCTGCCTTCATCATTTTAGGTGTTTATTCCCAGGTTCTGTGTCCTGGAGCAATGGCCTCCTAGGAACAATCCCAGGTTCATGACCAACAAAAAGTAGGCCCTCTCCTTCTGATAGTCCCTGTGGTGTCTAAGTAAACCAGTGTGATTCCTGGTGACCAGAGATGGACTGCCATTACTCTCCAGGGCAGGCTCCCTGCAGCCTGGGGCTTAGAGTGGGACCTAAGCTGGATCCATAGAGGGGGCTTCCTAACTGTTGTGACACTCTGAGGGGAGAGACGGAGCCTTCGTGGCTGAGGTTGTGAATTCCTTTTGGGCAGAATGCAAGAATGCACAGAAGCAGTGTTTTGGTGTGTTTGTGGCTCATGCCACATGCCTGCCTGCCTGCCTACATAGTGCCTACTGTCAAGTTCAGGGCCTCACAAGACCCAATGAAAAGCTTCCAGGGAGCAGAGCTGACTGTCCAGCACTTGACGAGCTGAAGTCTTCGCTCTGACTGCGACTCCTCAGGCCCTTCGGCCTCCGCTTTCCCTCCTCTCTCTAGTCTGCATGACCCAAGGATTGGCGAGTTACTGTCTAGTGTGATGCTTTGAACAGTGGTCCCTGAAGTCTGACTTCCAGACTCTGTTGTGGGCAGCTGTGTGATCTTGAACAAGTTACTGGGGAATTCCGTAATGTGTTTCAGAGGCTGACAACTGCGTGTGTATCATATGAAAATGGCATGAATGAGCGAGTTAATCTCCACAGGATGCTTGGTACTATATCTGCCAACTAATATTTGGTTATACTAAGAGGCATGACACAGGTTCTTCTGTTTAGTGATGGTCAGACAGACCGGTGAATTTCCATGACTCTTCCAAAGACACAGCAAGAAGGAGCTAGCTAAGCCATCCCTGCAGATACTTAGGAACTCTGAAAACCTTGGCCTGAACTGGGTTAGCAAAAGTGTATATATTAGCTTTCTGCAGTTGTTTATGGACTGAATCCATCTGAACTTTGACCTTGAAAGAGTCACAAAAGTTCATCAGGAAAATTGGGGTCAACGGCTGGGGGAAAAGGTTCAGGAAGTGAGGTGTTGGTCACACATGCAAGAGGACCAGAGTTCCAGCCCCTAGAAGTGGCATCTTCCTGTCACCCTGGAGGTGGGAAGGGGGGAGATAGGCAGATTCCCAGAGCTCAGTAGTCAGCTAGTTTAGCTTGTATTGGCACATTCCAAGTATCAGTGAGATGTCTCAGAATACAAGATCTCAGAATACAAGATTGAAAGCTTCCTGAAGAAAAATGCCTGAGGTTAACCTTTGGCCTCTACATATACATGTACACACACACACAGACACACAGACACACACACACACACACACCCTACAGGGTGGGGAGCCTTTGCTTATATTTCATGAGACTTCTGTCAAGACAGAGAGCAGCAGCTTCTGCTGACATGGCCGCCCCCCAAACTCCCTTCCCAGGACTACTGTAAATAAAGGGCCATCAGCTTTGTAGGGCCACTTGGCTACCAGGCTTTCTAGTCGGAACTAGAGTCTTGAGGGATTTCACAAGATCACACAGCATTCTTGACGCCTTCTGTCTCTTTTGACACAGGTTCTCAGTAAGAATGGCGGACCTTGTAGGGGTCTCTTCCCTCCCTTATGGTTTGGAAAGAAGCCACTCCTGATGGAAAGTCCCTAGTGTTTCAGGAAAGGCCTCTTATGGAAATCTCAATGGGAGGAAGGAGTGGTCAGAATCATCCACAGCTTCTCTCTGCTCTGCTGTCTGGAGACAGGGCAGTATTAGGACTTGTAAGCTTCAGTGGCCATGAAGTCTTCCTTGCTTTTCCCAGACCCCCAAACCCACAAGCAGATAGAACCCATTTTTCACCTTCCTTGGAAAAGAGGGGGCCTGGGGGAAAATGTGAACAAATGTCTATTCACCCAAAGATAGGGCACCACTAGCTTACCAAAGGAACATTTCTACCAAGTCCAGCATGGCAACCCCGTGAAATACTGGGCTTACTTACAAGAGTATGAGTGACCTGCTCGCAAACAGCTGTATCACTAGAAAGTCTCAGCCCAACATGGGTGACAAGTTCCTCACAGCTGTATAGATGGTGCCCCTCCTTTCAGCTAGCTTTCCAGGCACTCTATGACATCCCCTAAGACCATGTGCTACTAAGTGGGATTACATCAGCCTGGAGGGAGGCTTCAGGGGGAGTGGCTGAGTCTCAAGTAAGGGTCTGATGACCTTCCCGCCCCTTCTTTCTCTGAGGGAATGCCACAGGCCCAGCCTTATGGAGGACCTTCTGTGGCCGGTCACCTCTGTCCTGGTTGGGACAGTAATGGCAGTCTTGCTCTGAGGACCGCACTCCCCCCCCACCCCCTGCAGCCCATCCCACTCTATCGCAGGAGCACCGACTCCACCTAGAGATGCTTCGTCTTTGGGAGGAATCACCCCATCGTGGAGGATGTCTGGTGTAGTGTAGGTCACTCAGCAGCATCCTCCGCACCTGTCCACACCATGTGCCACGGGTTTTGAAGGCCTACCGTGTATCAGGAGCAAGTTAAAGTTAAACCAACAAAGCCCAGTTGGTTTAAACTCAGTGGGGCTGAGCTGAAGCAGCACACTGACCTATGTGAGCATGAAGGCTGTGGATTTGTGCAGGAGCAAAAGCTTGCTTAAAGGCATTGTGGGTAATGAACGCTCCACATCTGCACAAACTGAAACCCTTTCAGGGATTTCCAAACTCTGCCTCTAGGATGACCAGTGGAAGTGACCCTCCAGAGCCTTGAACTTGCCTGAGCTGTGGTTTCTGTGGTAGGCTGTGCATCCCGGTCCCACCTCCCTGCTTGCAGCTCACCACGGCTTGTTGGTATCCCATCCATCCCCCCCCAGGCCTGAGGGTCTCAGGGGCAGGGCTGTGACTTCTACTCCTGCATTCCTTCCTAGAAACTCCCATCCCACCCCTGGTGGCCGTGTGGCAGAGATGTACAGACAGCCAAATAATTGGAGATGCTTGTCACTGTGTGGATGGATGCTCCAATGTCTCCGTGGCCAGTTTTGTTGGCTCGGGTCTTATGGGTTTTTCTTGTCGTTTGGTGGTGTATTGATGATGCCCCAGCTCATGGAAGGGGCCAAGGCAAACCTCTCCCCACTGTGGCAGCTATCCTAGAACTCTAGAGAGTGGCTGACTACATAAATCCAGGCTAGGCTAGGGCAGGTCCTCCCCCAAACACCGGCAAGTCTACAGTGATTTCAGTCCCTTCCAGATAAACCATACCCTCCCAGATGCCTCCTCCACAGAGGAAGCCCCATCCAGCTACCCACACCCTGTCAGCAATGCTGGCCTTAGGACATCTATCCTACCCGAGGGCCAGGAGAACATGGGGCACAAATGCATATTGGCTCAGTGGGACAGTGAGAAGGAGGTTCCAAGCCAATGCCTTTTATTTCTTTGGCGTTTGAGATTTTTTGATATCTCAGGTTCTGTGTTTTCAAAGTTTTGACCTTCCCGCTTCCGACTTCCAAGTGTTAGGATTGTAGGCATGTATCACCAGGTCCAGTGTACCCAATGGTCCCCTAGCTAAAACCATATTGTGTTACCAGATCCAGCACACCCCATCGTCTCTCAACTAAAACCACATTGTGTTCACTGTCCTCTTCCTCCTTGAACAGAACATTTTAAAAAATATATAAAAACAGAGAGAAGTCTGT
The DNA here is from genome assembly GCA_036184795.1 of Tokudaia tokunoshimensis. NCBI lineage: Eukaryota > Metazoa > Chordata > Mammalia > Rodentia > Muridae > Tokudaia > Tokudaia tokunoshimensis. The sequence continues at coordinate 8,821,117 of BTHU01000010.1, forward strand.
AATATCAGATCCCATACGGTCATCACACAGTGCCAGCAACTGTTCAGCCAAGCCACGTCTCTCCCCTTTTTCTTATTACAGAGATTTGTAAGCACACACCAAACCCTGAGACCCTGTGATGAACTCAGCGTGCAGGGCGCAACACTCAGCTACCAGAGGCGTCCAACTTTGCCACAGGAAAAAAGCACAGTCAGGGCTTCGAGTCACCCTTTTGGAAATTGCCAGATTGTTTCGTTTCTGCACTGTTTAGTGAGAAAACCCAACACGTTACAGTTCTATCCAATCCTTTCCCAGAAAATGCCTGTTTTCTCCTCTCTTTGCTTCTGAAAAAGCTGCCCCCAAATTTCAGCCTTTGCCTATGTAAACACAGACGTAGAGGCGTGTAGGGGAACACCCGCCTCCAGGAGGGGGTTTTAGCTGCGATTATCTTATCAGGATAACACTAAACCAGCCCCTGGTAGGACAAGGCTGCTAGTCTTTGCATCTCGCTTCGGTTCCCAACCACCAGTTCAGTTTATAAATCCGCGGTCCAAGGCGGAAAACAATTTGAAAGGCAACATTGTTTCTGGACAAGGCTGTGATTGTAACAAAGAGATTGTGTGGCTCTCTTCTACTAATAAATCCCCCTTCTGGGGTTCCGGCTCACTGGAGCGGTTGGCAGAAGGATGAGGCAGCATGTTAAACTTTCTGGATCCGTTGGAGGACCGGAGGACGTTTCCAGAGACCCCCACGGTCAGGGGATGGTAGGCTGTGTTTTGAAAGAGATGTCTAAGAGCAGATGTCCCTATGATATTTCTGGGTGGGGAATGGGGGCACCTGCCCCCCCCAGGGTTCTGCCTCATAGATAACCAAGTGTCCTTCGTGGAGCGGGATCACAGTACTAGGTGTTTGGCTGAGGATGGTAGTTTGTGTCTGCGGATGTGTTCATGTGTGCACTGGTATATATCCATATGCACGTGGAAGCTAAAGGGTTGTACTGGCTGGTTTTTGTGTGTCAACATGACACAGGCTGGAGTTATCACAGAGAAAGGAGTTTCAGTTGGGGAAGTGCCTCCATGAGATCCGGCTGTGGGCATTTTCTCAATTGGTGATCAAGGGGAGAGGGCCCATTGTGGGTGGTGCCATCCCTGGGCTTGTAGTCTTGGGTTCTATAAGAAAGCAAGCTGAGCAAGCCAGGGGAAGCAAGCCAGTAAGGAACATCTCTCCATGGCCTCTGCATCAGCTCCTGCTTCCTGACCTGCTTGAGTTCCAGTCCTGACTTCCTTTGGTGATGAGCAGCAAGGTGGACGTGTGAGCTGAATAAACCCTTTCCTCCGCAACTTGCTTCTTGGTCATGATGTTTGTGCAGGAATAGAAACCCTGACCAAGACAAGGGTGATGTTGGGTATCTTCCTTTCACTCACATAGACCTCTCTCACTGAACCCTGGTCTTTCTAGTTTGGTGAAACTAGCTAGAAACTTCCCAGGATCCTCTTGCGTCCACACCCCACCCCAGGCTGATGTTACAGATGTGTACCATTGTGTCCAGCTTTTTCCCAGGCACTGTGGATGGAAATCAGGTCCTCATGCTTGCCCAGCAAGGGCATTACCCACTGAGCCACCTCCCCAGCTCTTCTTTGACGTCTTTGGGGTGGTTTGGTGACAGTATATTGAGATGCCACCTCACAGGGTTGGGGACTCCAGATCCTGTGCCCTCCTACATCAGTCAGCCACTCCTGGCCCTGTCCTGATTCCAAGCAAATTGAAAAGAGACACCTCATCGGGATAGAACTGTGCAAAAGTCCTTAGCAAAGCCATAAATGAGGCATAAAAGTCGGGTGTCAAGAGTTATTAGCAGAAATAAAACAAGAACACTGCAGGCAACGGGCCAGGAGAGGCTTTGGACTCACCCCAATGCCCCAGGCCTTGGGCAGGGCCCCCAGTTTTGCTTATAAAATGGAGACACCAAATGTAACTCTGAGGCCACCGTGATAGTAAGTGGGGTTATGTGTGTCAAGTGTCTACAGTGGCATAGCACGCATGTCGGGGCACACTAAAGGCAGGTAGTAACAACATAGCAATAATATCACTAATGACACAACCATTAAAAGTGGAAGAAGGCAAGCAGGGCAGAGAGGGGAATAGGCCAGTCTGGATAAACCAGAAGGCTCCTGATTGGATGCAGCCGTGGATTATAAGAGCATTCATGGGGAAACCAAAGAGTTGGATTCACGGTCCCTCACTAAGGGAGTGGGTTTTATTTGCTGGACATCTGATAACAGCTGGGGCTTTTGGGGGAACGACAGAGTTGACAATGATCCCAGCATGAACACAGAGGTTGAGGTGACGTCTCAAGTCCACTGTGTAAAAGCCACTTCGCCGCCCTAAACATCTGTGCTTTGGTCCATAAGATGGAGCTTAGTGACCACTCCTTTATACTTTGGATTCTTCTCCCCGTGGAACGGAGGGCAAGGATGCAGAGACTAGGGATGTGGACTTAACCCCCCTGCCCCTTCTGGTCCATGGGACTCCCAGCTGAATGCCAACATGTCTGAAAGGATGCCCTCCCTCCCTCCCTCCCTCCCTCCCTCCCTCCCTCCCTCCCCTCCTCCTCCTCCTCCTCCTCCTCCTCCTCAGGAGACCCTCTCTTGCCTCCAGCCCAACCATATGTTTACAAGTTCTGCCCAGGCTGTAACTATAAACCTTTTTCTTTGCTGAATTATCGCTATGTCTTTTCCCAGGCGCTGCCTCATCACAGGGTCCATCTGCCCATGCCTGGCATCTAGATGTTGTTTGTGGTCTTTACCCATCTCCCGTGGCTGTTCTAAGAAATTGCCACAGAGTTGGGGACTTGGAACCATGAAAGCTTAAATCTCAGGAGGCCAGGGCGTGAAGGGAGAGGAGTCACAGAGCCTCATTCTCTTGGGAGGCTAAGGGAGGAGCCTTGTGGCTACAGTTCCTGGGTGCTTCAGACATCCCTCGGCTTGCGGCTGTGTCTGTTCCCTCAGCAGCCATCTTTGCAGGGCTTCGTCATTCTCCCTGTGGCTGGTTCCTGTTTGTATCCTGTGAAGAGAGCTATGATAGGATTTAGGACTCCCCCTGATAATCCAGGATGTCCCCAGACCCAGACCCTGTACTACCTTGCAACTCAAAGCTTCCTTTCCAATGTTTACAGTCTCTGGGACTCAGGAGCATAATTTGGAGGTTGGTGTTTATGCTGGAGAGATGGCTCAGTGGCTAAGAACACTGGCTACTCTTCCAGAGGACCTGGGTTCAATTCCCAGCAACCACATGGCAACTCATACTGTCTGTAACCCAAGTTCCAAGGGACCCCATGACTCCCTTCCATAGAAACAAAAAAATTCAAAACATCAGTGCACATAGGCGACCCACTCCCCCAGTGGAACACATGCACACCCATAGAATACGATCACCGTCAGCCTTCCAGGCTGTGACAGCCAGCCACTGTTGGTGGCAGTTACTCAGCTCTCCCCTGGAAGCCTAGAAGGAGCTGTAAAGAATCCATAAATGGATGGGTGTGGCTGAGTGTCAATAAAACGCCCTTTATGAAACAGGACAGGTGAGCTCCAGGCCCCGGGCCAGTCTGCCAATCCTTTCTGTAGATAGTAGGGAGTTGTGCATTGTTCCTGAGCGGAGGAACAGCAGGGTCACAGTGTAGGGGATTCGGTGGCAGCTGCAGGTCGAGGAGCGAGGTGGCTCTTGCTTTTACAGTGCTTCTCCACGGTCCTTGCACGCTGGGGCCAAGGGTGGTTCTCCTCATTTTCTACTGAGAAGCAAGATTCTTGCCTCTCTGGGACCACCCAAGAAAGAGATGGCTGGCCGATCTCATTCTTAAGGGAAATGCTTAAATAGTCAGGCTTTCTCGACACTAAGTCCCAGCTGGTATCAAGGCATCCGCCTGGGTAAAGAGTGGGCAGCGCTGCCGGCTTTAGCATCTGCTTTGATTAGAGATAGGGAAGTTTTCCAGGCAATGAGCTGGCTGGCTGGTGAGTGGTCTGCGAAGCCTTGGCAACACAGAGCCCAGGAGGGATTTATTTAGAATCAGAGTCCTCACACACCTTCTTGGGGTGTATCAACGAGGGGCGGCCTAAGTGCACACACAGAGGCTCAGCCTTTCAATGTACAAAGAGAGGGTGACTGAATTTCACTATTGATGCCATGCAAACTTTTCCTCGTGTGTGTGTGTGTGTGTGTGTGTGTGTGTGTGTGTGTTGGAGGGGGGGATGAACAAACATCACCCCTGGATAAGACACCAAGACGGGGCCAGAGAAACACACATCCCACAGAGCACGGTGGGCCATTGGGTTTAACTGAGATTATGCAGGGGAGCACGGGCAATTTATACACAGCTACACCACTGCAGACAAGTCCCCCTTCTCAACTCTACACACATATGCAATGGAGGGGCAGGGCCTCGTAAATCTCATCCCCCAGCAACCATTAAGCACTCTATGTCCTCAGGGAGTCCAAATTTTATGCACGTCACCAGCAGGTAACCATGGATGCTGAGAGTTTGGGTAAGCCAACATCAGCATCATCCACAGAGGATCAAAGCAATTGGTATTTCCACTTTCAGCCTTCCATTTTCATCTTGAGAGGCCCGTTGTGAGTTGCTCCAGATGTCTGGTTCCTACGGAAGTTACCTGGCATGCCACACAACGTACAGACCTGCCACCGCGTGACAGCAGCACGTTTTAGCAAACAGGTCTTCTCTAGGCCCCGGGCTAGAGCCCTTCCAGAGGCAGGTGGAGTTCCTGAGGAAGCTGATGAGTGACAGAGCCTGCCTGGCCCAAGAGAATTTCCTCCGGCCACTCCTCTCTCTCCCTTCCCGCCACCAGCCAGTCTGTGTGGACAAGGATCTCACGGGCATTGATGTGAATACAAGTCAATCTTTGTTTTTCTCTCTGTTCTCACCCCACCCCTTCTCTTCACCCTAGGGCTGAGCAGAGTAATAAGAAGCCACTCAGGAGCGCCCTTAGATGGACCTTGGGGTGGGCTTGGGGCTGGACTGTAATATCCTGGTTGAGTTTGGACCCCTAGGCTCATCAGGTGTCACTGGTTCCTTCTCCTGAATCCTTAAGGAGGAGACTTGCACCTCCTGTCTAACATAGTGGACCTACCTACTTTTGTCATTGTCTCGACTGGATAAATGTGTGTGTGTGTCCCTGGGTCTATGTGATCCCTATGTGTGTGTCTCTGTACATGTGTCTGTCCCTGTGTGTGTGTTTTTATGTGTTCCCTTTGTATATCTCTGCCCCTGTATGTGTGTATACCCTGTATGTATGTCTCTGTGTATGTGCTCTTTTGTGTGTGTATGTACCCCTGTGTGTGTGTCTGAGTATTCCTGTACATATCCCTATGGGTCTGTCTCTGTGTCTCTGTGTGTATATATGTCTCTCTGTGTCCCTCTGTGTGTTCCAGTGTGTATTTGTGTCCCCTATGTGTATGTTTGTCCCTGTGTGTATGTGTGTGCATTTGTGTGTATTCCTGTGCATTTGATGTTGGGGATAGAACCAAAGGCTTTAAGCATGTTATTCACAGACTCTAGCATTGACCTGGATCCAGGGGTTTGTCCAGCATGAGGTCAAGGCTGTCCAATGGAACTGACCTACTGTCTGCCTCAGAAATGTTAGTACCTTCCTTCCTGTGCAGTCATGCCTGCCAGGAGGCCCTCTCCAGGCCTGGCATCCACTCCCGTCTCCAACAATACTTCGTACTTCCCCTGGGCCCTTCGTTCAGCCTCTCTCAGCCTCTCCTCATTCTGCCAGGCTCCTGCGAAGCACAGCTTCCTCATTCAGAGGGTGGAAACAGGCCCAAGCAGGCCCAGGGCAGATCTGTGGCATAAAAGCACACTTGTCTTCCTTCAAGTTCACAGTTAATCAACCCAGACACTTGACAGTCACCTCAAGTAGCCTCCAAAGCCAATGGCTTCTTTCCTATTTATGCTCCACTTGGATTGTTCTACTGGAGTTAACCATCCTGGGTATCATCTGTGGGAAGCTGGGCACACCAGGATTCGAGTCCTGGCTCTCTGGGAGGTGTATGAGCTTGGAGGCATTACTTAGCCTCCCAGAGCTTCCATTTCTGCTGGCTTAAATGGAAGTAATTACACTCACTTAGCAGAGTTGCTGCAGGTACCACAGGGTGTGCAGCTCAGACTTGGCATGCCTCTGAGAGACAACTGCCACTGTTTAATTAGCCTCACCATCGTTAACATTGTGCACCTCCCATTCAATCCGCCTTCTCATGGGACTGTTGGCCTCCAGGCTCTGAACCTCTGGACTCCCATGATGCTTTACAGAACATCACTGACAGGGCTCTCCACTTCTGGGGTGGGGTAAGGGGGACCCAAGGTGTGCTCTCATCGGATTTCAGTAATGTGTTTCTTTCCAAGACTCCTGCTGAAGAAAGGGATTTCCATGCCTCGTTTGTTTCTCAAATAGCCATTCTATAAACCTCCAGAGAGCCTGTTCCAGCCTTTGATGGACTAGTTGTTAGTCTGACCAGCAGTAACGAGATAGATACTTGACCAAGAAAAATGCTTATTTCTTTTCTTCTAATGGCAGTGGCAGATGGACCAGGGTCTCAATATGTTCTTGATACATGGACACTCTAACTTAAATCTCTGTGCTGCAAGTTCAGCCCACTTCCTAAAGGAACTTACACTTAGACATAAGTAGGGGTTACATACACATCTGGATGCTTTGTGGTTAGTGGGTTATCATGTGCTCTGAAATCATTTCTAATCCCAGCCAGTCACTTCCCATCCTTGAGTACACCACATGGGAAGCCGAGTAAAACATTTGGGGGGCCGGGGGTGGATCTGGTGCTGATCCACTCAGGACAAAAGCTGGCCTTTGCATATTCCGAAGAATAAGCCTCTCAGGACTCGGGACCTGAAGGATGAAGTTCAAAGTCACCTCCATCACTAGATTCTGGCCTTAACTATGTGTGTGAGTCTTTGTTGCTTACCCCTCTGAGTGGAAAGTTAAATTCCCTAACGGTCACTCTAAACCACCATCACCCTTCCAAGTCTTCAGATCTTAGGTCTAGTGTCATCTCTTCCAAAAGTCTGCTTACCTCCTTCTTCTCCAGATGTTTCCTTGAATTTGACAAACCCACATTTAGCATCTTAGGAGTTAGTACCATCTGGTTATGGCATGGTATGTGGAGGTGAATACCACTCAGCCCTCTTTTACGTGCATGGCACCTGTGTGGCTCCAACTCCATGCAAATCTGGGTCCCATCTTTAATCCCCCTCGTATCACTTGCAGCCAGCCTGGTTCCAAGAACATGGGAAGCACTAGACAAGCTGTCAAATACTGAATGGGAGGATCAGTCCCCTCAGCATCAGTAGTATCCCACACTTGGCCCATCCTGAGTTGGTTTAGGTAGGACTGCAGGCAGTAACAATCCGTACAGTCTGTGACTTTGTGTACCTATCTTTAGAACCCCTGAGACAAGCTCATGTACACAGCCACCAATCCAAGTCACTGGGGACCCAGTCCGAGCACCCACGATCTGCAGAAGCAAAATGCTTTCTCTTGTCTGCCCAAGGAAGCTGGCCCCTACTGTCCCAAACCTCTGACAACATCAGAGTCCCCTTCTGCCAACAACGTAGAGGAGCTCCAGTCAAGGGCCACATCTGTCACCTGGAGCAAGAGGGTGACTCACCAAAGGCACTCAGAGGTGGATGATGGTACCTGTGATTTTACACTTGATCTTAGTTAAAAGGCTGAGAAGTGATGTACCTGTGATTTTAAAAGAAAGAAAAGAAAAAGAAGAGAGAGAAAAAGGCTGCCTAGCTGGTCTTTCTGTTTAGGTAAAGAGTTAGGGGACAAAGTTTCAATCTCTTGACCTAGGAAGTCTCTAGAAACCATCCCATTGTTGTTGGGAGCTTTCTGGAGTTCAGAGTTTTCCTAGATCGATGTCAGTATTGACTGGGCAGGCTTGCCTGCCCTTGAGATAGTGGCTTTGTCAGCCTCCCTGCTTGAAGACAAAGGTTTTCTGCCCTGGTTTGTTGGCCCATTAGCATCTGCTCACTTTTATGAAGTGTTGGTTAACTCATAAATTGTCTGCCTGTCCCACTGGGCAATGCCCACTGGCCATGAGCTAAGCCCCTTGCCTCTGACTCCTCCATGGTACCACTGGACATCCGCCTGACCTCAGGCTAGCGTCAGGCATATCTAGCCCTAATGCTTGTTGAGCCAGGACTGTGTTGGAGAACCCAGCTCTGACTCATGGCCTATCAAGCCAGCCCAGCAAACTCACTTTTGGAGGCAGCGTAGGTCACCGCAAGCTGTTAGCAGACTTAGAGAAATAGCCTCATGGCTCTCTGGGGACCCAAGAAGGACAGGAAACCTGTCCTGTGCGTCATGGCGCTTGTCCACCCTCCAAAGCAAGCCTCATGCTTAGAAATCGAGACTCTGGGACTCAAGAGGCTCATAGATGGGATTGCAAAGGGCATGTCAGGAAGGAAGAAGTTACCCAACACAAATCCCAGGCCAGACTTCCCTAGAAAAATGGGAGTGATGGCCCTAGGGATGCCAGGTGTTTTCTGGGGACTCAACCTCTGGGAGAACACATCTGGCCTTCAACTACACTCTGATTACATAGCCTAGCTGTGCCTCTGCCTTTACGTGCGTTTCCACCAGCTCAACCTTTTGCCTTATACCTCTCAGTGTAAGTCCCTTTGTGGGACAAGTCCTGGATGTTTAACCACCCATAGACTCCAATCTGTCCCCACTGCTGTCTACATGAGCCCCGAGGAGTTAGAGCAGCAAGCCCAGATCAAAGCCTAGCACTGTTTCTTCTCGCTTGCTTCCATAGGAGCGCAGATGCACATTCCTAACCCCTTGATCCCCTCGCTTAAATGGCACTCCCACTGGTCCTGAGACAAACATGGAATCCCTAAGATGCGACTCTGCCATTTCCCTCCTCAGAATAGACTGGGCATGATTGGAAACAGGTGACCAAACAGAGATGCGTTCACGACTGCTCGCGCGGCACTTTGACAGCAGCCAGGAAACAGCACAGATGTCCCATCGATAGAAGGGATGGATAACGTTGCTTACACAGGCAATGGCCTCTTGCCTATAAAAAGGCCTGAAGCGGCATCAGGGTGGATGAAGCTACTATGGTCCATGGAAGATGCTGTGACCACTTATGGTTCCATCCACATGCTATTCAGAGCGGTGCGAACGGGCAGAGGGGCAGCAAGCATGGTAGTGGGCTTTAGGGGCTGAAAGGAATAGAAAATGGAGAGTCACCAGCACCTAACGAATGGGGGAGGGGGCAGAAGTCGTGGAGATGAGAATGTTCTAGAACTATAAGTACGCTTTTCTGGAACTGTTAGTGATGGCTTCACAACCCCGTGAATGGATTTAAATGCTACTGAAATGTGTTTTATGCTACCCAAGCAATATGGCTTGCACACGCAATCGTAGCACTCGGAAGACTGAGGCAGGGGGTGTGTCATGACTTCAAAGCCTGCTTGGACGACACAGTAAATTCCAAGTTAGCCTGATCCACGATATGTGAGTCCTTTATCTCAAGAAATCAATCCCAAAGTTATTTTTAAAAACTATTTATATTGCTGGTAAGATGCTTGCCTGCAAATATGGGGACCTGAGTTCAGAACCCATCCGAAAAGCTAGGTGTGGTGGTATAGGTTTGTACCTCCAGTGCTGGCAAGCAAGATAGAAGGATCCTGGGTGTCTGGTCCCAAAGAAAACTCCAATTCCACAAACTCCAAATGGCAGTTCAAATTTCCAAAAATGAGTTTAACCTGGTGTAATGGCTATTCCTGGTTGTCAACCTGACTAGATCTGGAATGAACTCTGACCTGGATCTCGGCATGGAGATCTTGAGGTATAGTGTCTATGAATCCCAGAAGATTAAGACAGGGAGATCTCTGAGTTCAAGGTCATCTGGGACAAAGCAAGTCCCAGATCCAGGCATGGTGGCACATACCTTTAATCTGGGCCACACCTTCTGCTGGAGACCCACATAAGGACATTGGAAGAAGCAAGATATACTCTCTCTCTTCTTCACCTGTTTGTCTTGTGGGACTGAGCAACTGCTAGATCCTCGGACTTCCATTCACAGCTGCTGCTGGCCATTGTTGGGGGAGTTGGACTACAGACTGTAAGTCATCAACAAATTCCCTTATTATATAGAGACTCCCCATACATTCTGTGACTCCAGAGAACCCTGACTAATATACCTGGACCATAGGAGGATTTCTGGTGGCTAGAAAAAAGCCAGTGTTCCCCAGGAACTCATGAAGCTGGTTCTCCCCTACCCAAAGGAGCCATTTGCCTCACCTCTGGCAGAAAGGACAAATGGCTACCTGTGATGCCTTCTAGCACATCAAAGTGCAGGCTGGTGTTGCACAGTTCGAAGTCCACACTAACATCCCAGCCCTCCCCACCTCCTCCCTTCCCTAAAGCCCCTCCCCACGGTTGCTCACAGCTCTTATAATCCGGCTCATTCCGTCTTCTTTCTCTTCCTGCTCAGCTCCTACTTCTCCTGCAATTTCTCTATTCTCTGTCCCCTGCTAATCCCCGCCCCCCACCCTGTGTGTGTGTGTGTGTGTGTGTGTGTGTGTGTGTGTGTGTCTGCCTGCCTGCCTGCCTGCCTGCCTGTCTGTCTGTCTGAGATATTGCTGGCCATGTTCAGTCTACTTGCTTCTCTCTCCTGATGCCTCTGGCTGTTCTCTCTCTCACATCCACCATGAAAGTCTTTCCCTTTACCCATACCACAGAATGGTTCATGTCATCACTTTTTACACCAAGGAAGTCTGCGGTGTGGGTGTACCTGTGACACTTCCCCCCACCCCCGCCCCTGTTGGCATCGTGTACATTGTTAACGGTAGAGCGTGTGTAAGAGGGCTGTAGAAATACCTAAGGCTGTTTTTATATCTTTCTAAGGGTATCTCCGCATGACGGTGATAGGTTATTTCTCCACTGCCAGAGAAAAGAGCCAATTCAAGCCAGATTGGATTATATTAAAGGCAGGTTTATTGGGAAGCTGCCCTTGGGCTGAGTTCACTGGCCCCAAGGATTGAGGCCTGGGAGTTGCCTTGGGGAGAAGGGGGGTTGGGGGAAAAAGGAAAGGGCACTAAGAGAGAAAAGGAGGAGGAAGAAGAGAGAGAGAGAGAGAGAGAGAGAGAGAGAGAGAGAGAGAGAGAGAACACAAAATGTCTGGATTATATAGGGAGGAGCCTCTGGGTTAAGGGCAGCCCAGCCCTGGACTGGCAAGATTGGAGGCAGTGTATGCCTTGTAGGGACTGAGGGATGCTGGGAGAACCTGGAGGCCAGGTCTGGTTTGATATGTAAAATATCCACCTCAGTCCCTTGCCCAGTGTGAAACCAAACAAATAGGTTTTGAAAAGTTGAATGCCAGGAATTTAGTAGGCGCTTCTAAATATTTGGTGGATGACTGTAAGTAAAACAACCAATAACGTGGGCGAGAGAGGAAGTAGTGAAAACATCCCCACTCCGTGATCCCAGCACGGTTATCTTGGTGTGCTGGCTGCTTTTTTCTTGTTGCTGTAACAAAATGCTGTAAATGCAATTCTTGGGGTTTTTCTTTGCTCCCAAATAATTCCAGGGTGCTTCTATGCCCGCTTTAGCTTATTTTAGCTCCTGAGTAAATGACACCGAGACCCTGTATTTCTATTAACCAGCTGCAAGCACTAAGTTGGGCAGATTCTGAGCTATTCTAACCTGCTACGCTGCTAATACCCAGACACGTGGCCCTTTACCTACATCTGAGTCTTGCCTGGGCTCGCTCTGGTCCACATGTGTCCTCATGGCTACTCTCTCATCAGACCTCATGGCGAATCCTCCCGATCCATTTACACGGTCTCTCCATACCTTCTTCTCTCTTTCTTCGACCCTTATTTTTTCCCTTGGGACTGCCTCACCCCCTACACCAGGCTGGGAAATCCTGCCCTATTCTCTTCTCTTTCCCTGCTATTAGCTGATCAGCACTTTACTAATCAATCAGAGGTGAAGGAAAACAATCTTTACACAACATTGATACAGTACAACATTGATACACTATCTGGCTCGGCCTCCTGGGTGCTGAGAAGGTAGGCATGCTCCACCTGTTCCCCATGACCACCTCCCCATTACCCCACCGCACCCCACCACTACCCTCACAACCATCACCACCACACCGCTGCACTCTAGGACTTTCCGTGTGAGGCTGTCGCTGTAAATGCCCCATCCACATGACACAGCTCTCCTTAGGTCTCAGCCATGAGTGGAAGTATCCTGAATGCCATGTCCCCACGTGGGGGCCAACAGGTCCAGTTACTTCTCTTTCCGTGTCCCTTCATAACCAAGTCATGTGGCTCTTCTGTCTCTGTGCCCACAATTCCCAACATAAACAGTTTAAAGGGAAGAGGGACTTATTTTGGTCTACAGTGTCAGGGGGCTCAGTTTCCTGGCCCCATTCGCTGGGACAGAATATCCTGGAGACAGGCACAGGGGCAGGGAGGTTCTTTGTCTTAAGGGTAACAAGAAATGGCAAAAGAAAGAGCAAAAGGCCAGAGACGAGGTAACTCCCAGGACCTGCCACCGTTGACTTTCGGCCTTCAGTTAGGCCTCACCCTTTAAAGTTTCCAGAACTTTCTAAATTAGTGCAACCAGTGGGTGATTAAGCAGTCAACACATGAGGCTGTAGGGGGAAATAGTTCATATTTTAAGCCATAACCTTGAATCTCTTATTTCTCCCCTTTTTCCCATGTCCAGCTACCTCTCCCAGGTCTCTCATGAACCCCACTCCAGCTGGGGTTCCAGAGCACAGCGTTTAAAAATTCCCAGGGCTGTGGGGAGTAGGGGGAGGGGGGTGATGAGCCGAAGCTTCAGAGATAAATTTATTGTATTGAGTCTTCATCCCACACTGGGCCCCCAGTGTTTCTAGTCATGCCCAGAACATAGCAGCCAGGGCACTCTTCTGCCATATGGTTACTGACTAGGACAAGAGAGAAGGACAACTGGGCACTCAAGAGAAGCCCTGAGTCACATTAAAATATCAGGGGCCTCCTTTTCCTTGGGGTATTCTCCTTTAGTTTAATCAGATCTCTTATACTCAGCAATAGATAGCTTTAGGGCCTGAGCTAGGGTTAATAATTATAAACCACTCCTCCATAGACCGAGATTTCAGCAAGATCCACCTTTTACTTTGCAGCATTTTGTTTTGTTTTTATTTTGCTTTGGGTTTGTTTGTTTGTTTGTTTTTAAGACAGGGTTTCTCTGTGTAGCCCTGACTGACCCAGAACTCACTCTGTACACCAGGCTGGCCTCAAACTCACAGAGGTCTGCCTGGCTCTGCCTCCAAAGTTCTGGGATCAGAGGTATGCACCGCCACCGCCTTCCAGCTATGCAGCATTTATCATGAGGATTGTGGGCAAAGCAAATGAAGCCCTCAGCAGTCCTGACGTTTGTTTCTGTCTTAGCAAATTAGGAGGGAAATTGTACCCTCTCTAAAGTCTCACTTTCTTCCTCTGTATAATGGGTTGATAACATTTCCCAAATAATCTATTGCCAGAGAAAAACTAGATGATTTGTAGCTCAGGGCTGGGATGGGACAGGGGCTCACAGTGAAACGCCTGGCCCCAGAAGGTAGGGTTGGTGTTCCTGCTGTGGGGCCCTGCTGTCAGCACCGTGTGTTTATGGGACAAGAAGTTCTGATGAAGGGACTTGCTTCACCTGCCACCTTGGTATCCTTAGCATGTGCAAAACAGCAGACACCCAACCTCCTGGCTCACATGATTTCCCACCCACCCCATTGGCATGGACTTCCCAGGCTAGTTGGGAATCAAGGAGACAACACATTGTCAATACCTGCCTTGTACCCTGCATTCGCCCTGTCCTGGCCATCCTAGGAAGCTAAACAAACAGCCATTTTCCAGTGACAATGCCCGAGGGCCTAGCTTCTTAGAAGTCAAGTCCCCAAAATACACAACACAAGGAAGGGGGTGTTCCCCTCTCCTGTTGACTCGTTGTTTCTTGGTTTTTAGTTTCTTTGCAGCTTCTTCTTGCCTAGTTTCTTCCTCTGCTCAGCACAATGGGTCTTGGCTCTGTATTTTCTATGTTTTGGGCTTCAGCTGGACGCGTGCTAAAGTGTCTAACCTTCCAAAAGTTAAGTACTACCAGCAGGGGACCGAGCAAGATGTCAACCATGAGTCTGTGGGAGACAGGTCATGCTCATACCACGACTTCTCCCTACTTTGCAACTCCGGCTCCTCCCCCTACCCCCCATGCTCAGTCACCCCCACCCTCCTCACAAGGCCCTGAGCTCTAAAGAGAGCTGGGAAATGAGGGTTCAGTGGTGAGACTTGCCTTCACCATTTCACCTTAGCCTTTGGGGATGAATCAAGATGGCCAGCTACCCTGACTCTAAGGTTCCCCCCCCCCCCCGCCCAACACACACACCTCTCCTTGCAAGCATCCCCTGTTATCCACAGGTCACTGACTTGAGGGTTCTCGGTCAGCACTTCAGCTAACTCCACACGCCAGGGTGTCCTCATCTTGAAGCTCATGACACCCCCCCCCCCGCATGAAGGAGCTAGTAGGAAGCCTTCTGCACGCCCCCTCCCACCCCGAGTCCTAGGTATCTTCCGTTCAGCTCCCTGCAGCTTACTTCATTTGCAGAGCCTTTATATTCCTGTTTGTTTTCAGGACCCAGGCTGGTGGTTGAACAAGGAGACTTCCAGGGCCATCCATGTTCCCTCCCCAGGCAAGGAAGGAAAAACAGGACTAACTACCTACCTGCATGGGAATAGCCAGGGCTCTTTCACCAGCCCCCCCCCAACATAGTTCTCTTTGCACTGTACCGGAAGTAGTTCACTTGCACCATGTAAAGGAGGTGAGGCAGGTGGTGTTCGGCTATGTCTTTGAACTCAGGCCACATTCCCTAAGGGCGAGTGAAGGTTCGGCTTAGTCTCAAAAAAGGGATAGGAGGAGGGGACAAACGCCCTTTCAGTTAAGTTTTGCATTGGCCAGGAGCCAGGGAGAGAGCGGGTGTGACAGACAGGGACTTCTGTCAGAGGCTATTGAGAACGTGTGGCGCACAGACAGAAAGCATTCAGCCACTAAGAGCATGCCCAGAAGACTGTTTTGCAGATGGAAAAAGAAAAGCACCTCTGAGCCTCTTCCATTCAGCCCTTGCTGCAGTTTCTCTGAGTGGCCAGATTTTTTGTGGTTGTTGGTTTTTTGTTTTTTTTTTTCCTCCCCCTGTTTCTTCTTGGAGCCATTGGTTTATGCTGCCCAGATGTGCACAATGAGAGGGTTTTGTGTTGTGGTTTTCCAGATGTGCTCAAACAGGAAAATGAGATTAGGCAAAAGGGGAGGCCTATCTATGACTGCAGCCTCCAGAGTCTCAAGAACCCACAATCCCATCCTTGTCCAGCACACAAAGCTAAGGACCAGGAATAGAGCTTCTGAGCTGCCCAGTTAAACTTGCCCCTGTCACAGCCAAAGACACTGAGACCCCGAGGAGCGTGACACACATTGCAAACTGATCCCTTATAGCTGGGAGCTGATGTTAGCTGTACTAGATCTGGGGATTGGAACCAGACATGGGACTCCTTCATGAATGCACCTGGCTCTTTTCCAGGCCCTGGGAGCCCCCAGTGAGCCAACAGATAGAGAGGCTCCTTGCTTGTCCTGATGCCAGACTGGGCAGGAGAGGAAGAATAATATGAAGACTTGGAACTATTAGTACTGTATGTTGGTGGACAAGAAATGCTGTTGGGAAAGATAAAGGCATGAAGACTGGAGAAAGGAAAATATGCGCGTTTTTAGGTGGAGCAGTCACTGCTGTTTAACAGAGTACCTCACAACCTGGTATCTTAAGCCAGCAAGTATTGTAGGTCTTGGGAAGTATCCTAGTGGCAGTGATTAAAAACCTTCCAACAAAAAGCAACTTTGAGGCTAAAAATAATGTTTATTGAGCTTATAATTCCAAGTTATAGTCCATCATGGAAGGAAAGTCAAGGTAGGAACTCAAAACCACTTACCACATTCATCATGGAGAGGGAAGAAAACTGAATGCACACAGGCCAACCCATTCATAAGGTAGGAACTCAAAGCCACTTGCCACACCCATCATCGAGAGGGAAGAAAACTGAATGCACACGGGCCAACCCGCTCTCTTTTTCTCAGTTAGCTTTGGCATCTAAACTGTTGCCTACGCAGGTGCAGGGTTGTCTCGCCAAGGAATGGTGCCAGCCGAGCCCCACCAACCTGATTGGGGTAGGTAATTTCTCATCGAGACTCTGCCCAGGTGATTATAGGTTTTGTCAAGTTGACCATCAAAACTAACCAGCACTGGGTATTGGGGACTTGAGGGTGGTTTTATGGAGTGGCTCTGGCTCAGGGTCTCTCAAGAGGTCACAGTGAATAGATCAGCCAGGGTCAAAGTGCCCTGGGGGCTTGACTAGTACTGGAACATCTACTTCTAAGATGGTGCCCTCCCTCACATGGCTTTTGGCAAGAGGCCTTACCTCCTCACCATATAGGCTCCTCCCATGGCCATATGGCTCCTTGACTGTGATTTCAACATGGTACCTGGCTTCCCTCAGAGTCTTCAATCAGGAAGAGAGCCTATTGAAAATTTTTTTTTTTGTGGTGGAAATGGGACTGTTACAAATAGCATTTAGTTGTTTTGTTTTGTTTTTGCCTTCTTTCTTTCACTCACAGTTTTGTGCAATGGCTCAGGCCTCCCACCTATAGAAGCAAATCTCACACTCCCGTTGCTTTCTATGTATTTTTCCATTGTTTGAATGATACTCGGTTTATTTGCTCATCTGTTTGATGGGTGTCTGCGTGGACCCGGGTTGGGCTAATGTAGCTAGCTAGCAGTGTTGGGGCTGAGAGCATTTTGGTCTTCAGCTTACAATGACCACGTGAGCACACAGCACCTGGGGACAAGAGCCACTCACTGCTTGAGGTGGCCTCACATCCAGACAATGCATAGGGTTGGCTTTATTTGCCGGTAGTCTTAGCAGGTCAAAGTCCCCAGGGCCTGACTCTAAGATCACAGATCCCATGCATACCTGCCCTTCTGCACGTCAACAAGGAGAGCTGTGTACGGATGACCTGAACCACCCTTCAGCCACCACCCTGCCTTGTGGCCCGGCCACCTGGTGCCCTTCCCTGCTAAAGGCAGCAGACTTTAGCAGAATGGATGGGTCATCTGAGTCTGAGCCAGACAGGCTCTCAGAATAGCAAGAGAAGGGTGGGGAAGATCCCTTGCGTGCTAAGCCAGCTCTGCTGAGCGGGTAGGGACCCGCAGCCCTGCAGGGAGCACCCAGCCCCTTCCCACCTGCAGGCTCATCAAACACCTTGACAGGCTGCCGGAGTGGGAAGCCGGTGATGTCATCACCAGGCCCGAACAATCAGGCCTTTTAGGGCAGGACGATAACAATCAAAACAGTATGTAAGGGCCTGCCACGCAAGAATACACATGCTCGTTGCCCCTGGGAGGCTCCCAGAGCTGGGGTGAAGTGGGGCTTGTCACAAATACGCCTTTCTCCTTTCCTCACCAGCAGCCCAGGGAACATTGCCTGGAGAGCAAGGTTGTGAGAAGTCTAGGCCCTCCCCCTGTCAGTTTTGTGGAGAAAGCCACAAGCCCCTCTACCACATATCCCAAAGAAACCTTACCACCAAGCTCAGACTAAACAACAATCCATATTTGTGGGTCCCACTGCACAAGTCCAGGGGGTGCCATGTGTAAGAAACTCCCCCCCCACACACTTGAACCTAGATGATACTGGAGAGTGGCTAGTGTCGTAGGACCTAGGAGAGTTGGTCTGGTGATTCTCACATAATGTCTTTACAAATCCAGCTCCAGGCACTGTCTCCCCACATTGAAGCTCTCCATAGCCTTCAGCTTTGCTTAACTTAGCTCTTCACAAGATGCCTAAGGGCTGGGGGGATATCTTGGTCAGTAAAATGCTACATAAGCATTAGGATTCAAATTTGATCCCCAGAACCCATGTTTAAAAAACAAACAAACAAACAAACAAAAAACACAGATGTATCTATCAGTAGGCACTTGGCACGCGGCACGTGTGATCCCAGCACTGGGGACATAGGGATTAAAGGGTCCTGGAGGCTTGCTGGCCATCATCTAACCAAATCAGTGAGCTCTGGATACACTGAGAAGCCTTGTCTCAAAAAAATTATATGGAGAGAACTCAGTGAGGAGAAGCACTTGCTACCAAGTCTGATGACCTGAGCTCAGATCCTCAGAAGTCGATGTTGTGTCCGTGTCCGTGTTTGTGTCCGTGTCCCAGCACTTCTCTCCATGTGAGAGGCGGGGACAGGGAGATGTCCTGGGAGCTCCTGGGCCAGCCATCCTGTAACAACAGTGTAACAACAAATAAGAGACTCCAAAGCAAGGTGGATGGCAGGGACTGACACCTGAGGCTGTCCTCTGACCTCCACACACGTGCTGCTTCGGCATATGTGCACCCTCACACACACAAACATGTATGTACCATGTGCACACATACTTTAAAATAAATATTTTTAGAGTATAAGACAATGGTCTAGGAAAATAAGTGATGTCAACCTCTGGCCTTCACAGTCACATGGACAGAAATGGATACCCCTTCCCCCCATATGCACTTAAAAAGAAATGGAAGGACATAGCAATTGAAACACTTTTCAACAGGATGCTCAAGACTGTGGTGTTTCTATGAATACTCATTCACCAGTACACACACATACACTCGCCTGTGTATGTACATGTGCACAGATGCATATAAACACATATATACATATACACATACTTATGTACATATACATATACACACAAACACTTTCTTTGTTTCTAAAAAAACCCCAAAAGAATGAAGAGCCATTGAAAACATCCCCACCCTGCTCGCTCTCAAGCCACCAGAACGGACCAGAACCTCATGCGATGAGCTGAGAAGGTGTAAGGCAGTTCCTGCTACCCTGTGGAGGATTGGAGCCACATAACCGCCTCTCTTTGGGATGGACTGATGGCTAGGTCTGCAGGAAGCTAACAAGACCCGAAGAGTATACTATAGCCAATAACCCTGAGGACCAGCCACCCAACTTCTTCACACATATCTGCCTCCATACCTGTGAATTGGAATGGATGACAGAGACATTTGAGAGGCCATTGGGGATGGGTGGGGGTGGGGAGGAGAGATGCAACTTGCTGCTGCGTGTAAAACACTTCCAACCATGCCCAGCATGCATCCACACTACATACTTGAGAGATTATCATCTTTTTTTTTTAACTAGCTAGAGGACCCCAGGTTCTGTCTAATGGGCATGGTGATCAAAGAGAGGAGATTGTTTCGGCTGCAGGCTGTTGCAGTGGGGTGCACAGGACTCTCTGCATGTCTCCTGGTATATGTGCCATGCCTTCTCATGTTGGAAGCTGCACCGAGCTCAAGGCCTGAGATGGTCTTAAGCAAAATGTCTGAGTGTAGTGGTCAATAAATGGATTTCAAGGAATACCCATCCCCAAATATATACCCGGCCAAAGCTTGCTTCTCTCTCCCACTATATTAGAGCTGCTCCCAAAGTCCTAATTGTCAATCTGTCCATGAAGTTTCTGGATCCACCCCCTGTGCTACTTCCCTTCTGCCACTGCCAAGCTCCTGAGATGTGTGGCCATTGCTTGCCAGTGGATTCTTTTGCTCCCAAGCATCACATGGCTTAGGCTTGGTCACTCAGGAGGAGAGCCCTGCCTGGACAGGCTGTGATTAGAGGGTGAGGGAGGCCTCCCCGCCCTGACTGGAAGATTGTGCAGGCCATGCCTCAATGCTTGTAAGCGAGCCCAGCCTCTTTCCCATCTTCACCACCAATAATGGAGTGTCAGTGGGCAAAGGATTCCAAGTGCCCAGCCTCAGTACTGCCTCTTATGGAAGCCTTGGGTAGTGCTAACGGTAGCTAGCTTGCAAGGAGTACCCACTATGAGATCCACATGCCAAAAAGAATGGAGAGCCATTGAAAAAACTTCCCCACACTGCTTTCCCAAGTAACCAGAAAGGACCAGAACCTCACGTGATTAGCTGAGAAGGTATAAGGCCATTCCTTGCATGGCCTCCAGCCTGGGACCTTAAAGTGACTATCTCCCATCCATGCAGGGACCCTATGAAGGAAGTTCTTCACCACTTTACAGATGAAGCAGTGGCTAGTGCTGGGTCACAGTCTCTGGGACTCTGTATTCATTGATTTTTCTCATTGCTGTAGCAACAATACCTAATAAAAACAACCTAGGGGAAGATGGGGTTGTGTTGGCTCACAGTCTGAGAGAAGACAGTCCATCATGGGTGGGAGGGTAGGGGTGAGGTGGGAGGGGTGGGGGGACATGGTCTCAGGAGCTTGAGGCATCTTGTCACATTGTATCCATTGTCAGGGAGCAGAATGCCATGAAGGAGTCACTGGTTCATTTCCTCCTTTTTAGTTAGCTCAGATCTGCAGCCCTCAGAGCAGAGCTTCCCAGCACAGCCAAGCCAATCGACAGACCCCCTTACAGACATGCTCAGAGAACTATCTCCTAAGTGATTTTAGACCCTTCCGACCTGATCATCAGTAACAACCAGCACAGACTCCCATGCGTGTGTATCTGGCTCCTTACAGATCCCACGGCCTCCAAAGGCATCTCTGTTTTCTACTGTGATGGTGAAGGCATCAAACGAGGTCCCCTCTGTGGGCCCCTTGCCACCCAAGTTCTCTGACTTGTAGCTCTGAGAGGTAAGGCTGGCCTGAGGAAAACATAGTGGGTAGGGCAGGTAGGAGGGCAGTTGGGAGGCTGGGGGAGGAGAGTCAGGCTTCCCTCCTCCGGCTGCCCCTAGGTTTTTAGGGAAAAGACTAAGCACTTGCCAGCTTCTTGGGATGAATGACCTGTGACGAAAAGGGAAGGTGGCTTTTCTTTAGCTGGCAACCTGGAAGGACCTTGTACCTCTACCAGGCTTCAAGGAATGACAGAGACCATCTGGGGAGTGTTTCTTCAGCCCTTGGATAGAGATGGAAGAGGCCCAGTCTGTGAATGGGCGCTCTTGACCTTGCCTGTGCCCCCTTGGCACCTCGCATGGGCCTGGCCGCTCTGTCTGCCGAGAGTTGGTATCTGTAACTGAACCCAGCCTCTTCCCCACCCCCAATCCATTCTTCTCACCCCTGGGGGGTTCCCAGCAGCCTCCTGGCCCCACACAGCCTGAATTGTTTCTTTGTATGCCAGTCCGGGCCTGGAACATAGTAGCCATCTCCCTCTGCCACTGCCACTGACACTGTTCAAGTCCCTGCAGCAGTGCCTACCTGGCCTGTACTGTCACTCACCCCGAGATGGAGACAACAGCCTACAAGGATTGCTCTGACAGCCTCACGCTGTTGAGGGTTTTAGGGAGCTGGCTGTCTAGAGAGAGATAGTTGGGGGCGGGGGGTTGGCCTCAAACTTGCTGTGAAGCTGAGAATGACCTTGTACTTCCGATTCCCCAGGCTTTTCCTAAGTGCTAAGGTTATGGACATTTTGTTCACCCAGGCTTACCTGGCACGAGGAATCTAACCCAGAGCCTTCTGCATGCTGAGCAAGCGCTATCCAAACTGAGCTACATCCTCAGCCCCAGGCTTATCTGTTTTAAGTTATCTGCTCCCCTTCCAAGAGATTGCGTTCTTTCTCCACAACAGATAAAAAGTCCTCCCCTGGGACTTGTCTCTGCTACCTGCCCTGGCAAGGTAACAAGCTCACCCCCAAGGTATCCTGGGGCAGTCCTAGGTTAGTGCCAAGTCCTCTGTCCTACCCCCACCCTCCCACCCCATCCCCCAGTTTCCAATTCCCATTAGGTGTAGCCACTCCTCCTGGTCTGGTCTGCTCTGGGAAATTCTGACTCCCCTGGAAAAGGAAAGCAGAAATTTGGGCACTGAAGCCAAAGCCAACTTTGATGCGAAGCAGCCCTTCCACACAGACCCTTGGCTCACCTTTCCCAGGAGAGGCCTCCTCAGGGGCTGCTCCTGCCCCTGTGGTTGCAGCCTGGATCCCTGGGAGCCACTTACCTGCCCCAGCTGCCAGTGTCCCTACCCTGTAAACCCTTCCCTGGCCCTCTGGTCAGGTCCCCGCTCTCACGCCTCCCAGGAGGCATGGCTGGTCAGGAAAGGGACACACTATTCCCACATTCTCCTAACATGTCTTGGTGTCGGGAATACCCAGCGACAGGAAAATTGCTTGGCTCTGAAGGGTGTGGCGGTAGCGTTAGGTCCGTGTGTCATCCCATGCGTGCCCGGTGCCCTTTGAATAAATACTGCTTGGAATCCTGTAGCCAGTCCTGGAAAGGAAACCATCTCATTTCAGCTCTCCCTTCTCTAAGCCACAAGGAAGGAGGTCAGCCAGGCCTGTTCGCCCAGGAATGCCTTTGTAGAGAGCTTGGTCAGGTCAGAAGTCATGGATGGCTGTATGAAACACTGGCGGGGGCCTCTGCTGAGCTATAGACTCTACATTAGGCACATTTTCTCCTCCTCACAGTCTGCCATCCCTGTGAGCCCAACCAGTGGTAGGCTCAGAAGTTGTCCTCTGAAGACCTTCCCTGACAGCTCTCCCCTCCCTCCTTCCCTCCTCCCCCCTCCCTCCCTCCCTCCTTGATGTTCATTTCGACCAGCTCAGGAGTTCTGCCATTGTGGCCGTTGCTGCTTTGCCGGTCCTGCCCTTATTCCCTGGAATCCCCTCCAGAGCCTCCCAAGTCAGATTCTACATAGAGCAGACACCCAGCCTGCAGAGCCCCCCACACACTCTCAGTGGCCCCTGGTGTCCACGGCTCCCAGCCTGTGTTCGTAAGCAAGACGGCAGAGCGCAGGCTCCCACGACGGAGATGGCCTCAACCACTGCCTTCAGCCTCTCCCTTGCTGCTGATGTTGATCAACAACTGCTGATGCTCAACCGGAGAGTTCCTGTCAGACTTTGCAGGACCGGGTCCCATAATTCATCAGTCTGTAGAGCTGTCCCAGGCAAAGGCCCCTGGTAAAGCTCCCTGATAACTAGACTGGAGAACTGGTTCTGAGAGCTATAGATTCAACCCACACCCCAGCTGATGCTGATGCTGATGCTGATGAAGAAGAGAGGGAGACCCCGTCCAATGGGTACCATCCCTGCCCTTTTAGCATCTGTCATGCTGTAGATATGGAGTATCTCCTAAAGACTCATCATGCATTGAAGACTTTGCCCCAGATGGTCCATCCAGTCATTGAGATATGGTCAGATTGTAATGGTTCTGACCCCTCTTTGTCATTAACTGATGGATTCATAATTCAATGGCATTTGGGCCAGCTGACACATACTCACAGGGGAGGGACCTAGTTAGAAATAGATCACTAGAGACATGTCCTTGGAGGTTGTCTCTTGTCCCAGGCCCTTTCTGCATTTCTTTACTTCCTTGCCATGTGAATAGCTTTGTTCTGCCCTGTGCTCCCTGTCGTGATACTCTCTCCCTATGACCAGACACAGTGAAGCGAGGTGACCACAGACTAAATGCTTGGAAACTGTGAGCCAAAGCAAATCCATCAGTCCGTTCGTCTGTCCGTCCATCCGTCCTTCCTTCCCTCTTAATGTGTTTATTATGTTAAGCATTTTGTGACAGCAAAGAGAAACTAACATGATGAACAGCTGGAAATGAGAACACAGCTGGCTCTGTGTGTGTGTGTGTGTGTGTGTGTGTGTCCGCACATAAGCAGAGCTGAATTTAAAAGGGTCGAGTAGGAAGGAGAAAAGGCAGAGAGGCTGTAGTTTCAGCCCACACCGTGGTCTCAGGAGCCCAGGAATGTTCAGGATAGACTTTCTGATCCGAGCAAAGCATTGTCCTGCAGAGAAAGACCTGGCAGGATCTTGGGGTGCGGCTATAAACCTTGTGCCAGGGCTAGGGCAGGGCAGGGACAGCAAGGCTTGCCAGGGATGGAAGAATGGAGTTTCTGTACTGCTTATCAGAGCTCAGCTCCAGGGCAGGATGTGGAGGAGGCTTCCCCAACCTGCCTGGTGGACAGCAGGACTTTGGACAGGAAGCATCACTTCAGACTTGACACTGGGTTGGTGGCTCCATGCACATGCCTAGGATAGGCCACATCCTTGGCCTGTGTATATGGAAGTGTGGATACTAACAGTGGACCATCAGCCAGTCACCAAGCTCTGCCCCTACATCAGAGAAGAGACACGGGGTGTAGCTTGACGCCCTAGGTTGATCTCTTTGTGGGAAAAAAAAAGACCTTGGCATTGGTCTCTGTATCAGGCTCTTATTTGACCATCAGTGGGGGAGAGGCAAGGGATGCTGCTGCCACCAGATATAGAAAAGACAGCAGGGAATACAGAAACACTGGCAGGAACTTATTCTCAAGATAAGTTTTTGCTTCTATAGAAATGTATGCCTGGTGTTTCCCCCTCCTGGAATAGGAGGAGCTCAGGGTCTTCTTGGACATAAAACTGGTAGAAGAAGCTTCAAGAACAAACTATAGTTCTCCCCATAGCTGATTAGAAGTATAGGGTCTTCTGTCCTCATCAGGAACCAGCAAGACTTCTATATTAGTTTCTTCTCTATTGCTACAATTACCATGACCAAGGCAACTTATCAAAGAAAGCGTTTAATTGGGGCTTATGGTTTCAGAGGATCAGAGTTCGTGATGGCGGATAAAGGCATGGCCATAGGAACAGGAGTACAGGCATGGCCATAGGAACAGCTTGGAGCTCAGATCTCAAACTGAAAGCAGGAGGCAGAGTGCATACTGGGAATGGCATTAGTCCTTTGAAGCCTTAAAGCCTGCCCCCAGTGACATACCTCCTCCAACAAGATCACACCTCTCAGTCTGGCCCAGACAGGTTCACCAGCTGGGAATGAAGGATTCAAAGATACGATTGAATTAAACTGAGTCCATATCAGCTAAATGTTTGTAAGCTCAATTCTGGTAGGGTCAGGCTTTGTCTAAGAGACTCCTTGAATTGGTCCCGGGGTGCAGGTTCATTGAGCCCCATGTGAGATGTATGTACATATGTGCTGACAGGGGATGAAGGCAAATATGGCATGAGATAAAGCCCTCAAACATGGTGGAGGTTTGCTATTTAATACTGAGTGTTATCTGTGGTGCTCTTTGTTGGAATCTAGTCTGGAGGGCCATGGCCAGAGCTGGCCTGGTGGGCTTTCAAGGCAGCAAATTATGTTCTTTTCCTGAGAGTCTGGGGTCAAGGATGGAGTAGGTCATCCTTGGGTAGGCCTAGCTGCTGGTCTGTATCCCCTGCCCCTTATATCTGTCCAGAGCTGAGGGTCAAATTTCTACTGTGAGCAAAGTGAACAGATAGGAGTCAATTGACCAGAGTCAAGCATGAGACGACTAGTTCTCTTTTCTGTCTAGTTCACCCACAACTCCTTCAGGCCCCAGGTCAGCATTGCTAGTTGATGCCCTTGAAACTGTTATCAGAAGGGCCCTTCATGGAGGGACTACTCCTACGACCTGTCCAACCAAGGTAGATTCTCGTCCAGGAAGGTAGTCTCAAATTACCATCATGTTACCCTCAGGCTGGCCCAGTTCCCTCTTGTGACATATCTCCTTTCTTTGCAAGTAGGCATGAGGGCTGATGTGTGCACGTTATGAATTCCCATCATGCATGTGCCCCATCTCCCTTGATCAGTTATGTATTGCCTGTGTGCCTACCTATTCCCGTTCCCCTTTGTGATCTAGTCTCTGGCTTCTGCACAAAGCAGTCTCTCAAAGACAAGTCCCTAGAATTTGACTCCAGTGAGTGACACAAGCCCCTAGTATCCTGCAGAGGTAGAAAGCTAGAGGCTGTCATAGTGACCACCACCCAAGCCCAGAGAAACGTAGCAAGAGTCCATGGGAAACCTGAGCCAGGAGCCACATCGGTGTCACCTTCAGGTTCAGTGTCTTTACTTCCTTGTACCAGTTCTCTTGTACCTTCTGTATAAAATGAGCTACACCCATCTCTGAACTGTAGGAAACAGGAACTCAAGGGCATAGAATATCTCTCCATGTTAAGAACCATTCGGGCGTTGTTAGGTGGTCCTGTGACATGATCATCCCTTAAGGTGGAGATCAGTATCTCCATGTTGTACACAGACTTGTGAAAGTCCAATGATTGACACAGACTTGTACAGCAATATGGTGACAGAACTTGCACCATCCTGACTTGGAGCCAGAATGTTCTCTGATGCACTATAGCAAACTAAAGACAGGGTGTGACTAGGGACTCCGGCCAGGAGGGCAACGAGGAGGAAGACATTACTCCCTCCTATGATGCTACCACCTACCCGTGGGCCCTCTTTCTTCCTTTGCCCACCACAGAGCCATACCTGGCTCCCTGTTAACATAAGAAGGGCTTCAGGACTTAACAGGCCCCCACTTTTTGATGGATATATGATTTCAGACAAGACCTTTTACATGTTATTCTAATATTCTATTACTATGATTCAAACATTCTGACCAAGAGCAACTTAGGAGAGGAAATGGCTTATTTCAGCTTACAGATTATATGCCATCACTGAGGGAAGCCAGGATAGAAAATCAACCAGGAACTTGAAGCAGAGACCATGGAGGAACTCCACTTGCTGGGTTGCTCACAATCTCATCCTTAGCCAGCTGTCTTATATAGCTCAGGGCCATATTCCCGGGGAATGGTGCTGCCCAGAGTGGGCTGGGACCTCCTAATCAATTAATTATCAAGACATCCCCTAGAGACATTGCCTACAGCCTAGTCTAACCAAAGCAGTCCCTCTCTAAGATGACTCTAAGCCGTGCTAACTAGGTCTTGTACCTTCTTGTTTTTGCAGGAATCTGGCCATTGGAATTGGGATCCAAAATTTCCCAGAGGGCCTGGCTGTCAGCCTTCCTCTGCGTGGAGCAGGCTTCTCTACCTGGAAAGCTTTCTGGTGAGTGTACCAGCCCATTGGGTCAGAGGAGAGTCGCATGGGCTATGGACTGCTCAGTGTGAATTCCCTTTGGCAGGGTCAAGCTCATGTTGAAAGCCATGTTGGAAGCCAGTTGCAGGGCTAAAGAAATACACCACAAATGTGGGTAAATATTCCCACAGTGGAGACCCCAAGAAACAAGATCATCTCTTGACCTTCGACCTTTACATGACCAGCTTGAGTGGCTATGTCCCTTTTCAAAGACCTCTGTGGATAGCAACCCATAGCTATGAGCACTGGGCACTTCCCCCCAATATGTCCCCTTTAAATGTCACAGTGTCCTCAGCTAAGGACCATCTTGTCACCACCTGACCCAGGGAGTCATTACATGAGCTGATGTCATATGTCCCCACTTGGGACATGGGCCTCACACATCACTTTACTAAAACAATGGCCCGTCTACAATGTAAGATCACAGTACTCACATAGACTGCTAATGGGAACAATTTAAAAATGCCTTCCATTGTACAAGGCCCCCGTGGCTTGCAAGTTTGTACGTGTACTTAAATGATCGTGTTTCCACTCTCTCCAGATCCCTTTCTCCATTGTTAGAGTCCCGCAAATAGAGGCTTTGGGAAAGAAGGGAGGTGGGTGGCCTTAGAGATTTTCATAATCTACCAAACCACAGCTGTCTTTCAGATGGTCGAGGCACCAGGAAGAAAGGAGGGGGAAATGCAGAGATTTGTGGTCAGTCCCAAGATCCCAAAGTGAAGCTTTTTTTTTCCCCCTCCCTCTCAAACTCTGGTCTGGGCTTGATGTCAAAAATCCATTTTCCAGACACAGCAAGGCCACAGGCAGAGGTCTAATAGACCAGAGGGCTGTCTGTCCTGATGATCTGTTCTCGAAAACACAAGGAGACAGAATGCAGCATCTACTCTAAAAGATTCTAGAGCAAAAGCAGGGTCTCTTCCCAGGCCCACTTTTGCTTCTTGCCAGAGAGAGATCTCATGGTTCGTACAACTTGCCCTTCTTTCTGGCGAGGACTGAAGCTCAGAGGCTGTGCACCTTACCAAGCGCCTGATTCAAGAAGGGGGCCCCAACCCTTGGCCTGTTGGTGTTGTACCTGTAGCAGGCGGTTTCTGCTTACAGGGCCCCCGGCTTATCTCTTGCCCTTGCCATTCTCAATGCTCACTCTTCTGTGTTGCTGCTTTGATCAGAGCTCATTTGGTCTGAAGCAGTGCATACCTCCTCTCGCTAGCCCAAATAAAGGAATTCCTTAAAAGGAGGAATCTCATCTGAAACCAAGATGGCGGTTCTGGGGCTGGAGAGTAGAGAACATAACTGTCAATACAGAAATGGCCAGGCAGGCCTGCCTCTGCCACAGGAGAGTACAGTTACAGACTAAACCCCCAAACATGCTTACCACAACTGGACATACCTAGTGGAAGACCATTCCTAATCAGTGTCCTGTCAGTCAACATAGGCGTCAAGGATGAGCAGACCAATAGCGTGTTCTACAGCCGTATCATCCTTAGAAAGATACATTCTGTTGCATAGGCTGGGACAATAGCTCAGTGCAGAAGGGACTTCCTATACAAGCACTCGTGTAAAAAGCCAGACGTGGCCGTGTGTGCCAGTAACCCCAGTGTTGTTCAGGCACAAGAGGTTTACTGGGCATTGTTGACTCCCTGCCTAGCTTCAGTGAGAAAGAGTGTCTCAAGGGGGTGAAACAGTGATAGAGCAGGCACCCACATCCTCTCTGGCCCACACACACACACACACACACACACACACACACACAAAGACACACACACACACACACACAGACACACACACACACACACACACACACACAAAGACACACACACACACACACACACACACAAAGACACACACACACACAGACACACACACACACACACACACACACACACACATATATTCACATATACACCACACACCCCACATATACCATATACATACACACATACCATACACATACATTCACATATACTCTACACATACCACACACACACATACTCCACATATACCACACACATGCACACATACCACACACGTATATTCACATATATAACACATACACACACACCCATATATACCACATACATACATTCACATATACACCACACACCCCACATATACCATATACATACACACATACCATACGCATACATTCACATATACTCTACACATACCACACACACACACACACACACACAAAGACACACACACACACATACACCCCACATATACCATACACATGTACACATACCACACACATATATTCACATATATAACACATACACACACACCCATATATACCACATACATACATTCACATATACACCACACACCCCGCATATACCATATACATACACATATACCACACACATGCACACATACCACACACGTATATTCACATATATACCACACACATACCATACACATACATTCACATATACTCTACACATACCACACACACACATACACACACACATACTCCACATATACCACACACATGCACCCATACCACACACGTATATTCACATATATACCACACACATACACCATACACATACATTCACATATACTCTACACATACCACACACACACATACACACACACATACTCCACATATACCACACACATGCACCCATACCACACACGTATATTCACATATATACCACACACATACACCATACACATACATTCACATATATACCTCACCCCCACACAAACACATATATCACATATAACACACACAGGCACACACATACATTCACATAACACACACACACACACACACACACACACACACACTCCAAACTTTTTTCAAAAGAAGAAAGATACATGCTACAGCAAGGATACACTATGAAAACATACTAGTATTGAAATAAGCCCCCCCCCCTAAAAAAAATAACACGATTGTGTGTATAGGAAATATCCAGAGGCAGCAAACATATGGAGAAAAAAAAAGGAGAGCTGTATGGTGACAGGGACTGGGAGTAGGAAGGAACAGGGACATGACTGTTAATGGTCGTGGGCTTCTTTCTATGATAAAGATGTTGGAATTGATGGTGATGTCTGCTTAACCTTGTAAACACACTAAAAAACCAATGTCTACACTGTAAATGTTACATAAGATACAAGTTATGTCCCAACCAGTTCGTCATCATCAAAGACAACATAGGCAACTTAAAGATCCAAAGGAAATAAGGGTACAAAGCTACTGTAACTACTTCCTGGAAAGCTGGGCAAGGGGCTGCTTCTTAGAACAAGGCCAGACAAGATGCCCACCACAGAGATGCTGTCTGGGGTGGGATCAACAGTCCCGGCAGGTGGCGTGTCTGCATTGGTCAATGTCTCCGCTCCCTTCATTGTCTCTGTTCCCTCCTTAGGTATGGCCAGCTGAGCGGCATGGTGGAACCCTTGGCTGGGGTCTTTGGCGCGTTTGCGGTGGTGCTGGCTGAGCCCATCCTACCCTATGCGCTGGCCTTCGCTGCTGGCGCCATGGTCTACGTGGTCATGGACGACATCATCCCCGAAGCCCAGATCAGGTGCAGAGTTAGTCGCAACTCTTCAGCCCTGTCCCAAGCCTAGTTTGAGACTACCCCTCCCCTCCACACACACTTGCCCTCTCTTCTTTTTCTTTCCTTTGCTTTCTCCCAAAATCCCTCTGCTCCTGGCCACAATTGTTCCTGTCTCTCCTCTACTTGCTAAAACTGAAATAAAGAGGAGGAAGGTGACATCACACAGTGGCATAAAGCAGGAGCCCCCTTGATGAAATAGCCACCTTTAGTCTCTCTCTCTCTCTCTCTCTCTCTCTCTCTCTCTCTCTCTCTCTCTCTCCTGGAATGAGGAGAGTGGTGAGCTCAAAGATGCAAGCCACGGGCCAGGTGTTAGGAGGGGTGGTGGGCAGGAGAGGGGCCTTGCACAGTTTCATTCAGGTTTGCCTAACAGAATAATTCTGAAGCTCGTTTATCATGACAGCTCAGTGTCTTGAAGGACTGATCACCAGGGCTGGAGGGATGGCTCTGTTGGCATTGTATTTGCCACCCCAGAACCCACATGAAAAGTCAGACATGGTGGCATGTGCTTGTAATCCCAGCACTGGGGAGGGGGAGACAGGTGGATTCCTGGTGCCCCATGGCTAGCCAGATTAGCCTAATCCGAGAGTCCCAGGCCAGCAAGAGACCCTGTCCTAAAAAAGTAGATAGTGCTGGAGGAGAAATGGCTCCTATAACCTCCCCCAACACACATGAAGAAAACGTAAGAAATGGCCACCACATCCCTGGAGCTGTAATCATAGGCTGTTATGAGCCCCGCTGCCGACTACATTTTGCTTGTCCAAGGCTGGAACTGGAGAGCTCTGGTCAAATGATTTCCCTTTGCTGCAGCCCTGACCAGGAACCACAACCAGAAAAGAGGGAGAGCAGGCTAAGGAGGGCGTGGCTGGGCATCAGGAGGGAGCGTTCACTTGGCATATGGTACCCAGCCATCAGTGCTGCGGCCGTTGGTCGAATACTTTCTGTTGTGGTTGGGGTCATCGGCCCAGACAAGGTCATAGGAAGCATCAGCTAAGTCTTACCGCCTCCCTCTCCTTCCTTCCTAGTGGCAACGGGAAGCTGGCATCCTGGGCCTCCATCCTGGGATTTGTGGTGATGATGTCTCTTGATGTGGGCCTCGGCTAGCTCTGACAAACCTTGGGACTCTGTGAAGGAAAGCACCAAGCTTCTGCAGGACCATGATGAGCCTCTCTTCACATTATAACCTCGTTCCTTTCTCCCCTCTGTCTCCTTACCCCAGATCAGCTCTGATTACCTTTTGACTTTTCGTTTTGCTTTGGAGGGAGAAGCTGGTTTTCTTTGTAATCCCAAGGTGTCCTAGAACTGTAGATTTGTGTTTGGGCCACTGAGTGGAAGGCATCTTTCTTCAGTGGGATTGTCGAGGCTAACCCCTACTGGCCCACCTCCAGTCTCCCTCACTAGACCCAACTTCAACACCTCAGGGTCACCTCCAGAAGTCAGCTTCTGGAGTACAAGTCCTGAGCATGTTGGCCTAAGGTTTTAGAGCAGGTCACCAGAGCCCCTTGTGTTCCTTCTCCATGGACCTTCTGTCCACCTAGAATGCCGGGACAGAAGCAACATGAACCCAGAAGCCTGCTTTCTGAGGCTGAGCCAGATCAAACAGGGTCTGCTTCCTCCAGGGAGACACGCACGGGAGGGCCCACACACCAAGGGAAGGAAGGCAGCTTGGCTCTCTCCTTTGTCTTAAGACAAAGACTGGCACTGCTGAAGTTAGAGAAATTATGGAAATGAGGGGGACCGCGAACACACAGCCCTCTGTGAACATGCCGCAAGAGCTCTGTGCTGTGAGTAGGTTTTAAGCTGAACCCCCCCCCCCGCCCCCATGCTCTTCGTAGATGCCAAGAGCAGGCACTTCATCGTGGCTCCAAGATCTCCTAACTATTAATCTTGATGTGTTTACAGCCTTTGTTTTTCTGAGAGACTTGTGGCTATGAGCAAATGTCAAATACTCAACCCCCTCAATGACTAACAGAGTTACTTAAGTCAACTCTAGGGAATGACATTCAGAGCCTTCTCTGCTGGCCACTTGAAAACTTACAACCCAGAGCCCCTCAGCTTCTGCAGGCTTTGTGGGACTCTGTCCAGCAGGAAAGGAAAGGGGTGTTCTGGGAAAGGAAAGGGGGTGGGGGGGGGTAAGAAGAGATATTTTTTATGTTTCCTTCTTAGAAAACTTAAAATTCTGAGGTGATCCTGAAGAATGACTGGACCGAGACTACATACCAACCTAACCTACTCCATCACACATGTAGCTCCGCCATCCGCTCTCCCAACGGATCTGAGCCCCGAGCCCTCCATGGCCAAGAGGAGTGTGTGGGACTCAGAGAACTGGCTCTACCTGGGAGCCAGGCATTTTGGGTACTGACTGGGTTATCAGTATCTGCCCTCTGTGTTTACATGTTCCATCCCTCCAAGGATGGATACTGTAGTCTGTGAAAGCTCAAGATCCCAGGGGCCAACCTCGGTGGGGTGTGTCCGTTCTTCTGAAGCACTGGTGATCAAAATTGAAGACGTATTCAGAGATTTGATGGGTTGAGGTTAGCTGGTTTGGTGATTGGCACGTGTATAGATTTTTATTCTTAGGTCTCTGTGTGTAGTTCTGTTGCTGCAAATCCTTTCTGCTGGATAAGACCTCGTAACTGTGATTAATGTCAATAAAGGGAATTTTGTGGTGCACGAGCGGTGCTCTGTTCGATCTTCAACACCAATGCTTTCTAGAGACAGTCTCCACTCCAGTTGTTAGGAGGCCCCTCTCCCACACAACACCAGCAGGAGTGAAGAGGTGCTCACAGCAGGATGAGGGGTCAGCTTCCGGGGTGCAGAAAACCACATCCAACTTCAGCTTACTTGCAGAAATGGATGGATGTTAAGAAACATGGAGGATCTAGTGGAGAGTCGGGCTTGGAAATGGGGTGGAGTTAAGACAGTTAGAGATCTAAGACAGTTACCCAATGACATTTGGAAACAGCTCCTATTAGATGCCATGGCCCCTGGTGTTGGTGACTAATACATTTTTTTAATCCTAAAGTTACCTTGTTTCATAATTCCCATTCTTATTGTTTTGTCTTTGCCACAATCTGCCGCTCTTGTTTTGAGGGTGTGCCCAGGGGTTTCTTGAAACCTTGGTCCTCAATGTAGCAATGTCTCAAGGTTGAGAAAGGCTGTGGTTTAATTGGAGGTCAGAGGTCAGAAGGAACTGTTCAACAATCTGGGTTAATTCTGGAGTATGGTTCTTCCTGTCCTACAGTGTGACCTCTCTCCTTCCCACGTGGTATCAATGGCCTTTGAAACTTGTGCCATAGTTTCTGTCAACTTGACACAAAAAGACATATTTGAGAAAAGGAAATCTCAATTGAGGAATTATCCACCAGACTGGTGGACTTGTCTGGGGTGTGTGGGGGGATTTCTGGATTAACAGCTGATGTGGAAGGACTCCTCCCACCGTGTGCTGTGTCACCTCCTGCTAGGTGGCTCTGGGTTGTATAAGAAAGCGAGTTGAGCAAGCCATGAGGAGCGAGCCAGTAAGGAACACCCTTCCAGGGCCTCTGCTTCCGTTCCTGCCTCCAGCTTCCTACTTGAGTCTCTGCCTTGACTTCCTGTAATGATGGAAGGGTAAGCCCTATAAGTCCCTTCCCCTGTCAAGTTGATTTTGGCTCTGGTGTTTATCCCAGCAGCAGAGAAGCAAACTAATGCAGACTGTCACCAGAGTCTGATTGGCTGGAGCTGCCCAGTGTGGACTTTCAGCCTCCAAAACTCTATGCTGAGTAAATTGTTTTCTTTATATAGTCCTTATCGTCGAGTACTTTGTTATAGCAATGGTAAACCAACTGAAACACTCTCTTCTGAAGCAGACTAGGCTTGCAGATTACTAAGGATATGCACACAGAGGACTTTTATTTTCTGGTAAGATACTGTCAGTAAAGGAGGCAAAGGAATGACAGTGTCCTTTTCTCCCCATTAATTAATTTATTTACTCACTTTACATCCTGACCGAAGCCCTCCTCTCTCCACTCCTCCCAGTCCCACCCTTACAAATCCCTCCCCCCAGCCCTCCTTGGGTACCACTTCGCCCTGAGACATCCAGTTGCAGCAGGACTAAGCACATCCTTTCCTACTGAGGGCCAACCAGGCAGTCTAGTTAGGGGAAGGGGATCCAATGGCAGGCAACAGAGTCAGAGACAATCACCACTCCAGTTGTTAGGAGACCCACATGAAGACCAAGCTGCACATCATTGACAAATATGTAGGAGACCTAGGTCCAGCCCTGCAAACTCTGGTTTGTGGTTTAGTCTCTGTGAGATGGAGTGGTCCAAGGTTTGTTGACTCTGTAGGTCTTTTTGTGGTGTCCTTGACTCCTCTGTCTAGCTCAATTCTATCCCCCACTCTACCACAAGACTCCCTGAGCTCTTCCTGATATTTGACTGTGGGTCTCTACATCTGTTTCCATCAGCTGCTGGATGAAGCCTCTTGGGAGATCGTTATGGTTCGTGTCTACAACTGTAGCAGGATATCATTAATAGTGTCAGGAGTAGGCTCTCTCCCATGGAATGGGTCTCAAATTGGGCCAGTCATTGGTTGGCCATTCCCTCAATCTCTGCTCCATCTTTATCCCTTCCCATCTTGTAGATAGGCAGGACAAATTTTGGGTCAAAGGTTTTGTGGCTGGGTCAATGTTCCCCTCCCTCCACTGGAAGTCCTCCCTGGCTACATGTAGGGGCCACTTCAGTCTCCATATCTCCTGCTGGTAGGAGTCTCAGCTAGAGTCACCCCCATAGACTCTCTGGAGCCTCCCCCTCATGTCAGGTCTCCAGCTAGTCCCAGAAATGCCCAACATGGATTTCTGTCCTCACTCCCAACCCTATTCCATCCCCTTTCTCCCCACACCTGATCCCTGCCCCCTTCTCCTCATCACTTTCTCCCTCACCGAGCTCCTTCCCTCTCTCCACCTCTAATGACTATTTTGTTTCCCCTTCTGAGTGAGATTCATGCATCCTCCGTTGGGCTGCCCTTATTACTTAGTTTCTTTGGGTCTGTATGTGAGGAGTTCCAGTCACACAGAATCCCTCAACATGAACTTCCCTACCAGATCTTGATGGACACTACCCTCTCAAACAGCCAAAATAAATCCTCCCTCCTCTACATTGCTCTACATTGTCAGGGGTTTGGTCACAGAAGAGGAGAAGAGTAGGTACTACAGGCCGCAGCCTGCAGAACTCACTCAACTGATGCATGTTGGAGGGGTATGGAAGTCAGAAGCCAATTGGCCCAGGAGGGGAGTGGTTTTTCCCTTTCCTTGTACATGGAGGTATGTCATCCATGCAGCAAAGACACAAAATTTTAGAGTGTATTACACACTTAAGTAGTTTTTTTAAAAGATTTATTTATTTGTTATATGTAAGTACATTCATTGTACCTGTCTTCAGACATTCCAGGAGAGGGCGTCAGATCTCAATATGGATGGTTAGGAACCACCGTGTAGTTGCTGGGATTTGAACTCAGGACCTATGCATACCCTGCCTGAGGGTGGGGACAGAATCCCAAGTCTCAAGCATCCAGGTTCCTGAGATCTGGGATCTCTTCCCTCTGGTTAAGGTCCTGGTGAGCCCAGTCAGGCTGCAGGTGTGGTCAGATTCCAGCTTGCCCATCTTGGGCCAGGTGATACATACTGCCTACATCTGCCCAAAGTGTCTGGAGCCCTGTTCTAAATGTCCTTGGCTGTGATGGGGGAATAAACCCATATGGAGGGAGAGCCAGATACATGCTCTTGGACCCTTCTCCGACCTGATCACCTGCTGAAAGATGCAGTGTGCCAACCCCCCACTGTCCCCTGCTTGGCTACGATGAGACAGGTCAGATGCTCTGAAGTGACCTCTGGCTTCCCATGATCCCTGGAGGGTCCCTGAGCTGTCACCTCCTGCTTCCTGCTTGTCTTTTCCAAGGCGGAGTCTGGGGTTACTTCGTGGGGTAAACCCCTGGACATGTATTCTAGCATCTTTACATCCCACGGTTCCCCTGAAAATCCAAACATGAGACTAGAAATCCAGACACAGTCTAGACTCACCTGAGAAGGGAGTCTCAAATGAGGGATTGCCCAGATTAGCCTTCGGACATGTCTATGGGAAATTGTCTTGATTGTTATTTGATGTAGGAGGACACATCATTCCCCAAGCTGGTGGTCCTGAACTGTGTAAGAAAGCTAGGTGAGTATAAACTAACTTGTTACTAGCAAGAAGCACCCTCTTTGGTTCATGCTCTACTTCGTGGCTAGGAAACGAATTCCGTAGGCAGAGGTTATGCTGCGTGGAATAGCAAATTGAGTTGCCTTGACTTCCCTCAATGGACCAGGACCTGGAAATATAATCCAAATAGATCCTTTCTTCTCCAAGTTGTTTTTGGTGCTTGTCACGACAGCAGAAAGGAAGCTAGCAGAGAGGTTGTTGGGGTGACAATTTCTTCCTTTTTGCCTCATCTTTTGTTACCACCATAATGTTCTTCCTCACCACAGGCTCAGAGCAACCATGGAACAGACCCTCTGAAACATGAAGAAAAAGAAACCCTTTCCTCCTTATAAGTTAGTTGTCTCAAGGATGGAAATCTGACACAGTTGGGGACCATGCCAACAGAAAGATTCCCTTAGCCAAGGTCCAGGTTCTACTTGTGGCTGTGTGTATAAGGGTATCAGAAATGAACCCCATCTCTGCCATTGGCCTTTCAGGGAGAGGGTTCAATACACAGTTGTCTTTGCAGCCTGTTTGTCCTCCAGAGTGACCTGGAGGGTGACCCGTGGAAAACAATGGGCCAATGTAAGAATAATACAAATATGTAAGTTCTTACTGCTCTTTCAGCAGAGCTGAGTCCTGAACTGAATATGTGAAACTATTCGCCTTTGTTTTCTACCATGCCTATAGCAAGAGATGGAAATAAAAACAGACCTCTCTTAAATGAAAGATATATGAATTTGTGGGTGGCATACATATGAATATCAGGCATATTTGGTAATTTTCTGAAAGTCTATCGCTATGTGACAAAGTGTACCACAAATTTACCATAGTAAAATGTCACCGACCACTGCTTCCATTTGGCCGCGTCAGGAGCCAGGATTTAGTTTATCTGGGTCCCCTGCTAGGACCCCATAGTCAGCTGAGCCCTGTTCTCATCTGGAGCTAGACTGAATGACTCTACATCTATGCTCCCTCTCGCTGTTGTGAGAAGTCTACGCCTGCTGTATGGAGGACTGGGGAGGTGCATTTCTCACAGGTGACTTCCTCTGACACATAGGGAATGCACCAAGCCCCTTGCTTGGTTTAGCCCCCATAGACTCCAATTTTTGAATGATTGGCTTACAGGGAGTGGCACTGTTAGGAGGTGTGGCCCTGTTGGAGGAAGTGTGTCACTGTGGGGGTGTGTTCTGAGGCCTCCTATGCTCAGGCTCTGCCCAGTGTGGAATGAGTGCCTCCTCCCAGATGACTGTGGAAGACATTCTCCTCTTCCCAGCCTTTGGATCAATATGTAGAATTCTTGGCTCCTCCAGCACCATGTCTGCCTGAATACTGCCAGGCTTCCTGGCATGATAATGGACTGAACCTATGAAGCGCTAAACCAGCCTCAATTAAATGTTTTATGTATAAGAGTTGCCTTGGTCTTGGTGTCTCTTCACAGCCATAAAACCCTACCTAAGGCACCCCTAGAGGGTTTTTTGAGTTCCTTGACATACAAGCTTTTCTAAAATGTCTGCTCAGGGCATCAGACCAACAGGGAGTTTCTCAGGTGTGTTAACTACCAAGAGACTCTTAGGGTGGAGGTCACATGATCACAGAATGTCATTCTATCCCTGTTACCCATAAATCCAGGTCATGAGATTTGATTCCAAAGGTTCTTTATCCATCCAGGTAGACATGACAAAACCAAGTACACGTGGTTTGGACAGAGTTCTCTTTTTTTTTGATATTACTTCACCTCCCATCTTCTCTGTGAGCCCTGTGGTATGGAATCCAAACGAGCTTTTGACTCAAGTTGCTCTTACCGCAGAGATATGCTTGGGATGCTGCAAGGAGGTCTTAATTTGGGTCACTACATATATCCTGGTCTTTAAAAAAAAAATCAACTCCAAATAAGATACCTCTGGTGACATTTGATGTTGAAGCCTCTGTCATGTGTTGTTTGCGGCCGGGAAGAGTCAGAAGGAGAAGGACTAAGGGGACGCAGGGGTGAGGGATAATTAAAGTGGTGCCACCCTTAGACCTCTAAGAGGTGTTTTGTTTTACTTTCTGTGGCTGCAATAAAACACTGACACCATCAAGCTGGGTAGGAAACTGTTTGGCTTATACACCCCAAATACAGCATCACTGAAGGAAGTCGAGGCAGGAACTCAATTAGGCCAGAAACCCGGAGGCAGAACCACAAAATGGCTGCTTACTGCCTTGATCTCCATTCCTTGCTCAGTTTCCAGTTTTGTACAACCTAAGACCACCTGCCTAGGAGTGACACTGCCCACAGTGGGCTGGGCCCTCCCGTGCTGTTCATTCATCAAGAAAATACCCCCAACAGACTTTCCCACAGGCCAATCTGATGGAGGCAGTTTCTCACTTAAGGTCATGTCTTCCAAGATGACTCCAGCTTGTATCAAGTTGTCAAAATAAACAAACCAGCACAGAGTAGGGTGTAGACATAAGCATCTCACACAGCTTTAAGGAATATGTATGCTACTTAATCAGAGCTTGAAATCTAGGGAGTCGGACGGAGCCTGAACATTCTTGCTTTGGAGCCCAGACGTTTGTAGTAAGAAATCCTTGGGCAGAATTGACTTTCAGGTCCTCTGTTCTGGAAGTCAGCAAAGTCATGAACCCACATTGCCTTCCTGACTGGGAGCCAGTTCCTTATCCAGTAGGATTTGCCTGTTTGGGAGGAAGGGTGCCGTGGGTGTGTGTGTTGGTTTAATGCAGAATTCTTGGCAAACCTATCCATTGGCGAGTGCTGACAAGTCAAATCCTCCTTTTTTTTTTCTTCCAAGCCAGAAAATAAAATTTTCTGATGCCAATTTCCGGTCATCATCCTCACAGCCCCACTGGGTGAAGACGTCTCCTTGTCCTTGGTGTGCCTAGACACTGGAAATAATGACAGTCTCTAGCTGAATGCTACAGCCCTCAAGGTCAACGAGGTTTTGGTGTTTTCCCCTTCATGGTCACTATCATTTGGAATATCCCCTTCCCAACTGTGGAGGGCAAGTGTTTTAGTAACTTTTGTCATTGTTGGGACCAAATACCCAACAAGAACAGCTTAAGGCCCATCTCCAAGATGATTCTAGATCCTGACAAGTTAACAGTCACAACAAAGATGGCAACAGGTTGGTGACCTACCCACAACCTAATATATTAGATTTGGGTTATAGAGATGGGCAGAGCAAGGAGAAGGGATGGATGTTGACAGGGAGATGCGGACCGGCACCTTAGGAATCCTTGGGGAACATGTCTGGAGTTGGCATGCTAAGACCAGCATTTCTATTGTGAGTAGCCCTATAGAAATGTGTCTGGACCAGGATGCAGATAAACATCATGGGAATCTCTATGGAAACATCCCTGGACCAAGGATGTTGAGACCACCATTGTGAGTAGTCCTCTAGAAGTGTGCCTGCATCGTGATCATTCCTGTGAGAATATACTTGGACCAGGGATGCTGAGACCAGCTTTGTAGGCATTCTTGTGGGAGTGTGCCTGGATGAACAGGTAACATGGCTTTTGGAAAAGGCAAAACTCTTCAAGGGTTCATCCTCAGAACTCATAGCACCCAGCGCATGTCCATGTAAGAGATGACAATGTTGATAGCATGGCTGATTGAGATCAGCCTTGGCAGGAGCTCCAAGAAGAGCTTTGTGGTTTGGAAAGTTGTAGCAACAGCCAGGGCACCAGTTGCCTCTCAAACACACCTTTCCCCAGATCAGGGCAGCCGCCCCGCCCACACCCAGCCTTCTCCCACTGGGAGTTCAGCTTCCATGTTCTACCTTCTTTGACTGGAATAGGATGATACCCTAGGGGTATAATCCATGAGCACCTGATACCCTGCCTCTGGTGAGAGTGTGGACTTCCTGTGCTGCCCATGGCCCATGGATACAGCCATTATCCATTGAGGATCACTTGGCAAGAGGGCTTAAGCCATCCAAGGGTATTCAGAGCCTAAGTTGAGGAGGAGGTGAGGTTGCTCATCAAAGGGAAACTTCTTAAGCAGGTGGATGTGACTGCTAGGTTTTACATTGAACTGCTTGGTAGCTTTACATGTTACCTCTCTAATTCCAACATCCACCAGCCTGAATCTGCTAAGAACAAAACAGCAAGCAAAGAATCAAGCGGCAACCCAGGCCCCAGCTATGCACTGGTTACAAGCACGATGGCCGTTTTCTCAGACAACAACATTAACACAACATCCTTTAGACTAATTAACTGCTTTACCCCAGGGCTCTAGATAACTAACTACACACAATCATTGTAAGTCACCCAGACCACTTTCCTCTCCCCTCTGCTTGTATTCGTCTTTGTGGCAATCTTCTTTGAAATAATAGCTAATGTAGAGTCTAGAGAGACAACCCAGCCATTAAGATCACTGACTGCTCATCCAGGGGACCCATGTTCTATTCCCACATGGTGGCTCACAACCATTTGTAACTCCAGTTCCACAGAATTCAAAGCCCCCTCCTGGCCTGGACAGGTACCAGGCATGTGAGTGGTGCATAGATATGCATGCAGGCAGAACACCCACACACATCAGAAGAAACATTTTAAATAATAAAAGTAGCTGAAGCCATGATCAAAATCTACCCTGTGTTAAGAAGTCAGAGGTTTCTCCACCTAATCTCTACCTTTGTGACATATGTCTGGCAAGAGCACTCAAGTATTTTAAGTAAAATTTACTGCATTCTGCTTTGGAGCCTCATGGAAAATGGTGACTGTTTTTCCATCCAACACTGGATGGAAAACTCATCCAGTTTTTAAAATACTCACACACACACACACACACACACACACACACACACACACACACAAGTACTCATATTTTAAACAATTAAATTGAGATGTGTGTGCATGTGTGTTTGTGTACATGTTTGTGTGTGCAGGTTCATGTGTGGGGTGTGGGTGCACATTGTGTATGCAGGTGGAGGTCAGATGGGTTCTGAGGATCAGACTAAAGTTCCCAGTATGTGGCAAGCACTTTGCAGCTCAGAGACCATCTCTCCAGACTCTTTTCTCACCTTTGTATTTCCTGGTTATAAAATACAAATGGAAATCTGTCTTAGTTGCTAAAATATACAAACAAAGCCATGTCTGCTCACTTCCTGTCTAAGACTGCTCACTCCTGTCTAAGGTTCACGCGAGTTCATGCGCATGTCACTTGATTTTTCACTTTGCTCTTTGAAATTTGTTCATCTTTTTATTATGAAGGATTTCAAGGCTAAGCTTGGATAAACTGACCAATATGAATATCAAAAGAAGGCTCCAGAACTTGAATACAGAATGGCATCATGAGCCTTCATAGACCTATCATACATGAACCCTCATGGGCCCAACACTTGTCACCTATGAGCACCCATGGACCCATCATCCGTGAGCACTCACCCATCACCCACCATCATAAGCCCTCATGGACTCATGACCCATGAAAGCTGACAGATCCATCACCCAGAGGCCCTCACAGACCCATCACCCTGGTCCAGTGACTATTTACCCCAACAAAAGGTGACCTCCAGACTCAGAGAGAGACCCTGTGCCAGTCAGCTTACACACACACACACACACACACACACACACACACACACACACACACACAGGCTAATAAAAAGGACATACTGTCTGTCACTCACAGTCTTGGATAAACTGACCAATATGAATCTCAAAAGGAAGGCCAAAACTTGAATGTGTCTCCC
Source organism: Tokudaia tokunoshimensis (assembly GCA_036184795.1). NCBI lineage: Eukaryota > Metazoa > Chordata > Mammalia > Rodentia > Muridae > Tokudaia > Tokudaia tokunoshimensis. Next base: position 8,863,523 of record BTHU01000010.1, read on the forward strand.
AAATTTTGTGTGATGGAAACGTAACCTGCAGTTGCAAGTTAGTTGTATTTAGGAGTGGATGTTTGGATAATGGTTCAGTCCTTAAGGCTCTGCCCTCATCAATACATGGTGTTTTAATGGGTTATCTCAGAAATTACTTATTTACAAACCAAGCCATCTCTGACTTGCTCATTTTTCCTCACCATGTGATATCTGCTATTGTGTTAGGATGTAGAATGAAGGCCTGACTATTCTGCTTCTCCATACTCTTGGAGTATCTTGGCTCTATATTCTTGAGATTCCAGCCTCCAAAATCATATGTGTGCAAATCTTTATTCTTTATAAATTATGTAGTCTCTGATATTCTGTTATAGCAACAGAAAATTGACTCAGCCATGATTCTGTTGCCTCCATTACCATGCCATACAAAGTGATATTATATAATTTGCTATATGACTATAATTTGCTACATAAATTTGCTATATAACTATAATTTATAGACGTTATATATATTTTATTGCTTTCCTTTCAATTAAGTAGTGACTTTGGGCAATAAAATCTTACTTGTTTTGGCTCAAGAATTTTATATTTCTAAGGGAATTTGGACCTTTTTTCAAAAGTCATTCGTTAGCTCATTTCCAGAATAACCCTGTGAGTTCTATCTAGGAATAGGCTTAGAGAGGATGGCTTAATCATTACTAATCCCTGAACCTGCCTTGCCTATGTGGCCTAAGCAAGACAAGTCACACCAATGATCACTCCAGGGTTTGACAGACATTGGCCACACCCTCTTCTCCTGTGCCCTTTAGTGTTGAGTGGCAGGATCAATGTTAAGTGTGAGCAGAGGAAGACTCTGTTTACCCAAAGGAAACACCTGCAATATCCCTGGCCTTGTGACTGGCAGTGACATGGCTAGAGGGAGGAAGGGAAGGAGGGCCTGACCACTAAGGGCACCAAGAGATGCATAGACCAGAGGCTGGAAGTATAGCTTAACAGAGCGTTTCTAGCATATACAAAGCAAACTTTCAATCCCCAGTGCCATGTAAACTGGCTGTGGTGGCTCACTCTTGTAATCTCAGCAACCTAGAGGTAGAGGTTGGAGGATCAGGAGCTCAAGGTCATCTTCAGCTATACAGCAGCTTTGAGGCTAGCCTGGGCTACATGAGTACCTGCTTCTGTCAAAAGAAAGGAAAAGGAAGGAAAGAATGGAGGAGAAAAAGAAAAGAGAGAGAGGGTGAAAGAAAAGAAGGAAGGGAGGGAGGGAGGGAGGGAGGGAGGGAGGGAGGGAGGGAGGGAGGGAGGTGGGAAATACATAGAATAACGTGGGCAGCCTCCATGGAATCTGCTTCTGGTTTCAAACAACAGCTTCAAACTTCTGTAGTGCCACCACATTGTGAGGAAATTCTCCTCTTTTGACTGGGGTAACTTGGTAGGACATAACACTTAGGAATTGGAATACCCCCACCCCCATCACCTACACACCTCTGTCCTCCTCTATCCTCCAGGCTGCAGTTCACATGAGTTAAGTGTGACACGCAAGCCTACAACTTTGCTCACTAATCCAGAGAGCCTTTGCCAGGGTAGGGAAACAGTTTTCCTTCCCAGAGCTCTTGAGAAAAAGAAAGGATATATCAGGCTTTCATTAGTACTTTCTTTGGCCCTGATTGGCTTCTGGGAAGGACAGCCCTGTCTCCCTGCCCCCACCTCTCCGTGCGGGTCCCCACCCCTTAGCTCTGAGAAGGTGACTGACAAGTTGCGTGTCAGTCAGAGCTGCCCGGGGCTTGGCTGGGGAGTGGGGATCACAGCTTGCATTGTGTACATCCAGGGCCCTGACAGGTGCTGATGGATTTGGCTTCCTTGAGGCTCCTGAGCCCTGGGAGGGGACAAAGAGGAGTATTGTTTGGCCGGGCAGGCCTCTGCCTGTGAACCATACTCATTTGCCTGACGCTGGAGACAGGTGTATTGCGCTGAGTGTGCCAGAAAGATGTTGGATGATAAAGATCTTAGCTGCACTCCCCCAGGGCCAGCTTCATGCTGTGGATGCTGCAGCCCAGGGTCCCTCTCTCTTCCTGCAACTCAGTCAGGCCTTCTCTTTTCCTGGTTCACAGTTCTGAACTATAAAGTGAGGGCTGATCAGGGGTGGGGTGTGGGATTCTGCCTTAAGTGTTAATTCTTTGGAGCTCAGGAGGTGGCCAGCCTTGGGATATGCTCACCAGGGCTGGCACATTTGCACCACAGTTGAGCTAGGGCTGAAAGGTCACCTCTTAGCCAAATCAGTGCTGATACCTAGAGTCTTCCTGGAGACTCATCCAGCCTGATGCATGCCAGCCAAGGGCACCCTGTGGCCTGGAACTTCCATTGTCCCTTCTGGGTAGTTGCTGTAGCCACTCCTACAATGTCTATCATTTTTAAATTAAAAATGTATTTCTTGGGCTATGGGCTCATTGGTCGAGTGCTTGCCTAGCAAGTATGAGGCCCTTGGTTTAATTCCCTGCAAACCCCCACATCCCCACTACCCAGTGTATGTTTTCCTTGCCAATATTTTTATTTCTTATTTTTAATTATGTGTATGTATGTGCCGTGAGGTATGCACACATGGGTAGGTGCTGGTGCCTGTGGAGGCCAGAAGAGGGCATCAGATCCACACACCCCCAAGCTGGAGTTAAAGGTGGTTATAAGATGGCCAACAGGGGTGATGGGAACAAGCTCTGGAGATCTGCAAGAACAGCACAGGCTTTTAAACAAGGAGGCATCTCTCCAACCTGGTGAAGCTTATTTCGCATTAAGTAACTAACGAGTTTGGAGAAAGTCATACTCTACCATCCCAAGGCTATACCTCTTCCATTTCCTGTCTAAATTTCAATTAAGATACTTGATTTGGGATTTATCTCTGACTTCCCAATGCAGTTTTGTTTTGTTTTGTTTTGTTTTGTTTTTTTGGCTTGTCCTAGAATTTCTCCTTATTTAGATGTAAGACGTGGCCTATTTATGGCTTAGCTGAGAAGCCTTTCTTTTTCTTAGGCTTGCTTTTGACTTTTTGCAAATAAAGGTCTTCCTCCATTGGCTTTCCCTGATCAGGGTCTGTTTCTCTGGTGAACTTGGAGTATAATCTAGGGTTGGCCCGAAACTGGGGAAGCTGGCATGTGTTGCCATGGGAGCCTCCTGCCTTCTCTCTACTTCAGAATCCTCAGCCCAAATGTCCAGCATCCTTCTTCCTTTTGTCCTAAGGGGCAGGGGTGGGGGAGGGGGACCACTCAGATTTTACACACAGCTGCAACATGCTCAGGACTGGTAGACAGAATGATGACCTCCTGACGATGTCTGAGTCTCAACACCCAGAACATGGGAACATCTTGTTACAAGGCGAAGGGACCCCAGGTTGCAGATGGCAATGAAGTTTTAACAGCTGGTCCTAAAATGAGATTATCCCCGAGTTTCCCAATGGGCCATTGTAATCAAAGGGTCCTTGTTTTTAAGTGGAAAAGGAGACTGGAGTGGGCGGGTTGGGGTGATTGATGGGAGAAAGAGTCACTGCCCATGAGGAGAGGAAGGCCTGCTGAAACTCCATGCTACAGTAGTTTGGCACAAGTCTGCTTCCACTCATCGGCCAGGACCGTTGATCATTCGATTTTACCCAGAAACTTGTGTTACTTTCTTATGTCCCTTTTGTTCCAATCCTCTCCTCATCTTTGTCTAGTTCTCTTTTTGGAGTTATTTTGTGAGTATAAATATATAAGTGTGTGTGCACTCGTGTGCAAGCATGTGTCACATGCATGCACTCATGAGTATGAAAGGCTGTCTGTGAGAGGGATATTAAACATGCAGGTGTGCACAAATGTGTGTGGAGGTCAGAGCTCAACCTCAGGTATCTTTCCTCAGAAGCCCTCTCATTTCTGGGAGACAGTCTCTCATGGAGGGTTGGATGCCATCTTTGCAGCTAGCCTTGCAGACTGTCAAGCCCAGAGGGTCCGCTTGGGATTGCAGGAGCCAGCGCCACACCTAGTTTTTTCACACAGGTGCTGGGAATCAAACTCGGGTCCTTATTTGTGTGCAGCAAGCCCCCCTTCCCTACAGAGTCCCCTCCTGTGGAACTCCTGTTGTTGGGATAACTAGTCTGAGCATTTTTCTTCCCGGTTCTCTTCATACCTCTTCCCTCCTCATGGCCTGCATCGGCTCCCAACTTCAGTCCCAATTTTAATTTCTGCTACTACATTTTCTAGTCCCCCAAATCTCTAGTCATTGTAAAATCTCTTCTCCAGATCTCCTGCAGTGCTTCCCTCTGTCTCTCCAAGGAAAACAATGGCAGGCATGGTTATACTTTGGTTATGGTTTTCTTCTGTTCCCTGCATAGTTTCCCCTGGGTCCATTTCTCCTCCTCCCCTGCCTCTTCCTCCTCCTCCTCCTCCTCCTATTCCATCACTCCATTCTCTTTTTCCTCCTCTTCTTCCTGCTGTGTGTATGAAATGTGTCTACATGAGTTGGGGGGGTCCTGTGTGTACTATGCTGCTCATGTACAAGTCAATCTTGGCTGTTTGGTCTTCATCTTCCATGTTATTTGAGGCAGGGTCTCTTTTGCTGCCTGGCTAGCTGCCCTGTGAGCTTCTAGGGATTCACCTATATGCCTCTCATCCACTGTGGGAGTGCTGGAATCGTAGATGCAAACTACTGTACATGGGGTGTGGGAATTTGAACTCAGGTCCTCATTCCTTCACAGTAAGAACTTTACTGAACCATCTCCCCAGTCCTTCCCTTGGGTTTCTTTCTTTTTTACCACTCCACCACCTCATACGTTGGGTCTCTATCTTTCCTAGGAGGCACTGTTCCTAAGTGTCTGGTGAACACTCTTAGTGTAGGGATATGGGGAGGGGTTCTGATACTTGACAACTAGTGCCCAGTGTGACTGTAGGGTGCAGAGACAAAGGTCTGGCTTTTTAAATGAGTACCTCTAAATACTACTATTTTGTTGTTTCCTGTTTTGGTTTTGTTTTATTTTGTTTTGTTTTGTTTTTGAGGCAAGCTGACCTTGAACCTGTGACATAGGGGAGTTTGACCTTGAACTCTGGATTCTCCTGCCTCCACCTCCCAAGTGATAGGATTACAGGTATAAATGACCTTGTTCTGTAGTTCTGGGAATTGAATACTGGGCTTCAGGATGCCTGGCAAGCTATCTGCTGAGCTATGCCACCAGCCTTCCCAAATATTGCTCTATGGGGCTTCCATTTTACTATAGAGGAATAAGATGGTTCTTGTTAGGTATGGAAAATTTGGTTACTAACATTTCAAGAGCCAACTAGATGTGGAATTATGTAGGCATGGCTCTAATTTACCTTTGACCTCTATCCTCCTGGCTCAAAATACTTTCACATAACACACTGCTCCTTCACTGTGACACTCTGGCAAACTGTCACCTAAATAGGACTCTACAGATAACATATTTAGAATGGCTTCTGGCACACAGGTAAGGACTGGCTATGATTTACTGTGCTATGCTACCGGATACCTCTAGATGATCTCAGGATTTATGGGGCGCCCCTACCTTTCCAGCTCTTTGGGGTCTAGTGTAGTCTTATCGTCCACCCCCTCCCATTTCCCAGCTACATAAAAGCGGGCATTGTCATCCCACCCTCCAGATGTTGCATGTTTAGATGACATTCCGATCAGAAGGTGCTTGTCCTCTGGGTGCCCTTAGGAGAGAGAAAACATCCAAGAACAGGATGAAGGAATGGTGGTCCTCAGTCTCAAGAGGAGGGTGTCCCCAAGGGAATGGATGGAAGTTGTAGAAGACTTAAGAGTCTCGCTGCCACCATCACCATTGACCTCCTCTCCATCGTTCACTCAGCACTTCCCTGATGTCCCTCCCCTAAACATATACATAAGCGCTTATGAGTTGACTGGGCTTGGTCACCTTCCATTTGACTGGGTTCATTTGAAAACAAATGAGATGTTTGGGGCAAGAATTATAATTTCTACTCTAGTGAGATTGTGGATTAAAAAGTATGGGTAACTAACACTCTTCTTTTTTTCACAAGTTTATATTCATTTAAAATGTACAAAACCTTTTTTCTTCCTCATCTTTATTAGTTTTTTTTTGTACAATGTATTTTGTTCATATTTACCCTTCCACCAACTTCTTCCAAATCCATCTCTTTCCCATCAAAAACTAGGCAAAACTAGGATCCTCTTATTCAGTCAACTGTGTGTGTGTGTGTGTGTGTGTGTAGGGGTGTATGTGTATAAAATTTAAAAACTCCTATTTGTATTGCCCATAAACTCTTAAACATCCAGTCATCCATCTGACATGGTAAACTTACTACATCATATGCCCTCTGCTCAAGGCTCAGGGATCATCATGGAAAAGGAGGTACAAAGGTCATAGTTGGTGGATGACTTCAAGGGATCAGTGTCTTCCATACAGAGCAAGACATGTATGTCAAGCTGCTCGCAGGAACCCGCAGCAGCTGTGACAGCATGCACAAACCTCTGCCAGCTCAAGCCAGACAGAAGTCCGGCATGGAAGAGGGAGGCGGACATGAAGTCCCACCCACCCCTGACTGAGGGACTTATAGCGCCTGAGCAGCTTGGAGAGGAAGGGTCAGTTTTCTTTCAGAGAATGACTCCTGGAGGATGGGTGGCTTTTTAGCATCAGAATCTGGGATTCTGATCCCAAATCTAGTCATCTCCCATGGCAGCGTGCCTTCTTTGTATTGTTTGCTAAGGCAACAGTCTGTCACTGTTAGGATTAACCTGCAAGGTGAGTTATCTGGAATGATATCCAGCTCTAGGGACTCTTGCTTACTCTCTTGGTGGTTCTTCTGGGGAAATCAGTAGATCTTGGGCCAGTTTATGATGCTAGGACAAAATACTCAAGTCTGGAAAATGTATTAAAAAAAAGAGGTTTGTTTGGCTCACAGTTTTGGAGGTGTCAAGTCCAACATCAAGGGTCTGGCAGCTGGTTGAGAACTTAACAGTTCCAGCATCCATAGTAGGTGGGGCCTTCACATTGTAAGGCAGACCAAGCATGTCAGTCAGAACTGTCTTCCTCTCCTTATAAAGCCGCTAGTGCCATTAACAGGGCTCCGTTCTCAAGATCTCACCATGACCTCAACATTAACCCTAAACACTTCCCAGAGATAAGTTCAAAATAGCTTTGATAGGTTAACCTGGGGCTTTGGTTTGCAACCTGTCAGCTCTGGAGGGACACATTCAAGTCATCAAAGGCATTTGTAGATGGAGAAACTAAGATCCAAGGAAGTGGCACTGCCTTCCCCAGAATCATACAGTCAGGAATCTGAGACCAGGCAAAACTAGGATCCATAGCTACTGAGTGTGGTCATTTCCTCAAGGCTCAGAGTCACAGGGTGGGGTGGAGTGAGAAGTTCAAAGCCATGGGTTAGCCTTCCTCAGCTGAGCTCAGCCAATGACCAGGCCACATGGGGACCTCTCAAAGTGCCTCTCTCCCTGCCTTTATCAAGGCTTTATCCAGTTGTAGGCTAGCCCTTCTGTCTGCTCTGTATAGCCACTGTTCCAACCTGAATGGGACACTCAAATCATTAATGGTTAGTGTCCATTTCAGCCTCACTAAGGGTCAATTTCCTTCCTTACAAAGCATTAAATCCCCACCCTTCTATGGAGCTGTGACAAAGACACTAGGGAGACCCACACAGCGTGTGTGGGCTATGTGGAGACAGCAGCTTTGGGGACCCAGATTTAAATAATGAGTATTCCATGGACTGACTCTCTGTGTGGTTGCTAGACGCTTGCTGTGAAGTGGGGCTCATCACTGTAACCATTTCCCTGAAGACTGGTGAGGAAGTCAGCTCAACTGAGTATGTAGGGAGTCAGAGGCCACCTAGAAGAAGCTTAAGGAGTCTTGGTACATATATCTAGTACCAAGTGCCAAGCAGGTGATTAAGGTTATTGGGACTCAAGCCATAGGACTGAGCCCAGGCAAGATTAGCAGAGAGTAGCCCAGTGAACCCACAGAATCAGGAGAAGTCAATGGCTGATTGAAGCCCTTGAGTTCTGGATCCAAGCTCAGCTACAGACAACTGCAAGCCACAGGGCCTGGTTAAGAACCATCCTGGATTGCAAAACCCCAGGCAGCAGGGGTGTAAATGTGAGAATGAATGCCTGCTATTGTGAATCACGGGGTGTATGGGCGGTTTGTTTGCAGTGTTATCCAATAGGTGATTAATACAGGGGACTCCAAAGCTCATTCTTTGTGTGTGAGTTTGTGTGTGTGTGTGTGTGTGTGTGTGTGTGTGTGAGAGAGAGAGAGAGAGAGAGAGAGAGAGAGAGAGAGAGAGAGAGAGAGAGGAGAGCCTGTCCACCACATGGAAGTCAGAAGAGGATATCAGGAGTCTGACTCTATCTTCTAAACTTTATTCCACTAAGATAAAGTCTCCCATGGAACCTGGAACTAGGAGGACAGTCATTAAGCCCCAGCCATCCTCCTGTCTCTTCCCCCATAGCACTGGGGGTTTACAGCCAGCCCAGCTTTTTCTGTGAGTGCCGAGAATTTGAACTCAGGTCCTCATGCTTGAAACTAAACCTCCCACACCACCGCCAGCTACCTCTCAGCCCCCAGTGCTCACTCATGGTCTCATTAGAAGACTGTGCTGTCGTCCCATAGAGCACACAAGAAACAAGAAACTTGGTGCCCAAACGTACCTCCAGGCTTCTCAGAAATGCCCAGAACCCTGAATTGAACATGGGTCTCATTTTTGCAGATGTCCAGACTGTTAGAAAAACCAGAGAGTGCAGATCTGTGTTAGAGTCAGAATGATGGGCGAGGATGGTTTTTGTAAACTCTGCAACATTTCACCAAGAATTTCTTCTTAAATGTAAATGAAAACAGTTTGGACTTACCCAGGAGTTCTGTGGGGGGAGCAAAGACTCTACATTGGAAGGGTACAGAGGGAACTATCAGGAAGTAGATTTGTGTCGTTGGGGAAGATGATGCAGACTGCGGGTGATCTGAGGTCACTTACATGATGTTCAAATCTCTAACTGGGCAACCTCTTAGTCAGGAAGATAAATCGCCATGAGAATAAAGAGACTAATGAAACAAACCTGGTGTGATTCCTCTTCCAGGGAAGGGGAAGAGTGACTGTGGTCATCTCCAAGATCCGACATTGCAGGACAGGGGTGTATAGGTCAGTTGGTAGAGTGATTGAACAATATGAAGAAAGTTCTGGGCTCAATCTCCAGTACCTCTAAACCAGGCATTACATGCCTATAATCCTCACACTTAAAAGGTGGAGGCAGGAGGATCCTTAAGTTTGTGGTTATCAGTCTCTATAGCAAGTTTGAGGCCAGCCTGGGTTACATGAGATATTATCTTGAATAAACAAGCCTCACGCGTGTGCTGAATTAACATTCTAGTCCCGCTGTTCATCCGGACCCCGTAATTTCAACACTCTGAACTTTAGCTTCCCTGTTTGTAGGATGGTCACTGAGAGGACATTCTTAAAGCAGCTCTGGTACCTAAGAGCAATGAATACCAAGTGTCTTTATGTTGATGTGTTACAAGGGTTACCCGGTATAGTAGTGATGATGCAATCGCATAGCCAGAGATGGGAGAGGGCACGGACCCGTGATCCTTCACTAACTTCACATTGGTCAAGCATTTGTCTTGCCAGCCTCAATTGCTCCTAAGACACTGTGAGTTAGGCAGCAGCTACGTACCTCTGATCAGCTCCCAAGGACACAGAGTAGTCACGTTGTTGTAAAGACCTTTGCTAATGTCAAGGGCAGAGGGTGGAAGCTGCTTCTTGGGAGGCAAAAGAGGGTTTTTACCTGCCTGCTTCAGGTCCTTCTGGGTGTGGATAGAATGCAGTCTCCAAGCTGGGTGCTCCCTTCCCTGCTGACTTGGGGTCTGCCCAGATGGCAGTCCCGCCCCAGTGCTGTGAATGGAAGGGATTGTCGTGTGCATGGGAGGAGCTGGCTTTGGAGATCAATAATTTATTTGCTACAATTAAACTCGAGACTTCTGTCTCCAGCAGCAGATAAGCAAGTGGAGAGCTAACAAGGAGAAAGGGAGGGGTGGCTCTGACAAACTGGTTGTGAAGGCCAGGCCAGGCTGATTGAGTGCCTGTCATTGTTTTATGGTGGTAATAACATTGGCAGGCATCTGAGGGACCTAGGAAGGAAGGAGCCTGCTCTAGGCACAAGATAGGCAGTCTACTGGAGCCACCTGGAAAGACTTAGGGTCCCCAGTCCCTGTGGGAAGCAGTGAATTGATAACAAGCTCACTGTCTCCTCCTTTCCAGGTCAGAAGAACCAGGGACTGCTGGAGTGTGAAGTTCAGACATGGGTACAGAAAGGTAGCTGAAGCCAACAGGATACTTTATGCTAAAATGGGGACAGACTCATGGAGAATGGCTGCCCCGAATGACAGAAAATGAAACAGATAGTAGGTTAGCCTTCAGGAAGAACTGCCTCGGACAATCTGGAGAACCGTCTGGTGAGTGCTAGCTCTGTGCCACGGTGGTTTACAAAAATGTGTTGATTCTTGCAACCTACAAAGTACGCACTCTTATAATGCATTTATAGAGAGACAACTGGGGGTTTACAGAAGTTAAATGCCTTGTCCAAGGTCACAGCTCCTGAGTAACGGAGACAGACTGTTCTTGAAGTCTCTCTAGATAGTATCCTGTCTGCTGAAGATGCCCTCATGCACCAGCTGCCATGGGATGGTCTCTCCTGGTCATCTTGCTGTGCCATTGATCATTTAGTGCAGCCATGCATACATGGACCACACATATACATGTACATACTACATAGACATCCATGTATATCCATGTGCATGCACTTGCCATACACGATGCACATGTGACATAATGCATAGCTTATACATATGTGAACAAACCCATAATGCACACATAACATTCATGCACAGGTCACACATATGTACACCACACACAATGCACACATAACATGAATGATCACATACAATGCACAAATCACATCCATGCCATCCATGCACAGTACACATGTAACATATGAGTACAATCACATACACGTTCCTTACACACAATGCATGCAAAATATCTAAGCACAGGTCACACACATGCATACCCACATAGCACACAAATAGCATCCGTGAACATCTACAAACAATACACATATAACATTATAGGTACAGATCACACATGCACATCCCCATATAGTGTACAAAACCATCCATAAACATATCGCACATGTGCACATACTAGGCCACATATTTGCATAGCATCCCATACAAACACATAGACACAACACACCCCACCTTGCAAGATCAAACATACGCACATTGTCCTCCCCAACCCGCCCACAACTGGTGTGACTGGAACAGCCATTGACAGGATTTCCTTGCTCACCGGAGGCATAAGCAGACTGGGGAAACCGTAAGAACTGTTTTCCATCCAACTAACTAGATGGGGTCTGGTCTGCTGCCTGGTCCCCATGACTTCTAAGCCACAGCTCTAAGGCGAGGCGTCTCTGTCTTATTAACCATGACATTTGGGTCCAGTTCGTTCTGTCTTACAGGGTGCACTGTGTGATACTTACCAGTGTGCTAGCCTCTGTCCTTAAACATGCCAGTACCATCATGATGTGACAGCTAAAATGATCTTTAGAGCCACTGTCTCCTCTCGGAGTACAGAGGTGAAGATTCAGCTTCAGACCTTTCCCTATGGATTACTTTACATTTGGGGACCATGTAGTTCAGAGCATAGCTCAGTGGTACTTGCCTAGCATGCGCGAAGCCCTGAGCCCCAGCTCTAGCACCACATAGAACTGGGTATAAGATGGGCATAGTGACACACACCTTTAATCCCAGCTCTCAGGAGGCAGAGGCAGGTGGATCTCTGAGTTTGAGACCAGCATCATCTACAGAGTCAGTTCTAGGACAGCCAAGGCTACACAGATAAACCCTGTCTTGAAAAAAAAACAAAACAACCAAAAACCTAAAACAAAAAACCAAAAACAAAAACACTGGGTATATCAGAGAGTGACTGTGATCACTGTCCTCAAAAGGCAAAGGCAGGAAGATCCAAAGTTCAAGGCCATCCTTGGCTAAATTAGTGAGTTCAAGGCCAGCTGGCTGCATGAGACCGTGTGTATGTGTGTGTGTGTATGTATGTATGTATGTACATATTATGTATCTATCTATCTATCTGTCTGTCTGTCTGTCTATCTACCTACCTACCCATCCATCCATCCATCCATCCATCCATCCATCCATCCATCCATCCATCCATCTATCTGATACAGATAACCTGGCTTCATGCCAGCAGCACCCCCCCCACACACACACACACTCCTCAGCTTATACACCCATCCCTACTGTTCTCATCTGTTTTACTGGAGCTGGGTCAGCTGTGGGTAAGACTGTGAGTGAGAAGGAAGGCGAGACACGGGCCGTCCCTCGTCACTTCCACAATCAGTACTTGTAGCTTTCAAGAAGCAAGCCACACTTCCAAAAGTTGGGGCACAACAGCTGGAAAAACAGGCCTTTCTCCCCAATGCCCTCAAAGTCCTAGCTGTCCTCCTGGGCCTCACATGGCCTCTGAGACTCTAGTCCTCTCTGCAGGCAGCAGCGAGCACAAACGCCCCTCTGTGCTTCACTCAGATTCGAGTTTTCCTCCCTCGTCCTCTTCTTTAGAAGTGCTAGGGGTTTTTATTTTTCCCACTAATTCACTTGCTGAGCCCTCCCCACCCCCTCCTGCGCAGTGGCCTCCTCTTCCCCCCTGGTACACCTGACTTATTTATTTATTTATGACCGGGAGTATTTGAGCTGGGGGTTTAGTTCGGTCTATTAAGCTTGCTCCTTTTCCTGCCTGGGAACCCGGGTAATGAGTAACCATAGCGTGCTACAGGCAGCTGTCTCGGACAACCCAAGAGACTCCGTGGAGCCGCATAAGGGAGCGTTTGTTCTGTCCCAGCTCAATAGTTCCTTGTGCGGGAGGCAGTGATGGGAGGGAGGCAGGCAGGGAGGCAGAAAAGAGACAGACACTAAATCACTGCGTTCTGACAATTCCTCTCTTTTCTCCCACCCCTTCCCTCCCCCACCTGCCCTGGTGACCACGCACTTGGGACTTTCCAATTCCTCTCTCTGAGCCTCTAGGCCTGACCAGAAGCTCATGCACAGCCCAAGGAGAGTTCTTTGACCAGTTTAGGTTACATGGAGCCGGACGACAGCTGGGTTTTCACATGGGGGTGGATTTGGTGGCCTGGTTCCCTCATAGTGTTAGGGAACACAATACCCATTGTCCCCAAGGTCATGTTGTGATTCAATAAATCTTCAGCCATTGGCCCCCAACCTTGTGTGCCTGGATATGCCATAAAGCTATTTGTGAAGTGCTTTCATGCAGTTGTTCAAGTGTATTATGGGATTAGTTATATGCCTCACATTCAACAGGGGACTCGTTAGGACCTTGCTTGATCTGTGTCGTTCTGTAGACAGGGAAGTCAGAAGGAGATGGAATTGTACATATGGCCTCTGGAACAACCCCTGCCCAACCCAGAACTCCAGTCACACCAACACATTCCGTGTGTGGTGATTGGACACCTCCACTGAGCCAAATGGCTATCAAAACAAGGAGGGTGTGGCCAGGCTCTCAGATTACGACGTGGTAAAGAAAACATATCAGAACCGAATTTCAGTTATGTAAGGTAAGCCCGGCTATACAGTGTGGTCAGGGCACACATTAAGTAGCTATGGACAGAAGGAAACAAAAGATTAAAATGTAAGTAACCACTAAGGAAGATTCCAGAAGGTAGCCTCTCCTCCAGTCAGAGGGGGATGTTTTACAGAGATTCTGAGGTATCAAACCCTGAGGTGAATGTTAAGAGGCACGGGCAACTGATGCACAATTCTTAGTAAGCTCTGGGCCCTTTCTTGGGCTAAGATGTGTAAAGCTTTGTGGGAACATTCGGAGGAGATGCTCTAAGAGACAGCAGCTCTCATCTCCCACTGGAAGGTACCTGGAAATGTGAGGAAGAGATGGCAGTGTGGAAACCACTTAAAAGCAGATGCCAGTGGTCTGGACAAAAGAAAATGACAAAAGACAGGGTGGGCAAGGTAATGACACCAAGGCTAGCAGATGGAGGGTCCATTGATAGAGTGTGCCATTGTGTGTTCCAGAGAGCAGAGGGTAAGTGGCCCTGTGTCTCCAGACTGGGATGACTGGAACACAGATCCAGAGAAATACAACTGTCGGAAGCTTCTGCTGTCTATAGCTGGGAGATGACTTTGGAGAAAATTCAGTCAGTAAACTGCTTGACTTGCAAGCACGAAGACCTGGGTTCGAGACCTAAAGTCTCTGCAGAAAAGCCAGGTGCAGTAGCATGCACTTATAACCCCAGCACTGAGGACAAAGAGAAAAATGGATCCCCAGAACTCCCTGACCAGCCAACCAAATCTCAGTGAGTTTCAGGCAAGGGAGAGACTCTGTCTCAAAGTCAGGGTAGATGGTGCTCAAAGATCAATATCCAAGGTCGACTGTTGGCTTCACATGCTCATACATGCTCACACACTTGGGTTGCACACATATGCACACACACACACACACACACACACACACACCAGCAAACAAAAAAACCGAAGAGATCCAGGGAATACTCAGAGTGGAACACTTAGATGAGGAGAATGGGTTAGCAGTCGAGTTTGACAGAACAAGAGAGGAGGAAATGTCCTAGGATCAGCTGGAAATGAAAGCCGGGAGCCAATGGGAAGTCAGAGCTGCTGTATCTTAGAGAGAAGCTCCTTCAAAGGTTCCCGCGAGGCCAGAAACCTCCTTGCCAAGGGGCTGGGTCTTCTCTCTATAGCAGAATGCTAACAAGATCGTGTGACCGATAACGGAACCAATATGAGATGATATGGGTTCGAGTTCCAACTTCACCACCATTGTATGAATCAATTATTGTATGACTGAGCACTCAATACACCTTACCTGTTTGTTTACCTACACCGAATGGCTGCAGCAGTGCCTATCACCTCAAACTACGGACCTGAAGCTTGCATAAAAGTTTGTCAATGGATGCTGTAAGTTCTCTTATAGTCTAAGTTCAGGAGGGCAGAGTCTTCAGTGCATGGATCCCAGCAGTACCTCAGGTTTCTGTGAGTCTATTAAAAACATTTGCCAGTGTCTGAAATATCTTGCAAATTAAGGACAGATAAGAAAGTATTCTTTTCTAGTTCAATATGGGAGAAGAGTTCTAGAAAGGTTGGGTGATGTCTCCAAGATAATCTAGCAGGGGTAGTGCCATGGTAGCCCAGGACTGCTATGTTTTAGCCTAATGCAGTCAACCTGACTGGTGGTTAGTCAACGATGCTTCTACACATGTGACACAGAGCTTAATGGAGCCTGGTTTAGAAAGTGAAGTCATGGGTTATTTCATATGTCAAGAAGTCCCAAAGAAGATGAACTTCAGAGCTAAGGTTCACTGACCCATTGGGGACTCAGGTACTTTCATTTCAGCTTGATCTTCATCCCAAGGCTCCTTTTCCAACAAACTTCAAGAAAGTAATCAATGGTAGCTGAGGCTACCACTTTCCTTGTTCTCAAGGGAGAGAAAAGTCCCTTAGACAGCCATTATACACTGTGGTGTGACGAGTCATCTAAAACTTAATGGTTCAAAGCCACAAACACCACATGTGGTAAAAACACAGATCAGGAATTTGGGCAAAATTCAGCTAAGTCTCTTATATGGCCTGGTACATGGGAGTTGTTTTCTGATATTCTGCAGATATGTAGCTGGGCCCCATGGTCCAAGGTGACTTCAGTCATGTCTCTGATATATCTTTGAAGATCTCAGTGGTGGGTGAACAAGAATCTCTGGCTAACAACTTAAGAACTGTGTGTCTATGACCTGCAGACATTTCCTTGGTGCTCAAGGATGCTAAATAGATGTACCAAGCTATTGAACAACTTAAGACTTAGCTTCAGAAGCCAGAGGTCACTTCCTGCATATTCTTCCAGTCAATAAGCCATTAAAGCCAATCTAGTTTCATAGGGAGAGGAGTTAGATTCTACTTCTCAGTGAGAGAAAAGAGTCATTGGTTGCAGGCCATATTTGAGCTGCCCTAGAATGTAAAAAAAAAAAAAAAAAAACAAACTCCTTTTTAATTTTTTTTTGAAGGAGGGGTTTTCTGACTGAAGTCAGAATACCTGCTAGACAAATTCTATAAGAGCTGTAACACTTATTTTTAATTTTTTTAGTGTGATGGTTAATAATGTCAATCTGTGAACGTTAGAATCACCAGAGAAACAAGACTCTAGCCACGTATGTAAAATTACCCAGATCAGACTAAATGAAGTGAGGATGCCCATCCTATGTGGGTAGTACCATGCCATGGGGTGGCAAATAAAAAGGAGAAAATGAGAAACGTTCCAGCATGCATCACTCTCTGCTTCTTGACCACAGATGAAACATGGTCAGATGCCTAAAACTCCTTCTGCCATGCCTTCCCCTCCGGGATGGGCTTACCCTAAAACTATCATCCGAAGTAAGTCCTTCCTGAAGTCACTTTTGCTGAGTATTGATCAAAGAAATGATAATGGGTATACTGAGCAGTAGTGTGTCATGTTTAGCCATCCCTTCCTCTAAAGCAGTGACAGTTGCCAGGGGAACCCCAAGGACTGTTGGCAGGGGTGAGGTAGGATCCTCTCTGGAGTTGACAAGGTCTGGACAAAATCAGAACTCCACTGAGAAGGAAGAAGGGAGTATGGGATGCTGGGTAAAAAAAAAAAAATCAGCCCCACCCCAGAAAGAATAGACTATACCTCCTTTATCATCTTGTCTAAACACAGGGAATCAGAGACTCCATCTACACACATTCATTTCTGGACCAGCCCAACCGGCATATGAGCTAAGTAAGGGACACAGCGAGCGAAGTGTAATGAATACAAGAAACAAATTCATGTCTGGATACGTGTTTATATAGAGATGGGGAGCCAAAAATAAAGAAAGGCGGATATGTAACATTGAACCAACCACTTTGTCTTGAAGATGTTTTCCCAGCCTGAACGATGTGCTTCTAATAGGCTTGGGAGATAATGGGGACATCTGTAGAGTTCAGGAAGAGACGCTGGGGTCAAAGTCTCTTTGCTGCTGTGTTTAGGGCTCAGCACTAGTCAGGCTCTTAGGTGGTGTCTGGTCTTGTCTGTCCTGTTTCAGACTTTTCTGCTTCCTCTTTCTTACCTTGGCAGCTGTGCCAGAAGGAATAAGGCAACAGCTGTCTTGACTTGACACTTGGCTTGTGTTGATTACAGAACGTTCAGCCTTGGCTGTCTCATAACATTTATTTGAGTACATCCTCATATGTACCCTGTCTCCCAGTTTATTCAAGATTTGCTGTGTCTTTCTTCTTCTGCCATTGATAAGCCATTCTTTTATTCCCCTCTTCCCTCTCTGCATCCTTCCTTCTTTACTTCCTTGATGTCATTCTTTCCTTCTTACTTTCCTTCCTTTCATACTATTAGCTAATGTTTACTAAGCAATGCTTTATTGTAGACAACGTGGTGATTGTTAGATGCATTCTCTTAATCTAATCTCTCTCTCTCTCTCTCTCTCTCTCTCTCTCTCTCTCTCTCTCTCTCTCTCTCTCACACACACACACACACACACACACACACACCATAGTATCAGATCAGTTCTACTATGTGCCTATTTTAATAGGAAGAAAAGTGAGGTTGACAGGTGATAGATACAGCTGGGGGTCGGGAGATAGCTCAGAGGGTAAATAAAGTGCCCTTTGCGCATGACTGAGTAACCAAGTGTAGATCCCCAGAACACACATAAAAGCCAGGTCTGGTGGTGTATGTCTGTAACCATAGCAGTGGGGGAGTAGAGACAGGCAGATCCCAGGGGATTGCCAGTCTAACCAAATTGGCAAAACTTCAGTCATTCATCCCTGTCACAGGTAAAAAACAGATCATCTCCATTATATAAAATGCCATAGTATTTACATCCAATCTTTGTATACCTTCTAGCAATCTTTATGCCCTCCCTACATTACAGCAGATGGCTAATGCAATGGAGACGCTGTATAAATCACTCTTACGGCTGTTGTCCTGCTTTGATTACCTAGGGAGGAATCATAAGAAAACATATCTGTGTATATTTGATGCAGGTACAGTAATTTCCTTTCAGATATTTTTGACTCACAGTTGAATCGAGGCAATGTGAACTCATAGGGGTGGAGGGTCTGCTTGATATCTTTTTTTATGGTATTTCTACACATGCTGACATGTAGTTGACACAAATTTTAGTAAAAATATTGCTTTTCAAAGTAACCAACAACAACAAAAAGTAGAACCATGCTTCATTCACTGATCTATTTCAACAAGTCTGTAGTTTGGTCCAGGCACAGTCCTAGGTGCATAGATGGACCAGAGTAACCATTTCATGTTGGCAAAATAATAATAATAACAACATTGATGATAATAATAAGCTATGACAAATTAGTAAATGATCACCTACTAGGACTATAGAAAAAGAAAAGGAGGACCAGGTAGAGATCATCTCCAGCTTGCAAATGAAGGCCTGAGGCTCTTTAAAAACGGGGGACCTGGGGCTGGGAGATGGTTCAGCAGTCAAGAATGAATGCTAGACAGTGGTGAGGACCCAGCACCCACATAAACAAACCAAGTGTTCCATGCATGTATCATACATGTCCCATGCATGTCAAATGCATGTCCCATGTGTGTCTCATGCATACCTATAACTTTCGTTCACAGGGGAGCAGAGACACTAGGACCTCTGGAGCTTGGTAGCGTCCATTTTGGCAGAGAAAACACAAGTCCCAGATTCAAGCCTCAGGCTGAGGGAGAGACTCAAAAGATAAACAGATTATGAATGAAAAGGATACCAGATACTTTCTTCAGGCCTCTGCAGGTTCACACCTCTACATGTGCCCACCTGCATACACACTCATATGCATGCAAATACATAAGGCTTTAACATTGCCAGAACTAAAACCAACTTAAAATGGAGACCTTTGAGCAAACACTTAAGGATGTGACATCTTCCCTTTTTCCTTTGTATAGTCCAACTGTTCAGCTCTTCCTCTCGGTAGGAGGTGTGAAATACACATCATTTAATGATGACAAGACCCATTATTTCTGACTTCTAGTTTATGGCCATTAAAACAAATATAAACTACTTAAAGACACACTGGGATATACTTTCATGCTTCATTTACGCTGAATTGCCTGGGTTGGACCAAGTCATAAGAACAGGAAAGGACACTGCCCCACCCTTTCATTTTATAGGTGAGTTTTGAATGACTGGCTACAAGCCATACAGTGAGCTAGAAATGTAATCGGTGACTAACATGAAATCTGGTGCCCATCAGGAAGTAGGCTTTAGCACCCAATTGGGTGACTTAGACAGAAGGACAGATGGTCACTTCTCGGTTCCCTGGCTTGTGATAGAAATTTCTAGATCACTTGCCATTAAGCATTATAGTCCTGTCATTTAGAATGGGTTGTTGATATTGGCACCGAACTGTCCCTTTGGGGCTTCAGGTAGCACTGAGATGACATTGTGTTCCAGTTTCATCTTGGTTGTCACTACTATAAGATACCTTGACAAAGGCAATTTAGTGGAGAACGGAGTTAAGTCTGGTTTATAAATTACAGACCATCATTGTGGGGCAGTCAAGGCAGAAGCTTCAAGTAGCTGGTTACATCATAATCATAATCAAGAACAGAGAGGAACTACATGCCTGCTCACTTGTTGGTGTTCAGCTTGATCTCTCCATTCTTACACAGCTTAGGATCCCTTCAGTCTAGGGAATGGTGCTGCCCACTGTGGGCCAAGTTTTCTCAGGTAAAGTAACTTTAACAATCCACCACATTCAGGACCATGGGCCAACCCAATAGAGACAATCTCTCATTGAAACACTCTTCTCAAGTGACCCTATGCTGAATCAAGTTGACAGGACTTAAACATCACACACCGTTTCCCCAAGGTACTTTTCATTCTCAAGTTCAGAAAGGGAAACATCTGAATACAGACATGGTCATGGCTCAGATGCCTAGCTTCTCCCCATGGCACAAGGGCCTCTTGTTCTTCACCTCTCTTAATCCTTATCTCTACTTGTATTGTGTGTTATTGTAATTTATTAATGTGTTTTGCCGAATACCCCCTATATCTTAAATCACAGCTATGCTAAGATAGTATGAACATTCCATAAGGTTCACATCCTTAAAATGTATAACTCAGTGATTGTTTACTTATTTACAGAATTGTGCATTGGTCAACCTTACCCAATTCCAAAATATTTTCACCACGCCCCAATTCACATCCATGATGGGTCACAGTTCAATATCCCCATCCTTTAAGCTGTAGCACCACTAAATCTGCTTCCTATCTCTTTGGGTTTGTGTGAATATTTCATACAAATGGAATCATATCATTATTAGACTTACTTATTTTGCATAATGTTTTCAAAGTTCATTCCATGCCACACTCTTTTCTATGGGTATATAATAATCTGTGACATATCTATAAAGTGCCATATATTATTTATTTATCCACTCTTCTGTTAATAGATGTTTGAGTTATTTCTGGCTTTTGGCTATGATGATCAATGCTGGTATGAACACTTGTGTTCAAGTTGTTTGGTGTGTGCACACATGCGTGTATTTGTGTGTGTATGTGTGTATGTATGCATGTGTGTATGTGTGTGTGTGTGTGTGTGTGTGTACACTTTTCAGTTTATTTGAGACTATTTTGTTAACTCTGTGTTTGGTCATCTGAGGATTGCTGCCCTGTTTTCCAAAGATGGGCACCATTTTATAGTCCCACCCAGCAGTTCGTGAGGGTTCCAATTTCTCCTCCCTTTCACTAACACTTGGTATTTTCATGTTATCTTCAAAGAGCTTCCCAATCTGATGGCTTTATTTAAATTTCTGGTCAAATCACTTTGGCTAAGACCTCAGTACAGGGCTGGAGAGATGACTCAGCACTTAACAGCACTGACTGCTCTTCCAGAGGTCCTGAGTTCAATTCCCAGCAACCACATGGTGTCTCACAACCATCTGTAATGGGATCTGATGCACTCTACTGGTGTGTGAAGATAGAGCTACAGTGTACTCATATATAAATAAATAAATAAATACTATTTTTTAAAAAGACCTCAGTATCCTGGTAAGTAGATATGAGGACAGTGGGAATCCAGAAACCATCTACCTTTTGCCTACTCAGTATAATTCTCACTGAGATTTTATTTTCCCAGAGATCTCACGTCAGAATTTTCTTTTTCATCCCTAACTGCTGACACTGGTGCTTGGGTATTACCTTTCCTATATCAACCAATGCAGAGATGACCTGTAGTTTTATCCCTTATTTGGTAGGACGTCACATTAATTTCACATGTTTTGCCATTTCTACATGCCTGGGATAAATCTCCTTTGCGTCTGGTCTTTTGATACCTTGAGGAATTGTAATTTTTCAGCACGTTGTTGAGGGGTTTAGCATCTATGTCTGAGGGTCATTGGTCTGCAGTTTCCTTTTATTCTGAAATCCTTGCCATGTTTCCTAGCAGGGTAATATTACCCTCATGAATGAATGATGAAATTCGCCTTTACTTTTCCAACCAGCTTAAGAAGGATTAGTGTTAATTCTTCTTTAAATGGTTCGCACCAATCATCCATGAAGCCATCTGGTCCTGGCTTTTCTTTGCAAGGGATTTCCCCCCCCCTTTTCTTTTCTGTATAAAACTCTTTGCTTGTAAGTCTATTTAGAGGTTCTATTTCTGGACTCAGATACATTTTTGAAAGTGGGTAAGTTAAAAACCGGCTTGTCACAGAGTTGCCTTTCCCGTTGGAATAGCTGCTGTTGGCAGCATGAAGCTGCGAGTGTGATTTCAAACGGTGAAACCGTGAATCGAGGCTCCTTTAGTTCTTCGAGTTGACTATGAAGACTGACCATCTCCATCCCCAAATGTGATAGGATCCAGGAGAGACACCCTGTGCTCAGCACAGTGCATCCTTACCCAAGGGTTTATCCACATGCTCTGTCAGCAGCTGACAGTTACCTTCTAGGTGCTGCCAAGTCCAGAACTATAGAGTGAAGTCATAAAGTCTGGAAGTTTCGCTTTGCCGGGGGCCAGAAGGGGAGAGACCAATAGATGGCTATTGAAGGGCTGAAGAAGGGCCCTGCCTCACTATGTTACCTGAGTGATGGGCAGGTGGAACCCCAGATTTAGATTGTAGTTAGCAGGGCAGAGTTACAGGATTTGACTGATGTGGGACCAAGGGGTTGGGGGTGACCTGAGCTCTCTGCCCTCACCCCATTTCTGGTCTAGTTCTTGGGACCATCTTCTGAGGGAAGTTTGTATGAACAGCCTAAGATGTTCCTGAGATGCAGTGCTGGGTCCTTCCGACCTCTCATGTGTCAGCTGCTCCCCCTGGGAAAAGCTGTGTTTGTGGTTCCAGACCACTGGTCAATTCTAAGGCTGAAGCAGAGAAAGTGGTCAGGAGAAGGGCTCAGTGGGGCCTTCATATTCATCAAGGTTTCTTCTCACAGACACAGTAGGAGTCAAAGGTATGTGTGCACACCTCCAGTTCGTGGTCTGAGGCCATTCCACGAGTGTGGTAACCACTTCGTTTCTTCTCCAGGAAGATGGCCTTCCCTTTGGGGAGAGAAAGGAAGGTCAGGAAGAACGTAGATGCAAAGATGGGAATAGTCTGGGCCAGTGCTTCTCAACCTCCCTAATGCTGTGACCCTTTTACAGTTCCTCATGTTGTGGTGACTCCAAGCCATAAAATAATTTCTGTTGCTACTTCATAACTGTAGTTTTGCTACTGTTATGAGCTATAATGTAAATATCTTTGTCTGCCGTTGGTCACAGGCAATCACTCTGAAAAGGTTGTTCGGGGTCATGGCCCACAGGTTGAGAACCACTGGTCTAGGCAGAAGCAATTGCCCCCATGGGTGTGTGTGAGGAAAATAAATACTCCTTTTAGTCTCCATTTCTCTCCTCCTCTGTCCTTGCATGCATATTTATGTACCTCATGTAGACTCTATCTGCCTCCCAGTTCTGTGGGGCTTGGAAAAGATGGACAGGCTATACCCACTATTTTGTAGCTTGTCAGAGTTGGTCTCATCTGTATTATACAGATTGCATAAGGCCACTTTCCTGTAAGTAGCTCTTTGAGCATACACTCCATTCATTCCCCCTTCCTTTTCTTCCCTTCCCCCCTTATTTCCTAGACAGACCAGCTTCTATTTTCATGCCTATCTATCTATCTATCTATCTATCTATCTATCTATCTATCTATCTATCTATCTATCTATCTATCTTTCTGATTTTATGTGTCTATAGTGTCTAAGACCCACAAATGCGCTATTTTCTTGCTGAGATTGACTTAATCTGCTTAAAATATTCTCTCCAGTTGTAGCCATTTTCCTGCAAATGACGTATCTCCATTCTTCGTGACTGCACAAGCATTTCGTTGTGTAAATGTTCTACATTCTTCTTAGCCATTCCTCTGTTGCTAGACATCTGAGCTGTTCCTGTCACTCAGCTGTTGTGAAGGGCACTGCCGTCAACGTGGGTGTGTGAACATCTCTGCGACATGTTGACATTCAGTATTTCTTGGCAAGAGCTGAGCCCCCAAGTCCTTAAGCTCCGTGGCACTCCATCAATACCATGGCTTTCATTGGCATCTACACCCACCTCTGTTAAGATAGGATTAGCCTGAAGAATGTCTTAGAATATAGCTCTCCTCCTGGCATGTTCATGGCTGGACTCTTGTCTTCTTGAGGGTAACAAGTGAACTGAAAATGAGACAATCAACATTTCTATTTAAACCCACTGTTGGATGATATATAGTTATCATGGCTACTTGGGAAGGCTGGTTAACATTATTGCAGTAGGTGTCTTGGCTTCCATGCCTGCTGAAACCATTGGATGCTTCTTATCCTTTGCTTCCAGGAAAGGAAAATAAGTGTCTGCCAAGCTCTGGTATGTCCTGATCCCCTTGATATCCTGTCCAGGATACTGCCAGCCAGGTGGGCGAGGGGAGCTCAAGCAAGTAGTCTGTGAGCTAAGAGAAACGATCTTTGATACCCCCTCCCCTGCCATTATCTTCAAACCGAAGACTTCACCCATTATGAGACAGATTACCATGAAGATCTCTCCGTGCACAGCTTCCTGCCATCAGGACTTTACCTGCAGATGGATTTGGAGAGAGTTATTGTCAGCACCGGGCATGGAGTCCAAGGCTGGGCAGGAAGTACTTCAACCACAACCTGGAGTTCTTTGTTTCTATGGGGTATCTACAGAGCAGCTGACCTCTGCCAAAAGGCCAGAGGCTGATTCCTCACCCTAGGGAGATCTGCAGTGGGGCCATACAAGCAGACTCCAGCCGGCTGGCTTAGCTAAGTTAGCTCAGGACTGTTGGGTTGATCTGAATGCCACCATTTCCTACCTCCAGAGAACCAGAACCGGGGTGGTAGAGTGACCCTATCAGTTGAGCTATGCTAGCACTTCCAGGCGGCTACTGCCTCCCTGTCTGATCTTGGGTGAGTCATTTACCCTGCCACATACATGAATTCCCCAAGAACGTGCCTTCTGTTTCTAGGCTAAAGGTCTTATGTATATTGTTTCTCCCTGCTTTGGGCTTGGATTGAGAGAAGGAGAGATTGGTTGGGTAAATGAACGAACAGAGATGTGGCAGTTCATTTATTGTCTACCAACTGTGATAGAATTATGTCCCCTTTGTAGGTTTGAGCACCGGGCTAAGTCCCCATTTTTCCCTCAGGGAAGCCAGACTCTCTTCACTAAGGATTGACCCAGACCTTGCATGTGGCCTCCTCCTCCTCCTCCTTCCCTCCTGGACCTTCTTTTGCACAGTCACTTCTCCAGCCTGTGTGGCTTGACTGCTGAGGATACAGATGAAATCTGCATGGTCCCCACTTGTTGGCACCAGAGGTAAAGGCTGCTTCCGCCTTCGACTCATGTGAATGAAGTTGGGTTTCTCTATCTCTTGAAGCCAGGGTCCTCGTGTGTGGGGAGGGAGGCTGTAGGTGGGGCAGGCAGACAGGTTTGGCTATGCACATTGGCCACAGTTAGCTTTCTTTCAGTTGCTCTTCCCTCCTTTCTCTTCAAGCCCCTCAACATCCATGGTGAAGGAGAGAGAGCTTTTGGTTTTGGATGAGGTAAGTGAGGTGTCTGGTTTCCAGACCTCCAGATAAACAAACCCTTGGTATTCAGTGTTCCAAGGAGAGGTTTGGTATGTGTCCCCTCCTTGGAGAGTGGGAGGGGCTAGGAGTGAGGCCTAGGCATTGCCCCCTCCCCCGCCCCTGCACTGTTCAATTACACCCAGTACATCTGAGCTGCACCCAGGAGCGAGAAAACATGAACTTAAGGAAAAAGGAGGGGCACCTGAGGTGACTGACCCAGCTGCCATCTTTAGTGATATTTGCATTATAAAGCTTCCTGCACCGTCTGGGTAGGGCCTCCGGTAGGCATGGCCATATTTTATTTAGCTCATCTGTGACATAAAGAAGGCATGGGTACCCCAGTCCTTCATCTTCTTGGCTCGGCATCCTGGGCTCCAGATGAACTATTTTCAGGAGAAAATGGAAGTCTCAGGGACATGACCGCCACACTCCCAGATGGGAGGTTGGTTTAACCACATGTGTTCTGCTTTCTCTAGCATCACGTGCCTCCCCAGGTATGTACTTCCTCTCCTAACCTTCCTACGTCCACACCGCCATCCTTTCACCTAATGCCCTATCTTCCTTTAGAGACAAAGGCTGGCTGGGCCTGGAAACCTTGTCTTTCTTACCAGATAAGTCACTCAAGTCCCCAAGTCGGATGTGAGGGAGTCCCTACGCACACCTGCCAGGGCTAGCCTCATGTCCATCAGCTTTGTAACTTATCTCTTCCTGGGAGAAGCCTTTCCAAGCCAGAGCCTCTTTTCCCACTGTTTGGTAGCTTGAATAGGAAGTGTCCCTTATAGGCTCATGGCCATGAATGAGGCAGGTTTCCAGTTTGTTCTCTGGTTCGTACTCAAGGCTGAGGTCAGGATCTCTCAGCATCCTGTCTTGGCCTCCTGTTGCTACGGCTCCCTCATCATTAGAGACTCTCTCTCCGGAACTGTCAACCCAAATAAACTTTTTCTGCCTCAGTCTTGGTACTTCATCACAGCAAAGTAAATAATGCCTACTTACAAATCAGGCTTACATCTTTTCCTGTTCTTATTGTACTGCATAATTAATTTAATTTGGTTATTCACCTATGTATTCTGACTCCCACACAAAGAAAGAGAACATATTTGTCTTTGTCATGATATCCACAGTGATGAACATAGTTGGAAAATGCTTGACAGGGCCAGGTAGATGTTTGTTGAATGAACGCATGATCACCATTTCTGCTTTTCACACAGAAAGCTCCCCATTCCCATTTCTTTTCACACAACCTTAGAAAATACAATCTCTTTCATATGTGGGAATAGAACTTTATCCTCCATGATTCTACAAACCATCAAAAAATATTAACTATTACAATAATACTAGCACATAGACACAGGGTAGCAACCTCCACCAGTTTGGAAAATTTGTTGCGATACCTGACTTTGGGGTAGAGATTTGTGGACAAGACATCTGGAGATCCTGTATGACTTGGGCGATGAGTGATACTGTCTACTTCCAAAGCACCATTTATCTGTTCTTTCATTCTTAGCTATGTAGTCTTGTCTTTCGAGTTAAACCAGAATAATGTCGACTGAATCTCTTGAGGGGGATCTTCCAAAAGCAAGCAAAGCTATGATATCCAAGTGCACTTAGTATCCATTGAAGGAGCTGTAAATGCACCTCGGCCTATGAATGCAACGATGACTCTCTTGAGAAGAGAGTCAGGGCTAGGCAAACTCGTGACGGAAAGGGCCGTATCACAAGAGCCCGAAAGACAAGTCTGGAGAAGTCTGAAGAACATTCCTGGGAGACGGCATCATGTGAGCGATGATAAGGAGCCTTTAAGAGGGGAAATGGCAAATCCAGCTCTGAGTTGAGAAAAAAAATGTAGACTTGACCAAGCAAGGGAAAAAACTACTCTCAGCACAGTAGGAGAGAGTGGGCCAGAAAACCGAGCCTTTGTACGTGTGTAAATGCTTAGTAAAGACTTTGGAAGAACGTCTGAGCTTTCTGGGGTCCGTGATTGCGAACTGAGCGTCGTAAAGGGGCGGGAAGAGGCTAGAGAGCGCTGTGTCACGTGGTGTGACGGGAAAGGTCTGGGGTCTGAAGATCCCTCTCACAGGACCACGGCTCTACATGGTGGGGCTGGGCCCATCTGAAACTTGCTAGTTCAGGGATACTTGCTTGAATCATAGCATTCCCCCAACCCCCACCCTAGAATATCTCTGCATCTGTTTTTCAGTTATTTGAATCTCTGCACCATACATGCAAAACCCTGCGATTGACTTCCGGAAACCCCGCCCCCTCGCCCTGCTCACCTACCAGGAAGCTATGCTGTGCCTCTCTCCTTGTGCAAGTCTCTCTTTGATCTTTTTTTTTTTCCTTTCATTTTTTCGGACACCAGTGCCAAGTTCATCTGCATATTTTAACCAGCCAATATTCATATCCTGTGATCTGAGAGATTCATACGTGTGGTGTCAGGCCAGTCGTGGATGCTGTTGCCTTTCCTCCATGACAACACGTTTTTGAATGCTCTGCCTCCTTTGCTAGCCAGGAAGGTTCTCCGGGGCCTACAGAAAGAACGCTGCAGGGAGAGATGGGGGTTCTACTTGCTTAAAGCAAATACTCTGTCAAGGAGTTTTGACTTGCAAAAGGTTTCGATTAGAACGATGTATGTATTTATGCCTACTTGCAAAGTTAAAATAAATAAAACCCCATGCGCATCAGTAGATGCAGATTTGGATACCCAGAGTTCAGTCCTTTCTCTCAGCTCCCTTTCCCTCCTCTCCCTTCCCCCCCTCCTCTCCTTCCTCCTCTCCCTCTCCTACCTTTTCCCCATCTCCCACCCTCTCCCCTTCCATCCCCTCCCTTCTCCTCCCCTCCACTCTCTCCCCTCCCCCATTCTCTTTCCTCACCCCTCCGCATTTCTCTATCCCTTTTCTTTCTATTCTCTTCCTTCTCCTTTCCCATCTCTCCTCACCCCTTCTCCTTCCTGTACGCTAGCTCGCTCACACTCTCTCCCTCTCCCCTCCTCCTCTTTGTCCTCCTCCTCTTCCTCCATGCCCCTCCCCCTTTCTCTATGTAGTATTAGAGACTGAACCCAGAAAAAGGCACACACTCCATCACTGAGTGAGATGCCCAGCTCTCTTGGTTTTTCGTTTCTAATATGGTGTTTTACCGAGTTGTCCAGGCTGGTCTTGAACTCACTCTTTTGTCCATATTGGACTTGAACCTGTGATCTTTATGTCCTCAGCCTCCCAGGTAGCTAGGGTAATAGGCCTATATGACCAGACCTGGCTGGAGTTGGTTTCTATATCCCTTTGCCATAAACATATTACTATTGGTTGCCTGTGGTATTTCTGTACATTTTAGCATTTTTCTGGCCCTTGCCCCAGATTCAGCCAACTCTCCAAGTCTCCCTAATACATTATATAAGACAATAGTATTAGAAACCACTCATGGGCCTCATATTTCTTTCCCCTCATAGGATAGTGAGCAGAGATATGCGTGTGCAGTAACCCACTAGAAACATCATTTGTGTATGTGTGCACGCATGTTGGAATTTTTAAAGATGTATATTATATGTAAGTACACTGTAGCTGTCCTTAGACACACCAGAAGAGGGCATCAGATGTTATTACGGATGGTTGTGAGCCACCATGTGGTTGCTGGGATTTGAACTCAGGACCTTCGGAAGAGCAGTCAGTGCTCTTAACCGCTGAGCCATCTCACCAGCCCTACCTGGAAGCTTTTAATCGAGGACTGTGTGTCTCGAGCTAAGATCCATTTCACAGCGGTGAGGAGGACTTCACTCTGCTCCTCCATATTCCTCATAGGGAATACTGGCTAATGCTGTTAAAAATAAAATTTTAAGCACCGAGGAACAGAATGAAAAGCGAGAGCAGAAGAACCAGCAGCTACAGAAACCCACCCCAGGCTCGGGCGCCATTTTGAGAGAACAGCAATCCCGTCCCTGCTGTGGCTACATGGTTTTCTACTGTAAGAAACTGAGCTGAGGTCCTCTCCCTGGGACTCTGCTCTGCAGACCTGAGGAGGTCAGTCATCTGCACCATTGATCTTCACCTTTGTCCAAGTTTTCCTGGAAAGCAAGGGATGGGGCAGTTGTGGCTGTAAAATGGGAACAGTGACATAACCTTTCTGCACTGCCGCTGGTACCCAGTGGATGCCATTCAGCACCAGATGGGAGCCAGGAAGCCAGGGCCAACTTTCGAGTTTGCTTGGAGCTTGTGACTTCAATGGGGGACAGTTCATTAGAGCCTTGGGTGGGAATGTGAAGACTGAGCTCAGGGGAGGCCTAGGCTCCGCTTTCATTGCCTCTTCTCTCCTCTAACCCCATGAGGTGGTTTGAATGAGAAATGTCCTCCACAGGCTCGTGTATTTGAACACTTGGTCTGCACTGGCGGTGCTGTTTAACGGAGGTTATGGAAATTTAGGAGCGCAGGCTTGCCGGAGAAAGCACATCCCTGAGGGTAGCATCACCCCCCCAACACACACACACACACACACACACACACACACACACACACACACACACACACTTCCGGTTCTTTCTGCTTCCTGTTTTCGGATGAAATGGTATTAGCCAGTTTCCAACCCCTGCTCCCCCATCCTCTGCGTCAAGCCATTTGTCCCCCATTATGAGGACACTACTCCTCTAGAACTAGAACTAAAATAAATATTTTCTTCCTTAAGTTGCTTTTGGTCTTTTTTTTTTTTTAGTCACAGCAACAGAATTCTTATCTGGAAGAACATACATGAGTCCTGTCACTGTGTGTATGAATGTATAGATGCATGCATATGCTTATTGCAGGGGTTCACAACCTTCCTAATGCTGAGAGTGTGACCCTTTAATACAGTGCCTCGTGTTGTGGTGACCCCCACCCATACAATTGTTTTTGTTGCTACTTCATGACTGTAATTTTGCTACTGTTTTGAATCATGATGTAAATATCAGATCTGCAGGATATCAGCTATGTGACCCTGTGAAAGGGTCATTTGACTTCCCCAAAGGGTCATGACCTACAGGTTGAGAATGACTGACTCACTTTAACACTTTAGACAGTCCCTCATTCAAGCCTCCCGAGTCTTGGGATAACAGGTAAAAGTCGCCACAGCTGGCTTTCTCTTGTCCTGTTAAATATGTATGCCTTGTCTCTTGAGTGTGATGGTTACTGCTGCAGAATCTAGGATCACCTGGGAGATAGGGTTCTGAGCATCCTGGGGGAGAGTCCCTGGGTTATGTTAATTGGTATGGGAAGACCCATCTTAATTGTGGGCAGGGGTCCTGGACGGTCTAACAGGGAGCAGCAGAGTGAGTTTACCCCTCTCTTCTCTGTTGACGGGGTGTGAACAGCTGCCTAAAACTCGGCTGCCTTGCCTTTTCCACTACAAAGGACTATACTTGAAATGCGAACTAAAAGAAACCCATTCTTTTTCAAGTTGCTAAAAACAAAACAAACCCAACCCCTTTATTATATATGTGTGTGTGTGTGTGTGTGTGTGTGTGTGTGTGTGTGTGTGTGTGTGTGTGTAAAACCCTGAGATAAACAAACAAACTCTGAAATCAACCTGACTCAAAATATATACATCTCAGTGAACTTCTGAACAGTTGGGATAGGCATTCCGAATTGTGGATATTAACATGGAAGTTTATACTGCCATTTCCCAATATATATTTATGCGCTTACCCACCTCCAAAAAGTAGGAAAAAAAAGGTGTTAGAACTAGAAAAGCAATTAGTTTTGCGTCATCTTTCATTACTGTGACCATTACCTGCAGTTAGTTCTTCCTGTTATATTTTGGGCTTTCTTGTTCTTTTTTCATGTTATTCTGTGTCCACATGGACTTGTTTGGCTTTGGCTAGGTTCCACACATGAAGCAGACGACACGGCTTTTTCTTTCTGAGATTACGTGACCTTGCTTAATATCATCCGCTCTAAGTCCATCCATTTTTCCTGCAAAAATTTGAAATTTCAGTTTTCCCTAAGAGCTGAATAGTATTTCATTTTGTATACATACCAGATTCATTATCCACTTATCTGCTGATTGACATCTAGGTTGATTCTGGTTTTTTTTTTTTTGTTTGTTTGTTTGTTTTGCTGTAGCAAATAAAGCAGCAATAAACAAGGTGTGTGTGTGTGTGTGTGTGTGTGTGTGTGTGTGCGCGCGCGCATGCGTGCATGAGTGTGTGCAAATAACTCTATGGTAGGATATGGAGTTCTCTGGGGATATACCCAGGAGTAAAATTTTGGGTCATGCAGCAGCTCTGTTTTCAACTTTTTGAGAAATCTCCAAACTGATCTATCTGCATAATGGCTGAATTAATCCCCCCTCCCACCAACAGTGAGCAAGGGCTCCTCTCTCTGTCCACCTTCTCCAATGTGTCCTGACAGACTTGTTGACAACTGTAATTCTCACTGGGGTGAGATAGGGCCCATCAAAGTTTTATTTTGCATTTCCTTTATTATCCATTTGACTTTCCTTTCCTTTCTTTTCCTGTCCTTTCCTTTCCTTTCCTTCTCTCTCCCCCCCCCCATGTCTATTCAGTTCAATTGCCCATTTTTTGATTGGCAGTTTTACCTTTTTGGTATTTAATGCTCGCATTTCTTTGCAAATTCTAGATAGTAACCCTATTACTGTCTATATTCTAGATAGTAATTCAGATTTTCTCCCTTCTGTGGACTGTTACTTAACTCTGCAGATTCCTTTGCTGTCCAGAGCTTTTAGTTTTCATGCAGCCTCATTGGTTGATACTTGGGATTTTTTCCTGTGTTGTTGATATTCTATTTAAAAAGTTCCTGCTTACCCCAGCATCTTGAAGAGTCTTCCCTGTGTTTTCTTCTAGAAGTTTCAGTGTTTCAGGTTATAAATTAAGATTTGAACGATTTGAATTGATTTCTGTACAAGGAGAAATATACAACCCAATGTATGTTTTTTGTCTCCTTTGTCAAAAATTAGGTAGTTGCTTAGTGTCCGTTGCTTTTGAAAGTATTTTATCACAGGAAAGGAAAAGAAACTAAGGCAACGAGATAACTTCTTCAGAAGTTGAAATAAACTCCCTTTTCTCCTCCGTTGCAACAGAAAGGAAACTGGAACAGAATGGAATCTCTCTTTGCTACAAAGTTTGCGAAGGGAGGTAGCTGTGGTGACCCTACCCTTTGCCAATTGCTCCACGAGTGTAAGGAGTAAGAAGATAGAACTACAACTCCCAGTATACCACTCGGCCAATCTACCACCTCGCTCCGCCCTCCGGCCACGCCCACCCACCCGCAGCCTGTCTCTATAAAAGGCTGGAATGGCCCACCGGCGCGCGGAGTCCAGTGCTGGCGCAGAAAGTGTTCAGTTCTTGCAGTTTCGGTCAGTACACTGAGGACCCGCGCCTTCGGAGTTTTGCTGCCTGACGAGCGTCCTCCCTGTACCACAGGGTCCCCGCCCGACCTACAACCCCCAGGCTTCTATGGGATATTCTGGATTCGCCATAGGGGTTTCTCCTAGTGCAGACTGTGTGTTTGCGCTGACGATGCTCATAGAAGAAAGGCGCAGAGCCATACGAGGAGGCAGGATGCACCGGTCAGAGTCCTCGGTGGCCTCCGCCCGCTGCTCTTGGCGCCGGTCCGCTCCTGGAGACCGCGCTGCAGCCGCCTGGGAGGCGAGGTGCCCAATCTCCGCGCTACCCACGCGGGGCAGCGGCGCGGTGGCCACACTTTGGTTTTGGGCGCTGGATGGACAGTGGGGAAAAGGGGTGGGGGCTCCGGGTCCCCTAACGTGGATTACTTGGTGCTTATCAACTGGATTTAGAAGACTCATATGACCTGGTCTCCATCATCCGTGGATTGTCTTTCCATCTCCCAGCCACTCTTCCACCTGGAGGTAAGTTTCCCTGCGGTGCGCAGTTGTGGGGTTGATTTGTCCTTCTTCAGCCTTGTGTTGGTTTCCGAAGGTTTCAGGATTGGAATTTTCGTTCTAGTTGACGTCTCGGAAGTCTTTTTAGCAGCCCTCAGGTGGACCGTAACCAGCTCAGATTTTTGTAGTCAGCGGCCGTTCTGGGCTCATCGTCCGGTCCTTCAGCCTGTCGCATGGACAAGCCATTGGTTACCCCGCGCGGGGACAGAGAGCGCCTGCCTTCTTGGCACTTGCCTTTTGGTGGGGATGGTCCTTCGGGACCCTTTGCTTTGCTAGCCATGCCTCTCCAGGCAGCTGCCCATTGCACGCAGCCGGCTGCTGGGGCGCAGTGTTTGCAAGAAGCCAAGGGGGCTGGGTAGCGGTGGGGGCGCTTGGTGAATACTGCATTATTTGCAAGACTGGGCTGCTGTGGAGTTGATGGAGGGATGGGTATTGGCCACCATGTGAGTAGGGTTTCCCAGGGCAGGAATTTGGTCCAGTGTGTACACCCACCACCCTCCTCCTCCTCTTAGTGTGGCTTGTATCATGAAGAAGACTTTTGGCTTAGGTCTTGAGACATAACTGTAAGTCATAGATATCTGTACTCAATAGTCCTCTCTCCTCGTCCTTTTGTGATCGCGTTGTAGTGGGGAGGTTGGTACCTGTCACCAGGTCGTCGTTGGAGAGTAGGTGTTTGTTGAATGAATGACTGAACTTCCCCACCCTAAATTACACCAGGTCCCTCTGTTTCCTTTTCTCTCCTCGGCTCTCACCCTTAATTCCAGAAATTTCCCCCTGGACGTGGTTTCCTGGGGACACTTTCCAGATGTGGGATTTCTTCTCCCCTCCTCCACTGACCCCTGTCAGCAGTCCTTAGGTGTTCTTTTGGAACGTGTGTGTGTGTGTGTGTGGCGTGTGTGTGTGTGTGTGTGTGTGTGTGTGTGTGTGTGTGTTGGCCCATTTCTCACTCAGAACTCCCTCCAACATAGTAAGCTATTCAGGCAGGGATTGGCTTTGGTAAGTGCCCAGGAGCCCTGAGGTCTCAGTCAGCACCTGCTCAAGGAGGGCAGGCTAGGCAGCACAGGAAGAAAAAAAATTTTTTTTAATGACGTTTTATGAGTCTTGACTGTCCTGCAGAAACTGGGGTCCTGCTGCCCCAGGCTCCATCCAGGTGCTTGCGGATGCCCAGACTGGTTCTAGCTGGTTCCCCAGGGAGAAGTGGTGTGTTGTACCCAGCACTGTGGCAACTGGATGTTTCCTGCCAGTTGCACGTTTCTGTAGTTTCTTGTTGTATGGGGACGGTGAGAATGGGTCAGGGAGAGATAGTCTGTGGGTCCTTGTTCAGTGAGACTGTTTTCAAAGTGCCTCTCCTAGGGTCAGACTGAGGATGTACAATCAGCAATATTCATGACTTTGTTTCCTGTTCATGTGCCTTTCTCCCGACCCTCAGTCATGACTCTTGTAGCACTACTGAATTCTGCAGCCACCAAGCAATCCTTTGCTTGGTAATCAGTCTACTGTTGGATACTTAGGGATTTCCAAACTTAGCCCCAGCAGTCATATGTCAAGGAGGGTCCCTTGGTACCTAAGCGTTTCTGTGCATTTAGGAGGACGCACCTCGACAAGTTTCTAGAAATTGTCCTCTTGAAGTCTGTGGGTTGAACCCTGGCGAAGCATTTCAAGTGGAAGACGGACTTGGAGGCCGAGGACACCACTCATTTCTTACACAGCCTTTCTCTTAGGGAGGGGACGCAGAAGCGCAGGGTTCAAAACCACGGTGATCAGGTCCCAGGACACCAATAAGGATCCAGGGCTTCTGACTCATTTACAGGCCTTGTGCAGATACTGGTGTTCCGAGTGGGGTCCCATATCATCCTGTGTGCTACAAAGCCATCTTGTAAAAATGAAGACTGAGCGAGCGCACCAGAGGTGGTGGCTTTTGTACCCACAAGGCCTGAAATTGAGAGGCCACCTCCAAACTCCCATCCATCCCCTACTCAGCCATCCTGTGGGACAGCTGCTGAACAGGGTCAGGACACCCTCACCCCCAACCACCTCATGGGAGGCCCAGACTCAAAATGGAAGAACCACCTTTCTGTCCCCGACTCCACTGAACTTCCACCAGACATGTTGTTGAGGGAAATTTGGGTTATTAACCGATCTGTCCCAACATGTTTCTGGAGGCAGGAGATGGATAACATCCGGTGTGCGTGAGAGGAGCTGGTGAGCAGGCTACTCCAAGGCTGAGAAGTACGTGGGGCAGTGCTTGCGCCGGTGACTCACAACGCAGAGGAGTGGCAGGTGTGTCAGGCCCCTGGCGAGCAAACCTAGCCGAGGCCGCATTTCCTGGTCACCTGGGCTGAACTAAAGGGACCAGCAGTCTTGCTCTCACCTCAGAGTGGATTGAGGGAGTTCCGGTTAAGAGAGTCTTTCTGTAGGAGATTTCTTTGGGGGTGCTAGGCTAGCCGGCATGAAGGACTTTGGGGGAGGAAAGCCTCTTCACACGCAAGACCGCATATGAGAAGGTTGATTCTTGGCTTGCTGAAGCCTGTGTGTCTGTTGTCTCTCCTCGGCAAAGATCTTATGGTGACCAAATTCATATTTCTCTTCCTCCAGAAGGCCCCTCAGGCTTTCTCGCCCCACACATCTCCTCCACAAGCCGTGTGCAGCTCAGGGCTGCCTGCTTCCGGCATCACTCTGCTTCTCCAACGTGGAGTGGCTGGCTGCCCGGAGCATTGATGACATCTGTGTGAGGTTCAGTAGTTTGGAGGTCCCTTCAGTCTCAGGAGAACATATATCTAGGGTCAGGTTTGAGGAAACTGAATGTCCCCACCACCTGTACTGTTTGATTGTTTTTTTGGATAGAGTCTCATTCTGGAGCCCAGGCTGGCCTTGACCTTGAAACAATCCTCTTCCCTCTGCTACCACACCCTGTTACCCTAAAGTTTGTAGTGGGAGAAATCTCCATTCTCTATTCTTACTCAGGATGCAAAGCCCAGGCATTTCCTGTTCCCAGCCCACTGAGGTGAGGGTCATCTCAGGAAGTATTAGGGGAGAGGGGCAGCGGCACAATGACTAAACAGCCTTGGGATGGGCACGGCAGGGGGTGTGTTGTGTCACCATACTTGCTCTGTCCCTCTCCTCAGGGACTCAACCTTGAACCCCACCCCCACTAACCCAAAGAGTCACAGCTCTACCTGGATCTACCCAGGTCCGGTTCAGACTGTCCCCGGCCCTCCTCATTGTGCCTTCAGATTGTAGCTTGCTTGAGGACGAATGACCTGGAGACCTTGCTTAGCCATGTCCCCTGCTTGGCCCCAACTTAGTTCTGTTTTGATTTGTCTAGGGGCTCAGGAGGCAGCTGGGCGGGCTGTGTTTCTTCCGTGCTCACCAGGAGATTATACCAGAGACACTTGAAGACAGGAAACAACTGCTTAGTGGTCAGCTAAAGCCTAAGTCCAGCCTTGTCCCCAGCTGAAGCTTCCTGGCCACAAGCCCCTTTTTCTTCACCTCCTCCAGGCAGCCTCTGTGGGTTTCCCTTCACATATTCCAGACTCCTTCGCTCTTGTCCTTTGTTGGTATTGGTTTTGAGGGCTTTTATTTTGGTTTTGTTTTTTTTAACAGAGGCGTCTCAAATTTGGGTGTCCTTTGTCCACAGTGAGACAGACGGTTGTGCTGTGGGTGGGTACGTAACAGGAAACTCTTTTGTGGCCTGTAGGAACACATTAGATCTGTAGTCCTGTGAGACCCTGGAAGCTTAGAAGGCACCCTCCAACTAGGCTACTTTGCACAAGGCGTCCACACAGACCACTGTGACTTTCGGTTGTGACCATGTCAACAGCAAGGTCCCCATTAGAGTCAGGGGCATCCTCTATACCAAATTATTCTTGTAATGTTGGGACAGGTCCTTCCTGATGTAGCCCAGGCTGGCCTTGAACATATCATCCATGAACAATATGCTTCTGTTTCTTCCCCCACACTCTAGCATTGTGAGAGTCTGGAGTTCACAAGAGGATGGGATTTGACCCCCTTGTGAATACCTTCCCTTCAGTCAGGCTGCTGGCTGAGTATGCTCTGCTCAAAATCCCTTGAGCTTTGCTTCCTAGACTGGGTTTGTGATGCCTGGGGGTGGAGGGGTGGGAGGTTGGGGCGGGGGGGTCCCATACAATACCATTCCTGTTTGATTCTGTGAAAGCCCCAAAGCCCAGAGGAATCCTGCAACCTGCAAGAATGCTGAAGCAGCAAGTTTCCATCCAAGAATTCTTCCCGTACCGTGAATCATCACCTCCTCCCTGATTTGGTTTGTCGCTACAGGTTTTTCCACACAGGAGTCTTGAATCCAGGTGCCTTAGTGTGCGGTTGGTTAGACAGAAGTGGCTGTGTTTGGGGGACCTGGAGTTCTGCAATCCTAGAAACAGATCGAACCCCTTCAGTCTGCGCACCTGCCTACCTTCTGACCTGCTGAGCTCAGAAGACGCTAATCTTTGGTGTCTCTTGTGCATCCATTTCTTTTGCCTAACAAGTGGACTCCTGGCCTCATTTAAATTGATGAATCTGGTTTCCTTTGCCTTCACTGGACTGGGAAGCCTGGGATGGGAGAGCTAACCTTGTCTGCCCCTCCAGTTCCAGCTGGTATGCTCTGTGAGCCATCTACAGAGCATTCCCTTCACATAACCTAGACGTATTTCCAGTCACACGACTGTGGGCTGCTGCCCCACTGGGTGAGGCCTTAGACACTATGCTGCCCCACTGGGTGAGGCCTTAGACACTACTGCTGCCCCACTGGGTGAGACCTTAGATACTACTGCTGTTCCTTCAGTTCCTCTGCTGTGGCCTCTCGTGGTCTTTGGTGTCAGTGAGAAGCCAACTCAGGAGGGGATCTGCCCCGTTTTACTTATAGAAACAATGGTGTTGGGGGACTTTTAGGGGTTTCCTCTGTATTCGGAGGGTATTCAGAACCTTTAGGTGACTGACTTATCATTGTGTCTGCAGATCTGACTTCTTAACTCATTAAAAAAAATCCAACCATTATTTTATCATAATAAAATATGCAGAAGGTAAAAACGTACCGTCTTGGTCTTTTTTTCTATGTACACTTGTGGCACTTGGTCTGTGCATGGCTCAGTGGTCACCCTCCTTCCGCAGATAGCATTTGCTCTAAGAGAAACTCCAGATTCACGAAGCTCTAACTCCCTGTTTCCCGTCTGTCTGTCTTCCTGGCCCTGGAAACCCATCTATTATCCTGTCTGCGACATTGCTAGTCACTTTAGCACGCCGCCACTGTCATGTTTATCCGTGATGTAGTAACATGTGCCCATTGCTTTTCCTTCTTGAGTCCCAATGTCACCTCCTTCTGCTGAGGCCCAGCCATGGTGAATAAGCCATTACTGTTCTGGGTGTGTAAATATTCGTCCAGGCTCCTGCTTTCAGTCCTTTGGGTCTGTAAACAAAAGTGGAATGACTGGATCAAGTTGTGATTTCATGCGTATTTTTTTTTCAAGGTCCACCCTGCCTTCCCCTGTAGCTATACCCTTTTGCATTGCCAGAGATTGATCATGCACACTTTCTAGTCCACACTTGTCCCTTTCTTTTTCTCTTTCCCTCCCTCCCTCCCTCCCTCCTTCCCTCCCTCCCCGCTCTGGGGTGCTTGTAGCCTTGAGGAAACAACCTCCATTAGGAATTAAATTCCCCAAGGAACCCAGGGACAGCAGAGCCTCCCTGGATGGCCCCAGCTTTGCGTGCACTGCAGATGCCCGTCTTTGGGTGACAAGGCTGGGTGGCCTAGGGTACTCCTGAAGTCTCACTATGTGGGCTGTAGTTTTTCCCGTGCTCTGGTGCCCAGGTCTCATCTGACATTACCCCTCAGCCTGGTGACAGTCGGCTGTCATCCCACCTGACGGAGGAGGCCTTTGGGCACAGATAAGGTCAGCCAAGGCTGTTTACCTAGGCCTAGCAGAACTCACCTGTTGATCCGAACTCCTAACCTGGCAGACTGGGAAAGGAAGGTGTTTGGAAAGGTGTGGAGGTGTAGGGACGGGAGGGTGGAGCATGGTCTCACTGTTTAGGGGAACTCTGGGGTGAGTCTTCTCTTCCTGCTTTGTCCTACAGCCTCAAATTTCCACAGAGGAACAGTGATGCAAGTGAACATTTTTAGTTACTTTTTACTAATGACCCCTTTCCTGTACAGCCGGGCGGCCTAAGGGTTAGTGTGAGCCCTATAGCAAGGTGTCAGATTTGGGGGACAGATTTGGAGAGATCCAGGATCATGGCTGGGTTCAGGTGACCTCGTTTCTTCTAGCGTTTTCCTGTGCGAGCCCCCAAGGTTCCGTCTGTTTTGGGTTTCGATTAGCTATCCCGTGCCTGCGTCCAGTCTTCAGGTTGGAATGGGACATTTTCAGTGAGTAGCGTTATTAGCCCTGGGGCACAAGTTGTGCTTGGATGCTGTACCTCCCAGTTCTCTCTCTGAACCTTCCTCCCTTGTGGTGAGAGGGACACGGCTTGTGCCCCTGAGGATGCAGTTCTTTGCCATTTTAGTTTTAAAAACATATTTCTTTTCATTTTTAGAATTAGGCATCGTGTGATGGAAGGAATCAGGCCACGCTGCAGGGTTTACCTCCCTTAGCAGCACTGCAAATGACCCCCATGGTGACCTCTTCCCAGGGTGAACTCTGTCCCCGACCTCTCTTCTCTGGCCTTTCGACACACTTGTTTGCGTGTCAAATTGATTCTCGGGGAACCTGCGGTTGCTGGCAAGCCCACCGTGGGGTTCAGGTGTTCAGAGTTTTAATTAGATTTCTGAGTGGAAACCAGGGATGTGGTTAACCAGAGACCTGAGCTGGTCTTGGTTTCTCGCCCCACCCTGACTGCTGGGCTGTTTGGGCCTTTCCAGGGTTGGTTTTCTCCCTATTTAAGTACCTTTCCTGTATCCTGGCCCTCTCCTCTCCTCGTAGTTGTGAGGGAAACTGGCTCCCCCGTGCCTCTTTCCAAACCCTTTCTCTAGGGCCTTGTCACCCCAGCAACATGTCTGCTCAGAGGCCACAGCTTGGGAAAGAGATACCGCCCCCCCCCCCAGTGTGGCTTGCTGGCCACACTGGTCGTCCAATGGCGTCGTTTGAACTTGTAAGATGGACTCAGCCCAGGTCCTTTAACTGCATCACAGTATTGCGGCGCAATCATCCTTTTCCAGGTGGCACCAGTTGCCAATCACCCAGGTTCTAGGAGGAAGAATGGGCCAGTCCTGCCCAGAAGCTATTTCTTTTCATTTCCACGGATCTCCACAGTCTTGGGGCTCTTTGTGGGATATCCCTTGGATTTCCAGCTTTGAAGATGGAGTCGCGGCTCCACAGAGTGCCCAGCCTACCCTACATCCATCCTTTCTGTGACTAGACCTGTCTTGCTAGGTCTCTGGGCTCCAGGCCTCATTCTTGTAAAAGGAGTGTGTTTACCTCG
Organism: Tokudaia tokunoshimensis; assembly: GCA_036184795.1. Lineage (NCBI taxonomy): Eukaryota > Metazoa > Chordata > Mammalia > Rodentia > Muridae > Tokudaia > Tokudaia tokunoshimensis. The sequence goes on from BTHU01000010.1 coordinate 8,903,990, forward strand.
GTAACTGGCCTTTAGTTGCAGGTTTCAGAGAAACTGGTTTGACCCAGCTTAAAATGATGCTAGGTTTCACACAACTGTGTTTGGGGGCTGTGCTTTTGGGGTATTTGTCGGTCTCCTTCCCCCTGATTCTTTACGTCATCTATATCCAGCTCCCTTGTTAAGTTTATGTCTGGTGGGGGTAAGAAGGGTAGCGTCTCAGGCCTCCCAACCCTGCAGATTCCTAGTGTTAATGTTCACTGGGACAGACCCCGGGCCGCCCTCCTGTCCCCTCTGCAGCTGTGGCCAGGAGGTGGATGACATGATCAACTGGGTCTTTCAGGTCCCGAGTTTCACACCCTGGCTTCCCAACTCCACCAGGATTGTGCGGTGGAAGCGCAGGCTCCTGGGAAGCAGAAGTAAACACGGAAAGATGCCACTCAACACTTGATGTGACCAACTCAGGCATCAGGGCACAACTGAGTATCTGCGCGCGTACCTTTGAGCCAAGAACTCAGGTGTGCTTGTTGTGAACCTGGAGGCACCGCTAATGCTCTTGGAAAGCTGGCGGATGAACTTGCCTTCATCGCACCTTCCTCTCCTACCTCTGTGAACCCAAGAGTCTTGTTTCTGCATGGGGACATTGCCTTGCTCCACCATGGAGTCATGGGTTGCTAAATCCAGCCTCTCCATGTGTTGCCCGTGACTGGCTTCTTTTTTCTCTACATAGTCGTCACAGGGAAGCATCCCAGTGCTTCGAATGGCACCTTTTCCCTGGGGTTTCTTCAAAGAAAGAATACCAGTTCCCTAACCCAGCGAGCATACCCACAGGCCCTTGCCATTGTTTCCCCGTGTCCCTTGAGGGAGATGCCTTCTGTCCCTTCCTGGCATTCACAACCAGTAGCCAGGAGCTGGGGTAATGGATTTGGGCAGACTTCTTGCCAGACTCGTGCGTTTGGCAGCCCTCAGGGAAGTTGAGAGCACCCGGGAAGCCAGACTTGGAGTCAGCGCGGGCGTCTCGGCACAAGTGGCTGCATTGAGATGGTTGGTTTTTTTTTTTTTTTGTTCACACGTTCATGTGCCAACTTGGAAGGAGATCTCCCTGGCGCTCCGCAGGAGAGAGGCGGCTTTGATCTCCAGGCTGTGGGGCTGGAGGTGGGGGGCTCACTATTGCTCACTTGATCTTTACTGCACAGGTAGACTTTGAGGAGCTGTGACTCATGCTCATGGGTTCTGTGAGCCCTTAAAGGACGCTAAGCAGCCCTGGGAGGTGCTGTCGGCTGTCCTCATTCACCACTGTCGGGGGAGTGGGGCATCTCACCATCATGGAGAAATTATTTCTGTCTGAAACTTGAGTAGGAATTGTTTTCTTAAGGGGGGAGGGGGAGAAGAGGGTGTGGTTCTTATGGATTGAAGGTGTCTGGGGGTGGGGTGGGGGGAAGCAGGTTGTTCCATTTACCAGAAGGGGAAACTGAGGCTCCAGGAGCTTTTGCCACTCATCTGAGTCAGCTGGCTAGTTGGTGACAAAGCCTTTAGTCGCATGCTTGTTGATGTGTGTCCTTTTGGAAAGTTCTAGAAGCCACGAATCAAATAAATTGCATCATGTGTCTGTGGGTGTGGTTTTTCTTCTTAGAACAGTATTTCCTTCCCCCTTTCAGAGTTCATTGGAAATAGATGACTCTCTCTTCAGTAGGAATAATTAATACCCAAGCCACAAGGTTCATTACTGGGTCAACCCATAAGGAACTCTCATTGAGCACTCCAGGGGTTCGAGGCTTCCCCTCACTTCTATTTCTCCCATTTGTCTCCCTCTTATCCCTCCCATGGAATGTGACATCTGGTTTGGAGAACTACCAATCAATGCGAGGCATTGTCAAGCCTGCAGTGACAGAGTCTGGATCAGATAGAGCCAGATCTGTCTTCAAAACTAGCACATCCGCACAACACCGCCCTACCCCTGTTTGCTTTGGACAATGCCCATGGCCAAAGCATGCCTCAGTATCGTGCGTCTCACTGTGGAAATCCAGTGAATGATACAGAAGCCTGGGTCTGTTGAACTGAACTGCTATCCCGTTAGGCATTTGTAATTGTCGGCATTTACAAAGACAATCCTGAGAGGGTTTTCCCAGCATCCTCAGTAAAGAAGACTTGTGAGAATGTGTTGTACACTTCCATGGGCTGATGAAGAAGCAGATGGACCTAGTATCAAGGGGTTCTCAGGCTTAATCCACTGGGACAGTGATAATGCTGATTTCCTGGAACCCAAGCTTAACGTGCAGGGCAGACCTATTGCTTGGGCCCACTCTTTGGATGCTGTGCCTGGAACTACAGGGAACTATCTAACATCACCTTCTGATGGGATGCTGAGAGGTCCTTCCTTGTCTGAGCTGCATCCCCATCCTGCCATCGTGTACCTGGTCCTTTGTACAGCGTACTCTTTAATTGACATGGCTGGGAGGGTGGAGAATGGAAGCCCCTGTGTGGCTGTGAGGTTGAGGGAAGATTGGAGTTGAAGAAGGCATCATTCATTGTCGTAGGTGGACTTAAATCCTTCTTTCTACTGATAAAAATTAGTGCGTGTATGTGTATGTGCAGGTGTGTACAGATATGTATAGATGTGAGTGGAGATTGTGTGTGTAGGTGTGTGTGTGTGTGTACTTGCAGGTGTGTGTGCAAATGTGTGCTGGTGTGTGTGCATATGAAGGTCAGAGGACAGTGTGCAGGTGTGTGCAGATGTGTATAGATGTGTGTGTATGCAGATGGGTGTGTGTGTGTGTGTGTGTGTGTGTGTGTGTGTGCATATGAAGGTCAGGACAACTCTCCTTGCTCCTTGCTTTTGAGGCAGGATTTCTCTTGTTTCTACCACTACACCACTTGTGTGAGCTCCTATCCCGTTCTCCTGTCTCTGCATCTATCTCACTGTAGGAGTGTTGGGGTTATAGAGAAACACCACAGGATCCAGCTTTTTCCCTGGGTTCCAGGAAACAAACTTCAATCACTGGGTCTGTGAATCCCATGAAACCAGATGAACCGTCTCCCCAGCACCACCCCGACCTTAGACCTTCTGTGGTTTGAAAAAGTCGGCTTCATGCTTCTATCTGCTTGGACCAGGGCTCATCTGTGCTCTCGTGTTGCTGGATTTAGTTGTGGGGAAAAAGTTTCCATTTTCTAACTAGAAGGCCCAATTCCTTTTGGCGTTGTGTAAAGTTTGGGCTGTGGTTTCCATGAGATGACTTGTGTAAAGGCAGTATGTGGACTTCAGTATGGAAGGCAGGTAGCATGAATAGCCAGTCTGGGGATGTGTCAGCTTGAGTGACCGGGATGAGCGGCGAGATGTGGGGAGAGGAGGCCAAGTGGCCTCCTCTAGCTCGTAAGTGCTGGGGTCTGCAATGGCTGGTGCCAGCCCTGGGTCCTTCTTCTGCTATATCTCCCTCTTCCTCCTTATCCATCTCGGTGAAGTTGGTGATTCTCAGCAATGAAGGTAAACTGGAGGGCGGTATTTTCATCCAAGGGACCAGGATTGGCTTTTCCATTTTTTTGCAAGGTTTTCTTTTGCACCCAGAATTCCTCTTCTTGAGCTTCCATGGTGCCCATGGCCTTTAGCCGTGTGTGCCACCACCACCGCCGCCGCCGCCGCCGCCGCCGCCGCCGTTTCACACGCCTTGGCTCCTCTCTTCCGTGGAACCATACGTATGTGTTCTCTGGTTTCATTGCTGCTGCCCGATGCCGACCCCAGGTCAACTTTGATCTCTTCAAGGTAAATCAGTAGGGAAGAGGCCACAACGTTCTGATATTGGGCTGGTGCCTGACTGTGGCTAAGGTGGGATCTGGGATGGAGGTGGGAGTGTGTCCCTGAGCCATATCCCACTGCAAAAGCAGCTCTGTTGATTTTCCACATGGGCTATTGGTCTGTGTGGACTGGTCCCCGGAGCCTCAGGTTTAATCCTCCATGTTTGTTTCTGTCTACAAAGTCCTGGTCAGCCCTTGTCCCAGCCCTGTCATTTGCTGTGACCTCACAGCACAGCCTAGGGCCCCATTATCCTTTTAGTACCCGGCGACTCCAGGCCTCTTTGGTTAGTGTGGACATTGAAGTTGTCTCCGCTTTCCTTAGCTGCTTCCCGCAGGCCACGGACGAGGCAGGGGATTGCCAGGGCCAATCTGAGTGGACACCTCACTCCAGGAAGACCCCTTGATTTCTTAGATATGTGCACAGTCAGGTCAACAGAGTCAAAATACAAAACAGCCTCTCGTGGCAATCTTTCTAAAACATCTGTGCGGGGTTGGGATGGCTTTGAAAAGAAAATAAGCAATTTGAACCAAAATAAGCAATCGAGTCGCCGAAGTGCATGGCTCTCCTCAGAGACTTGGCACTGTTTATTTAAAGGTTCAGTGGGTATTGTACCCATCCTTTCCTTGGGTGGATATTTGGACTCTCACGGCTTTTGGAGGATGCCTGCTTAGGACAAGGTAATCAAGGTTCCCCTCCTTGTAAGAAAGATTTTTTTTCCTGGCGTGCTGGTAGCTCATATCCCGGATTTGGGAGGCAGAGCTTCTGCTGACAGGAGACCTGGATGCCAGGAGAATTCTGCTCTGTGGAGCTGCTAAGGCCCAGCCATTCAGTTGCTCCTGAGGCATAGAGAGGCCTTGTTACAGCCTGGATTGTTCTGGCCATGAGAAGTATTGCCACCCCCCACCCCTTTCCCTCCAACTTCCCTCCCCTCCCCTTAGGAAAAAATCCTTCTCCCTCCCTTTCAGCTTCCCTGTCTTTAAGAATTCCCTCCATTGTAGCCCTGGGACAGAGACCCTTCTGTGAGCATGCTGGAGGCCTGTCCTGGGGACACCCCGCCCCCCCTATTAAAAGAACATTGGAACAAGCTCCCCATTCTCCTCTGGAGAGGGTCCCTCTGTCCCAGGCCAAGGGACTCTTAAGGGACCGCTTATCCTGGGACATTCAGTTTACAAAGACTCCTGCAATGTCAGATAAACTCTCTCAGCCAGCAGAGGGAGGGGGGACAGGAGGAGCACAAAACCCCCTTTATTTTCACCCCTGCGGGGAGACCAATAAAGACTTTGTGCTGGAGAGCAGGGGTCTGAGCAAACAGAAGATGGGGGTCTGCACCGGCTTTGATGGGAAGAGCCTTGTGGGTCATTATCATTGCAGTTTGGGGGAAATCTTGGCATGGGATGGTCAGTTGCAATTTTCTCATCAGGTAACTGATCCTGATCCTAAAGTCCTCCCTCCCCCTCTCTGGAAAACTGGAAGAAAAAAAAAAGACCTTTGGCAAGTTGTCTTTGCTGGCCAGGGAGAAATCCCAAAGTGAAGCGGTTATATTTTTATTTTTTTCCTTATTATTTGGTTAGGGAAAACCTCCCAGTTCAGTAGACTGGGCATCAGCTGTGTATGTATTTTAGAAGAGTCATGGTCTCAGGGACTTTTGGTGACTCACTGGGGTGGGTGACCATCTATGAGTGCTGTGTGTGTGTGTCCCTCTCTATTTAGAGCAGACAAGACTGTGGAGTGGTGCAGAGATTTCCCTCAGTCATAGACACCAAAAGAATTCTACAACTAGCCATTTTTGAGAGAAGGGCATCTGATGAACATTTGTTGAACATCTACTGAGTGTAGTGGGCCCTGTCAACAATTAACTTACCAAGCCCTACAACCACTGATGAGACGGGCGCATCGGCACATCGCACACAGGCCCCTAGCAAGACTCTGAGAGGGAAATCGCCTTGCCCTGAGTTACTTCCTGGAGCGACGCTGATGGTTCTAGAATCTCTCTCTCTCTCTCTCTCTCTCTCTGTCTGTCTGTCTCTCTCTCTGTGTGTGTGTGTGTGTGTGTGTGTGTGTGTGTGTGTGTGTGTGAGAGAGAGAGATAGAGAGAGAGAGACAGACAGACAGACAGACAGAGACAGAGAGACAGAGAGGGGGGAGAAGGAGGGAGGGAAGAGAGGAGGGGGGGAGGAGAGGAGAGGAGAGGAGAGAGAGAACAAGAGACAGAGAGAGAGAGAGAGAGAGAGAGAGAGAGAGACAGAGAGACACAGAGACAGAGACAGAGAGACAGACAGAGACAGAGAGACAGAGACAGAGACAGAGAGAGAAAGACTCACCTCCCCAGAGGCTGCACTCTAACAGGGTTCATTCATGACAACTGTTTGGGGTGTGGTGGGGCTGAATGGATGAAGATCACTGCAATTGGTGGAGATTGCCAGGACCATGCCTTTTAGGAGCTGACTCTGTGTAGGGCCTTCTCCACGGCCTTCGTGCCCCTTCCCAGCCTCTCAGCGCAAGCCGAGCACTAGCCATTGATGCTCAAGAGAGCGAAGGTGTCCATGTGACCCTGTCTCTGGAGGGATGACACGTGCCTGTGAGGGGTGGTAGAGAGGGCTGAGCCAGCTCCCACCACTGGGAGGGAGGTGCCTGGCTGCTTTGGCATACAAGTCAGACTTAAAGACCTTACTGTTTTACCTTGAGGACCCCTCTCTGACGACATTTCTAGAGGGAGGACTCCTCACCCCTCACCCGGGAGGGTCCCCCTGTCTGTGAGCCTTTCTTCCTGTTTGTCTTTCCCTCAAGAGGCACAGTAGGCCCTGAAGTTGTACGTGTAAGTGCACATAGACATGTGTTGTATGTATGTATGTATGTATGTATGCGTGCACTTTCGAGCACTCATGCCGTGTGTGTGTGTGTGTGTGTGTGTGTGTGTGTGTGTGTGTGTGTTGGACTCAGTGCTGCAGAGGCTGGAGGAGGCAGGGAGCTGGGGCAGGGGAAGGGCCTGTCCAGGTGGACTTTGTGGCCAAGCCCAGAGTCTTAACTCATGTAAGATAACTGTGAGACTAGATGGGCTAACACTCTGCAGGCGTGAGGTCCCTAACGCGTTCTTGTCTAGCCAAGCGCACGGTAACCACTGTGAGACCTGCGGTCCTGACACCACAGGCTGCCTGGAGCGTGAATGGAGATCACCTTGGGGCAGGGTGGATCCTGCAATGCCGGGCAATGGTGAGGAGGGGTTGGTGGTGGGGCCATGCCCTCCTGAAGATGGCAGGGGGCTCCTAGGCTTTGGGGGATGCATATCCTGAAGGAGGTAGGGTAGGGCTCTCAGGAAGCCCAGTGAGCACGGGACTTCCTGCTTGAACACGCGTGTGCATGCAGAAGATGTCAAACTCGAGAGTTCAGGATACAGTTGAAAGCCTGCTACCTGAGAAACCCCTCATCCCTCAGCTCCCCGGGGCAGGTCCAGACCAAGGAACTGCACACCGTGGTGAGCCTGGGTAGATAATCAGCAGGTCAGAGCAGAAGAGAGGAGCTCAGGCTGTTGTCCTGAGGGTCGGGAACTGTGCGGATCTTGAGAGCGGATGAATGCTAGGATTTGGAGAGATGTTAGCAGCCCCGGCTTGGACGTGGAAGATGGGCTCCTACTTCCTTTGCATCTTCCAGACCTGGGTCTAGAATATAGGAAGCACTGTGTGTAGACTTTTGCCAACTGTGGACTCCAGAAGAGTCCCCGTGGATGGGTGGGCATGGATCAGTTCTCCCACTCACACTGTCCATATTCGTCGCCCATGGCAGTTGCTGCCTCTCCTGTGGTTCCCTGGTCACTCCCTTACCATGCTGATAACACCCACCTCTTGCATATGGGTGTTCGAGGCCTTCCCACTCACTGCATTATAGAGATCCATTTCATCCATCAACCTGTTTGACAGGTAGAGGAGGAAGAGGAGGAGGAGGAAGAGGAGGAGGAGGGGGAGGAGGAGGGGGAGGGGGAGGAAGAGGAGGAGGGGGAGGAGGAGGAGGAGGGGGAGGAGGAGGAGGAGAAGGGGGAGGAGGAGGAGAAGGGGGAGGAGGAGGAAGAGATTCCTTTTGGTACCCATTAGGGTGTATCTGGGTGTCTTGGTCCTAACTTCTTTTGCCCTGGCTAGATGACTTGAACTGGAAACTTAAGGGTCCTTTGGAAAGTCAGCTGCATCTGATGATGTCACAGTGGATGAAAGGCAGACACAGGTGAAAGGATGTTTTGCTCCAAGGAACCATTTCTAAACTGATCCACTTCCCCTATATCCTTTCTTTTCCACTGCCTCTGGTGGGTGGTGGGCTAGAAAGGAGGTTAAAATGTTTGAGAACCCTTATTAAAAGTAGGCACTGAAAAGATTTAAGCTACCATGGCTTGCCATGCCTCTGCATATCCCAGGCATACTATCAGCTGTGAGTTCTCATGTTCTGCCCAGGTCTGTATGCTTTGGGATATCACACGAGGGAGGCAGGCAGGGGTTCATCATCTTCTGGTCTCTTTTGCATTCCTCTGTAGCTCAGGTCCATCTGAGCTCTGTAGCTCTGAAGCCCCCTCAGTCTCTGCTTGGCGGAGGGTGGAGTTCTTCTAGCGGAGCAGTGAGGACATGGAGTCTCTACCGTCCTATACAGCCTTATCCAGGGAAGGGGCAAGCTGTGAAGGCAGTTATCATGGCGCTGACCTGGTCGATCTGGTGGCTGCATCAGCCCTTAGCGATGGCTGGTGAATGTCAGAGCCAGATGAGAGGTCGGGGCTCCATGTGTCTGTCTGTCTGTCTGTCTGTCTGTCTGTCTGTCTATCTGTCTGTCTTTTTCATACTACTTTTCCCTGCTCTGCCAGGATAGAGGCTCTGGGCATTTCTTTGCTGACTCCCGAACCCTACCAAGTTGGAACAGCCAATGTGTCCACCTGTGTTGGGCAGGGTGACGAGAGTCTTAGTTTTGGCTCATTGCTCTTGTGTGCGGCTGCACCCTGCCTTCCAGGAGCTCAGGAGAGCAAACCCTTGTTGCAGAAGTTCAGCAGGGGATATGGACAGTCTTCAAACACATCTGGGGAGCCCCCTGACTTGGCTTGTTGGGGGGGGCATCAGCTGCTGTTTAACTTTGACCCTATTCTACCTGGACTTTTTTGAGGGGCCATGAGAAACGTACCCCAATATGTGGTGGTTTGGAAAACTCACAGAAAAATCACTGTTTTACCCTTGGTACCTATATGTGAACCAGAGGGAAGGGCTGGGTTAAATGGACCATGGGCACCTCCCGTCCCTGGACAGCCCTTCCAGAAGAACTCGAGGAAGGGGCATGCTTTAGCACAAGCGTTTCTCCCTCCCCCACCCCCTCCCCCAACTCTGTCATAAGCCTCCCGTTCTTCATTCATGGTAGGGATGCTTTGCATAAGGGAGACTTCAGACAGGGCAAGGCTGGGAGGGTGAGCCGGTTAGTGGCAGGAGGTGGGGGTGGCTGGGGGCCGGAGTCATTTATTAGGTCTATGGAAACAATACAGTGTTTGTCTCCAGGGGCTGGTGGCGCTGGGGGAGGCAAGCCAAGATGGGCCCGGGCAGAAAGAAAACAAGCACAGGTCTGAGGAAAATGTGGTGACCCCGAGGAGCAAGGAGAAAGACGCCTTTGTCTCGGGAGGTCGGGGCAGGGGTGCAGGCAATGAGGCCTGTGGTGTGGGACAATCGCTGCCTCTCTTCTGAGGTCCTGGGTCCTTCGAAGAGGCTCAGAGGGACCAAGACACCCACCTTGACGGGAGTTTCAGGAGTGGCCAATCTCAGACCTGTCATATGGAGTGTGTTTGTGGTTTATGCTCTTTATCAGTTTAACCCTTTGAGGGTGGCGCTGGGAAGGAGGAAGAGCCACAGTGGAGTGTGTCCCCCACTGGGGTTAGGAGGGAGAGTGGACGGACGGACGGAAGGTCTGTGGGGGGGGGTGTTCTTGATCGGGCATGTGTGACATGGCTGGCTGATCTGATGCCAGGACAGAGATGTCCCTGGAGCTTGGAGATCAGCCAGTGGGCTCCCAGGAGGAGGAGGTCGGTAGGGACCGTATGCGTCTAGTGCTGTTGAAGAAGCAGACTTCTTCTACAGAGCTCTCCGGGAGACTGTGACAGTTCACTCCTGGACACCCATGCAGTTATATCCTCTTGCCCCACTGACTCGGTTTCCTTTCTCGCCATCAGTTCAGACTTCCCCCCCCCATGGGATTGTGGGTATACCAGGGCCCCAGGCTGCCCTTGAACTCGCTATATTGTACAGATTGATCTCAAACTTAGGGTTTTCCTCCCTCAGCCTTCTGAGTACTGGCTTTATAGACTTCTATCACTATGGCTGACTTTTCATTTTATTTTACTATTTTATTTTATTTATTTTATGTGGGTGAGTCTTTTGTTTGCATTTTGTTTGAGTCTTTTGTCTGTGCTCTATGTGTATGCAGTACCCATAGAAGCCAGTAGAGGGCACCAGACTCCCTAGGTCTATAGTTATGGATGGTTATGAGTGGCCGTACGGGTGCTGGGAACCAAACCCGGGTCCTTTGGAAGAGTAGCCAGTGCCTTTAACCTTCAGAACCCTCTCCCCATCCCCTTGACTTTGTCTTTAACTTAGACCCCTGTCTCCTTGGCAGATGCATTCTTTCTGATCTCTCACTGGAGTCCGTGCTGAATTTGTCTTTGTCATGTGACAGCAGCCATGGATGCCCCACAGGACAGGGTGGTTCTGGCAGTGCCCTTTCTCTTCTGACAGATTCAACACTGCATCGTGGGGATCGTACGAGGACTTCCTAGGCGTCTGGCCAGTCTCTGTGCCACTAGGGAGAGAGACTAAACATATTCTGAGAATGTTCTAGAAAAAGGACTGAGGTTTTTAGGGTCTGGGATGTGGCTGTCAGCTGCCGTCAGCACAGCAGCACATACATATATGTGTGTGCTCAAACACACACGTGTGCACACATGTGCGCATGTGTTCCTCACAAGGGATTTAGGGGTAGGCAGTGTTGTGAGCTCAGTTTGACCGATGGAGAGACAGTAGCACAGAGAGGGCAAGTAAGCTGCTGCCAATCACACAGCACACTAAGTCGTGCCACCTGGCCCCAAACCAAGTCCTCTGGCTACAGAGTGTTCAGCTTGCTTAGCAGTTTGCCTGCCCTGCTGAAGGCTGCGGTGTGTCAGGCGTCTTCATGGTCACGTCATCCGCACTTGCCAACAGCCCTGTGCCAACAGCCTGTCTTTATCCTTGCTTCACAGTGGCCCGTCTGTGGGTGACAGGTCACACTCAGCTTAAGGACTCCAGGTCATTTGTTTGCAGTGACACTCACCTGTGGACACAGCACAGCCTTTGGGGCATCAGAGAAAAGTCAGAAGGTGTAGCTGGGCTACGGGAAGGAAGAGGGAACTTCCCCTGTGTGGGGAGGGTCTCTCTCCGCCCCTCTCCCACAGGGTGACCTGCACAGCTCAGGGTCCCAGCTGGTCCTGTTGACTCTGGAGGTCTGCCAATGCCTCCTAGTGGGCTGCGCACTATGGGGCGATGTGGTTTTCCTTCTGTGTTTGGGCTCTACCTCAGTTTTTAGTGACACAGTCTAAAGCAGGTGACAGTGGCCTGGTGGTATCCATCCCTACCCCCCCCCCACACACACACCTCCAAAGCAAATGGTTCATGTCTCCCCTTTTAACCGTTTTGGGGCCCTGCCTCTTGGGGGGCCTCATTCACTGTTGGCATGGGGGACCCTGCCAACATGGCGGATGGTGCCCAAGCAGGAACAGAGGTTTTTCTCAGGGAGGTTAAGTGAATGCTGCTTAGCAAGGCTGGTCCTCCATGCGCACCTTGTCTGTCCACACCACTGTCTTTCCCAGGTCCTTTCTTCTATCTGCTCTTGCAGGAGACATTTTGCTTAATCATTCCTGAGTAGCCGTTGGGTACCAGCCTCTGGGACATTCTGAGAGAGGCCCAGAGATGATGACAGAGAAATAGACAGAAACAGGCAGGCAGACAGAGAGAGAGAGAGAGAGAGAGAGAGAGAGCGCACACACAGATCTCTTTCCTTCTCACCCAGACTTTGGGAATGGTCCCTGTCTTTGATTTGGTGTCCCTGGCACAGCCTGAGGCGCTGAGTCTCCTACCTAGCTGGTGTGTCCAACTGTGGACATTTATTTGCTGGCTTGCTTATTCTGTGTATATGTGTGTGCGCACATGCAGGTGTGTGTATGCAGTGTTATAAAGGGGCCAGCGGGCAACCTCATGAAGAGTCCCCCTCGCATTTTGGGATGTGGTGTCTTACTGGACCCGAGCCTTGCTGATTTGGCCAGATTGGCTGGCAGGCTAGGAAGCGCCAGGGATACACACCCCTCCCCCACTCCCCACCCCCGGCCCCCCCCCCCCCCCCGCGCCCCCCCCCCCCCCCCCCCCCCCCCCCACCCCCCCCCCCCCCCCCCCCCCCCCCCCCCCCCCCCCCCACCCCCCCCCCGCCCCCCCCCCCCCCCCCCCCCCCCCCCCCCCCTCCCCCCCCCCCCCCCCCCCCCCCCCCCCCCCCCCACCCCCCCCCCCCCCCCCCCCCCCCCCCCCCCCCCCCCCCCCCCCCCCCCCCCCCCCCCCCCCCCCCCCCCCCCCCCCCCCCCCCCCCCCCCCCACCCCCCCCCCCCCCCCCCCCCCCCCCCCCCCCCCCCCCCCCCCCCCCCCCCCCCCCCCCCCCCCCCCCCCCCCCCCCCCCCCCCCACCCCCCCCCCCCCCCCCCCCCCCCCCCCCCCCCCCCCCCCCCCCCCCCCCCCCACCCCCCCCCCCCCCCCCCCCCCCCCCCCCCCCCCCCCCCCCCCCCCCCCCCCCCCCCCCCCCCACTCCCCACTCCCCACCCCAACCCCACCCCTCCCCCACTCCCCACCCCCACTCCCCACCCCACCCCCACTCCCCACCCCAACCCCACCCCTCCCACACTCCCCACCCCCTCCACCACTCCCCACCCTCTCCCCGTCCTCTGCCCAGGCTTTGTCTTAACAGGAAAGGCACTCAGATCCTCAACTCACGGCAAGACCTCGATCCATGGAGCCATCTTCCCAGCCTGGAGGCAGCCAGTACTTGAAACAGATCTCTTGACTAGGAAACCCATATGTCCTTCCTAGATGTCCGTTTCTCTTCAGTGCGGCTTCCCCTTGGTCCTCTTAGGGACTGTCCTAGTCAGGGTTTCCCTTCCTCCACAAACATCATGACCAAGAAGCAAGTTGGGGAGGAACGGGTTTATTCAGCTTATAGTTCCACCGTTGCTGCTCATCACTAAAGGAGGTCAGGACTGGAACTCAAGCAGGTCAGGAAGCAGGAGCTGATGCAGAGGCCATGGAGGGATGTTACTTACTGGTTTGCTTCCCCTGGCTTGCTCAGCTTGCTTTCTTATAGAACCCAAGACCACCAGCCCAGGGATGGCACCACCCACAAGGGGCCCTCTCCCCTTGATCACCAGCTGAGAAAATGCTCCACAGCTGGATCTCATGGAGGCATTTCCCCAACTGAAGCTCCTTTCTCTGTGATAACTCCAGCCTGTGTCAAGTTGACACACACAACCAGCCAGTACAGGGACCGTCTGGCAACTCCCACCCCGTACCATAGTTCCCCCTTGGGGTGGTTCTATTCCTCTGAGCCTAACTGTGAGCATGCCCCTGCTACACCTTGAGTTGCTTTTGAAGTCTATATCCAAAGGAGCAGAAGGCCAGCTTCGCGCAGAAGTGCCTGGGTGGGATTTGCTTTTGCCTCTGTCAGAGGCTCCTCCTATAGCGCTGTCTGTGCCTTTCACGTCTGACTTGGTTCATTTGAGGAACTCAGAGAGCGAGGACACTAACCCTTACCGCATCCAGGGCCTCCAGCCTCTCGGCCTCTCGGCAGCCAATGGACTAGTGAGAACCGAGGATGATCTGGGAGGGGTGGTGGTTACCCTCAGTGCTCAGAGCCTCGGCCTGGCCTCCACTGCCTGGCCTGCCTCTTTAGGTGCTTCCTGCCTTGTCTGCCAGTTTGAGAGATGGGAGCTCCTCCATCCAGGCTGCTGGGGCTTAATTTAGGCTGAGGGAGAAGGGTTGTTTCCTGGCAATTGGGATAAGTGCGAGACTGGATCACGGTCCAGCTCTGTTTGCAACCAGGAAGAGCTTGACTCCCCCAGACCTGGCTCCTGCCCCTCCAAAGTGTCCAGGGGGAGGGGTTGGGGGCAGATGCTGGTAGCACCCTTCCCAGGCTTATCAGGCAGGCAGAAGCTGACCCCCCCCACACACCCACCCAGGTGACTTTTAAGGCTGCTGCCTGTGAAAACTGAGGGGTGATCTGCTCCTATTTCCATCCTCTTCCTCCTCACCATCCCCACCCCAACCTGAGGACTCCGGGGTGAGGAACCATCTTTGTATTTCTCAAAAGGGTATTGACCGTCTGGCCTAGGCAAAGGGAGTGGAAATGAACTTGAGCAAAGTGCTGTAGCCAGAATCCCAGACTTCCTAAGGGCTCCCTCCCAGGCAGCACACAGCGAAGGAATCGTGAAGTGACTCTAGGCCGCGCAGAGAGACAGAACGGGCCAGAACACTGACTTGCAGGCGAGGGAGGCTGCTGCGTCCATAGAGCGGTTCACCCTGAGTGTGAGGGAAAATCTTTGCTGTCAGCCCGACTGGATGTGGAGTCACCTAGGAAATACACTTGTGGGTATGTGTCTTCGAGAGTTTTTCCAGAGGTTGAACTGAGGAGGGTAGACATACCCATCCTTACCGGCCAGGCTCAGGACGGACTCATAAGGAGAAACTGGGCTGATAGCAGCATTGTATCTCTCCTGCTTCCTGATCACAGATATAGAGCAGCCAGCTGCTTCAACGGGGGTGGGGTGGGGTGGAGTGGGGGAGGGGGCGGGGGGACTGGGGACTGGAGGATGAGAGTTTTCAAGAGAGGCAGGTGCCCGAGTGGGAGAGCACACACAGGATGCTTGGCCTCCATGTATGGAGTCGTGACTGGCCAGGTAGACAAAGGTGGGAAATACCTGGGCGAGTGGCTGCAGATAGTTCATCAAAAGACCATGACCTGACATCAGGGCTGGGAGGGAGGTGGAGGGATGTGTCCCCATATGTTTGTGTAGCCTTGTGGGTATGTGGAGGCCAGAGGGACATGTCAGGTACCTTACCTGCTCCATCCCTCTCCCCCCTGACTCCTTTAAGACAGCATCTCTCAAGCTCTTGGCCCTAGCATCCCCCCCCCCCCCGCACACTGGCTCCATTTACGGTATATGTAGTTACGGATGCTCTGTGGTCTGTCTTTCTCTAGTTCACCATTGGACCCACTGGGTGTTTGGTACCAGCAGCTGTGTGTAGGGGTATGCATTTACAGCGGGGGAGGGGGCTCTGGTGAAGGGCTTCCTGATGACGTAGCAGGGCATGGCCAGGAAACAGCGTCCAGCCATGAACCTGGGGCTGTCCGGACACATCTTGACCTCCATTTTCTCCTGCTTCTCTGCTTTCCAGCTCCACGTCTTTTAAGGCTCTTGGACCACTCTGGCACGCAGCCATAGCTTAAGGGCTGTTTATTCCTGTAAGTGGATGTGCGGGCTCAGTGTCCCTGGGGACCCTCTGCTCATGCCGTGCACCTCCATCCTGCAGAACCCCCTGGGCAGTTGGCTTTGGGATGCCTTCCGGGTGCTGAATCTTGGTCCTCCCTTCACGGGCCCTGCTCTTCTCTTTGGCCTTCAGAGGGCAGAGTGTTAAGCAAACACCTCCCTCAAAGGAGAAAAGCTGCATTGTCCCCCTTCCAAGTTCATGGCCAGGACTCAAGAGCCAACTGCCCTGGCTTATGGATTGCTCTGTGTGTGTGTGTGTGTGTGTGTGTGTGTGTGTGTGTGTGTGTGATTGTGCATGCAAACTTGTGGTGGGGCTGCAGAGCTTTTAACCCAAAGGATCATTCCTTGGGGACATGATCCGTAGCTGGGAAGTGTCAGGACAGGAGCAGACTGCCCGAGGTCCCTTAGTGTGCACCGCGGGAGGAATAGCAGGGGAGTTGCCAGTGGCCAAAACTGAAACCTACCCGGGCATCTCCTTGAAAGTCTTGGCAGATGTCCCTATCGCATCACTGTGACAGAGACACAGGGCTCATTCTGCACTTTCCCATTTTGATACAGAGGCAAGTTTTCTGCCCCATATCCTTGAGAACAAGCCGCTATTTTCTCAGGCTACCCCCACTCCCAGTGCCTGGGTCTTAGGTTTCCGAAGTTTTAATGATTAATCTTTCTGGTTTTGGTTTGCTTTAACATGGGGTGGAATGAGAAGGTAGGGGTGTGTGTGTGTGTGTGTGTGTGTGTGTGTGTGTGTGTGCAACCTTTTAAAGATGTAGATAACAGGAGCACCTGAGCTGACTCATGTCTCCCATCCTGTATTACTAGATAACTTCTTAGGAGGTTTCCTGAGACCCATGAGGTTGGCGGAAAGGGAAAATGGTCCTCTCAGTCAGGTATAGTCAGCGGTGCCCAAGCAAGACTCTAGGGAAGTCCATGGAGTTGGGTGCAGGCCTCCATCTCAACCTCTGAGCCCACTGCCTCAAACCCCGACAAAAGCTGCCATTATTTTTTTCTAAGCAGTCCTCTGTGTCTTGGTCTTGGGGACCCAGGTCCAAGATCATCTTCTTTTCCCTCTTATCACTGCCCAGTGCTGCCTCTCAGCCCTGAGTTCGTCCACAGGTAGGTCCTTCCTTCTGTAGGTTCCCCTCTTCCTCTTCTTGGGGTTTCCCTGTTATGGTTACTCAGCCCTCTTTGTGAACAGACACACTGCAGGGTGTGTCTGTCAGAGCCGGAGGTGAGAGGGATGGGCTTGCCACCAGGGGAGCTGGTCCTGTGGTTCCACACCCCTTATTTCATTGAGCACCTGGGACATTCATTGGTCATATAGGCTCCAACTTTCTCTCACTTAAATGTCCATTAAAGCAAGAAAACAAAACCACAACACACAAATCCCCTCATCTTTACCCCGGGCCCTCATGCATGCTCTGCCCTCACGCGTGCTCTGCGGGCTTCTCCTTTGCTGCACGTCACCTCCTGCACGGTGGCTCAGGAGTTGTTGACCTTAACTGTGGTGTGAGCGAAATGCTCTCCGTGCAAACCCTGCCTTCCGATCGGAATCTGGGTCTTTCCCTGGGTTGACAGTCATGTGGCCCCATCCTCAGGGCCCCTATGATCCCTGGGCAAGGGCAGCCAGCTACAACCTCCAGCCTTCTGTGCTAGCTAAGGGGGTCTGTGCCCCTAAGTTGGGGTGTATGGCAAGCTGGCTGAATTAAGTACCTTTTTGATGCTTGGTTTCCATTGTGTTCAGAGGCTATAAGTTGGTCATACATCAAGGGACATCTGCATGTGGCCTTCTGTCTTTCTCAACCTTCCAGGCTCTCTTAGACCGTTGGCTTCAAGACAGGTGTCAGGGTCCCCTGTGAGCAGGAAGCTTCCAGATACCAATTGCCGTGGCCAGTGAGGCCAGAAGCCTTAGGATCAAGAGGAGGGGCCCTGAATGCCAGAGGGACTGCTCTTCTCCCAGGGCTTGGGTTTCTTGGATGCGGCCTTCCCTGTTCACACTGTCCTCTTTTAGGCTCCTCACTAAAAACAAGATTAGAAGTTCCGTTTTACTGCCGTGTCGTTGACACGGGCAGATTGACACAACAGAGTCAAGCATTTTCCTTAGTTGGAAAGGGTGTACTTTTTTTCTGAGTTCAAATGAAACTAGACGTTTTTTACGGGTCCTTGGTACCAAACTGGTAGTCAGCCTGGCCTGGCAGTAGCTCCCCGTCCCCTGTACTGTACCTTACCTGTGGCTTCTCTACACCCTTTCCAGTCCTCAGGGTCAGCTGGAGTGCCCCCTGCTGGGGCTCCTGAGACTGAGCCCTTGCCCAGAGACAAAGGTTCCCCCCACCGGGGTGGGGTAGGGGGCTGGCTGAAGTGTCCCACCTGGTTCTCCGTGCTGGGACCACGATGCTACAAGGTTTGCTTGGCCACTTTCAGAACGGTCGCAATGTTGGTCTTTGGTTGGTCTTTGGATGGGATGTTCTCTGGGGCAAAGCATGTGGTTCTCTATATTCTGTCTCTGTTGGGACTTGCATGGGCTTTGACAGACCTATTCTTGTGGTTGACACGGTGCCACTCTCTGCTAGGGAGTCATTTTGGGGAAGATTGTTTTTGACTAGAGACCGATGAAATAAAAGGAAATTTAAGTCGAGGGCATCCAGACTCATGGGGATATGGCGCCCTCTAGTGTCCAGGTGGCATTATTACAAATGCATCTCTAAATCTGCCAGTTTTCTGCTGTGAAAATCCGGCTCTTCCCTTTCTCACTGGGGTGCACAGTGCTTTAGAAAAGTCTCAGACTATTAAGTATATTGAAGAAGGGGCCTTTGGGTGCTAACATTCAGGATATGCCTCCCACACCCATACCCACGCACCAATGGTGACTTCTCTGCTGTGTTATTTCTATAGGGCTGGCTCGGGTGGGTGGGAGAGGGTTATGGCTTCCCTAACCAAGGAGTTCTGCCTGGCGTTTCCTCCCTGTATTCTGCTTGCAAGTCAGTGGATTCTCTGTGGTGCAAGGGACGGAACCCGAAGCACATGGGAGTTGAACGCTTGGCCACCGAGTTGGCCTCCCCATCTGTGGACAAATGGAGCCTGGGAATGTTGCAGAGAGATGTGTGTAAGAAAAGGTTTGCTATGTCTGCGATTGGCATTCGTGGGAGCAAGTACAGTGGGCATACGGTACATGTCTGACTCCTCTTTGTGGGCCTCTAGGCACCTGCTTATTGGTCACTCCAGTAGCTGGATGCGAGCCTGGGGCTTCTACATCTTGAGGCTCACAGCCAGGATATCTGGGACCTTTTATCCTGTTAAACGTTTTACTTCCTCGGGTGGAGCCCATTCAGGGCCAGGGCCAGGGCCAGGGCCAGGGTATCCAGACTCTTGGGGTATGGCGCCCTCTAGTGTCCACATAGCGTCATTACAAATGCCTCTCTAAATCTGCCAGTTTTCTGCTCTATTGAAATTCTGGTCCTTCCCTTTCTCACCAGGGTTTGGACAGTGCTTTAGAAAAGTCCCAGACTGTTAAATATATCTATGCCTACTCTGCTCCCGGAAGTGTTTAGGGCAGTTTTCAAACAACATTATATTTATGAACAAGGAATAAGGACAGGAGTGGGGCTCTATCAAGGATAGCTGTGAGTTTAAGCTCAGTTGTAAAACACTTGCCTAGGATCTGTAAAGCACCATGTTCCGTCCTCAGAACAAATCAACCAATCAATCAATTAATAAAGAATATAAATAAATTAAGATAGAAAAAAATAAGATAAAGCCACTGACACACACACACACACACACACACACACACACCCCTAGGGTAAAATATTTTGCCTTAGCCTCTGCGGTGGCTGGACTGACCAGAATATCATTTAGTATCCTCTGGAACTTTCTAGATCTTTAGATAAATGATCCACATGCCCATCACTGCTTTAGATGACCACGTGGGGATCCTGAACGCCCCCCAAGATGACCCATAGTTGAGACATCATCACCAAGAACTGTGGGATGCCCAAGAGAGAACATATTGGTAGCTATTGGGGGTGATGGTAGATGCCTTTGGAAAACCTTGAAGCTTAGACCCCCCCAACTTGATGTCAGTTGGAGGGGATTGGCTCCGCCCACCTCTGAGTTTTAGGCTCAATAGCTGTGGTGCAGGGCCCAGAACCAGATATTTATGGAAGCCCTTTCCTCCATCCCACCCCCAGTGGTAGTCCTGGTGGCCTCAGAACCCCACTGGTCTAGGTAAGAGAAGCGGAAGTCTCTCCTTTTTCTCTTCCCTCTATGAATGAGAGAGAGGTTGGCAGCAGGCTTGTTAGCAGTAACTTGCGGTGACCTGTGACTAGTGTCACATTCGGTGGACGGCTCTGTTCTCCAGATCCCTGGGGTGCAGATGCCTTTCGCTACTGAATGGCAAAGGCTGGCACCCTCGTGAGAAAACCAACCCTGGCCTTGGCCAGGAAACTCCATAGCTTTGCTCTGCCCCCAGGTGACTGTCCTCAATAGAGAGCTGAGCCTGACTCTCCGGTGCTACTCTGTGCTCCTTTGTTCAAGCCTTGGGTTGCTACGGTGCTGTGGTGTCTTAGTGTAGAAACGATGGAAAGGGGGTCATCAGAAATATCCAGTCAATCATAGAAAACCCTAGGACAGAGTATGTCTTTGCCTGTACAGCTCTGTGGCTTCTCCGTGGGTACAGAGGGCTGTGTATTCTCCCTGTTGACAATATAACCCACTGGAATCAGCTGTTGGTTGGGGACTCCATCCAGGACCAAATTTTAGGTCTTGTGGGAGCTCTAGCCCTTTCTTTCAGACCCCAGATGCAGCACACAGCAGTTGATCATTAAGGCTTCTGTGGTTGCCATGGTGAGAGCCTCTTCTGGCTCAGGAATTGTAAGCTGCTGGCCTGGGCATGTGGGGTTGGACAAAAAGACATAGCTCGCATTCTTTTAAGTGACTTCTACCGGCTAATCTGCTCTGCTCCAGTCTCTAGGTTCTCCGTGTGTGTGTGTGTGTGTGTGTGTGTGTGTGTGTGTGTGTGTGTAAGCACAGCTAAGCCATGTGCAGGGTCAACATAAGCAGTAGGAGAAGCTGGACGTAACACCTAGGTAGTTGAGTTCTGAAGCTGGAGCATTTGAGGTTTAGAAGGTGGGGGTCCTAGAACATGTCTGTCACCTATCCATTAATAGCTGGCATATTCTTAAGACAAACCCAGCAAACTGTGTTGTCCAGAGTGACTGCCGTGATTTATCGAAGGGGAACCCAGTGTGTGGTGGGTAGGGCTGGGGGCTGGTGCCAGTTTCTGCCAAAGCCCTGTGGATGAAGAGCCTGCTAATTTTAAAGAGATGAACCCCAGTCCTACTCGTAGGGTCCCCACTGCAGAGGTCCATGTAGGTTCCTTCCATCTATGCCCACATGTATCTGGGCTAAGGTAAAAGTCTGGTAGGTAGGGAAGGCTGGTCTGCACATCCACAGGCTCTGTCGCCACCTAGTGGCGCTTGTGTGTATCAGCCTCATAAATCTGTCTCATCTTGGTTAGAATGAGTCTCTCCCTTGTCTAAGACTTGTCACTTCAGGGAGTTACATAGGGACACATGGATGTCATCTGTAGGCTCCGTCTCAGATAAGGCACAGGGAGCGTTTGTCAACAAGCATGGGCTTTGAGGGCACAGGGAGTGTTTGTAAGTAAGGTGGGGCTGGAGAGATGACTCAGCGGTTAAGAGCACTGGCTGCTCTTCCAGAGGTCCTGAGTTCAATTCCCAACATCCACATGGTGGCTCATAATTGTTTCTGACTGTAGTTCCATGGGATTCAATGCCCTCCTCTGGTATGCATATAAAACACCCATATATAAAAAATATACACCTAAATAAGTCTAAAAAAAAAGCAAGGCGACTGTGCCAACTTCGCTTTTCTCCCGAGAGACTAATGGTTGCCATAGGATTGTGTATGCGCGCGCACACACGCACACACACACACACACACACACACACACACATGTGGCTGTGTAGTGGCTGTGTGTGGGAGGGGCTACAGACTGTAAAGGACCTGGCCCCTTATTGCTCTTAGTCAAAACATTAGGGAAAGGGTCCAGATTCCATTCTTGATGGCCCACTGCGTCTGTTAGATGCTCCTGCTGTTACCCCAGGCACATGTGCACAAACTTTTCTCTCTTTCTCCTCCTTTTTGCTTTGCCTTTATTTTGAGGAAAGGTTTCCCAGTACATAGCAAGTTGGCCTGGAATTCATTATATAGTCCAGCTACACACACACACACACACACACACACACACACACACACAGAGAGAGAGAGAGAGAGAGAGAGAGAGAGAGAGAGAGAGAGAGAGTGCAAACTGGCCTTGAACTCATTATATAGACCAGGAGACACACACACACACACACACACACACACACACACACACACATACACACTGCTATTGCTATTTTTCTATCTCCATTTTCCAGTCCTATCATCAGGAGAGTGAGACCCAGTGACAGGTGCACGTGTGTGTGTGTGTGTGTGTGTGTGTGTGTGTGTGTGTGTGTGTGTAATAGACATTACTTTTAGTTCTCCCATAAGGAAGCCTTGCTCCTCCCACCTGGTTATTTTACTCATCTGTCTTCCCCTGTTCCGGGTCCGTTGGCCACATGGCCCCTGTTAAAGCGCCTCACTCTTGTCCTGGCTGGAGCGGTTCCTCTCAGGCTGGAGTGATGTCAGGAGTCAGGTGTGAGTCTCTCATTCTTTCATTCTCCATTGATCACTTGTAGTCGCCAGCATTTGGGCCTGGGCTTTTTTGGTGATGGGTGTGAGGATCCCTGTAGGGGTCTCACTGGCAGTAACTAGGGGGCTTTGCATTGGTGGCTGCAACTGCAGCAGCAGCAGAAGCAGGAGGGACCCAGCCTGACCCTGGACAGGGCATGTGAGTGTCCCCTTGGTGGGGCCACCGCCCCCCACTAATCCCAGCTTTGTCTTCCACAGAGCACTGCAGGTCACATGTGCAGGCCACTTGCCTGACGCCGGAGACACTGTGGGTGTCTGTGAGGCGACATTGTTCTCATCTTCTTACTGTGATGTGGGCCCCTGAGGCGTACACACCGTAACCACAGTGGCTGCCATGGTGGCAGCTCCTCCTGGGGACAGCTGACCTCAGATATCCCTGGAACACATCTCCATCTACCCCCACTCCTTCCTGTCTTCCTGTACCCCTGGGGTTCAGTAGTACTCAGGCAGGGGCACTGGGGAGGGGGTCTGAGACAAACTCAGAGGGCTCAGAGACCCCACCCAGTGGCTTCAGTAGCTTGCTCTTCCTTGGTCTGAGAACTCGTCCAGAAGCTGTCGCTAACATGTGATTGCAGGAATGCAGGGTGGCAGGGGGTGTCACATGCTGCCTCGTGAAGGAAGAGGAGGGGACATGGGGGTCACTTTAGAAGGCTGCCTGCTGTATTAATACATTGAAAGCAGCTGAGTCCATCTCCAGGTTGACAGATGAGGAGGCTGTCATAGGGACAGCAGAATGAGGTGTGTCTCAGAAGTGCTAGAAGAGCCAGGAAGCAAACTCAGGCCACCAGGCTCTGGGATTCCTGCTCTTACCTAATTAGGACAGGAGCCCCGTGTCAGCCCCCCTGAGTTATGCTGGGGCCCTGTATTCTGGACCAGAGCTGATTGCAGGGGTCACATTTGATGCCTGCATTCTTGGCCTATGGTGTGGCAGGTGAGCCATGGAAGGCTTACCTTGTGATTGCTTTCAAACGGGAGTAATGTTTGCCATGCAGTCATAAGTGTGCTTTGAAAGCAGGCTGTGCCTCCTGAGTGACCTCGGGTGAGTTCTGTAAGTCATCTAGAAAGCTGCAAGAACCCAGGGATGGCCAAAGCCATCTGAAAAGCCATCTCGGGACTCTGAGGTGCTCTGGTCCTCTGCAGGCTCCCCAAATCCTTCTAGGAAGGTAAACAGAAGGATGGAGACCTCCACTTCCTATGCACCCAGAGTGTGGCTCACCTCTAGAGTCAGGCTTGTGCTGGGCACTGGGAATGAATGGAGGAACACTGGGCTCAGACCTGGGCATGCGGGGTAGGCTGTCCTGCAGTGGTTCACTGCCTTCCATAGACTGAGGCTTGGCTTTGCACAGAGACGGAAGAACCTTCTAGAATGAAGGCACTGTCCCTAGAGAATAACCCAGATATTCCCACAGGTCCTGAGGAAGTGGGTAGGTTGTCCCCTGACCAGTTCCAGCCTGAAGAATAGGGCTGGACTCCCTCTAGGCCCTAGCCTTCCGGAGGGCCATGGCTTTCTGCTGTGTGGCTGAAAAGGATGTTTTTCTAATATAAAAAAATCCCTACCTTCCTCACAGGCGGCATCCCCACTGTCGCATGTAGGCGTGGTTTATCCTCACACTGCGAAAATGTCCTTGGGAACCGGACCCTTCTGGATCCCTTTTATTAGGGTGCCCATCCTGCTCCCAAGGACTCCACCCTCTGACCACCTCCTCCTGATACCGTCACCAGGGTTATGTGGATTTCGGGGAACACAGACACAGTGTAGTGCGGTTCTCACCGTGGGCTACACCTGTCATGATGTCATAGAGAAACAACTTCCGGGTCAACACCTGAAGCATGTTAACCAGACATGTATGTTCTGCTTAATCTGAGTCAAGTAAAATACCGGTGTGCACGTGTGCTCGTGTGTGTGTGTGTGTGTGTGTATACATGTTGTGCATGGGTGTGCATGCATGTCCGTGTGTATGTGTGTGTGTATATGCTGTGTATGGGTATGTATGCATGGGTGCATGGTTGTGCATGCATGCATGCCTGTGTGTGTATATGTGTGCATGCATAGTGTGTGTGTGTGTGTGTGTGTGTGAGTGAGAGAGAGAGAGAGAGAGAGAGAGAGAGAGAGAGAGAGAGAGAGAAGAAGAGAAGAGAAGAGAAGAGAAGAGAAGAGAAGAGAAGAGAAGAGAAGAGAAGAGAAGAGAGGAGAGACCTTGGTTTCAGGGTGCCTAGGTTAGGTTCTGGATAAGGCTCATACTCCCTCAAGGACTGAGGAAGGGGCCCAATGTTTATCTGTTCATCAAAGCTGAGAAAACCTTTCCCTGAGCAGCTCCGTGGGTTCCTGGGAGGCTGTGATTGATTCCAGTGACAGGAGATGAAATGGGGCTGGGGGCATGGCTCCGTTGGTAGAGTATATGTCTAGCATGCATAGGGCCCTGGGTTTGAGTCTTAATACCACATAAAACCCAGGGTAGTGACAGTCCCAGCACTTCAGGGGTATAGGCAAGAGGACCAGAAGTTCAAGTCCATCCTTGGTTTCATAGGATTGAGCTAGCCTGAGCTATATGAGATCCTGTCTCAGAAATGAAATTAGCAGAGGGGAGGGGCTTATGGGGCTCAGTCCAAGGGACCCAATGTGTGTTCCCAGAGGCTCCTTGGGATAGGCTTCCCAATGCCACAGCCACAGAGTGTTTCAGGCTTAGGTACCATGAGCTTCGAGGGTGTTTGCCCTCCATTTCAGAGCTCCGAGGCAAGAATGAATCGGCTCAGAATGCTTTCCCAAAGACTGAAAAGATTCCGGAATATATTAAGCTAAATAAAATACCTTATTAAGATTGATTCCGGCTGCTCCTTTAAAACAATCACTCAAAAGTACATCCGAGACACACTCTCTCTTCACCCGTTCTGGCTTGTTCCATGCACTGTACTTTCCCCCCCTCCCCACCCACCCCACCCCACCCCATAGGGACATTGTGACACCGCAACTGGTAAAGGGCATGCTGGGTGGGTGGGTTGACCCCTGGGGTGTCCATGTTCCCAAAGGGTTTACCTTGTAAGAGAGACGGGAAATTCAGTTATGCTGCAGGGTTCAGATAGTGCTGTGATTGGGAAGTGAACATCATGGAGGACTTACAGGAGGAGGTGGCATTTGTTTGGGGTTTTGAAGTTGACTGCCAAAAAAATGTAGGGATTCAATTTCAGATGGTACAGCATGATGTCATGCAGAAAGGGGAGAAAGGGGGAAGGGTGACAGATGCTCTGTTTGGGGAGTTTGGGGAGTGTTATGGATGATGTTGGGGGCTTTTAAGGTAGATGAGGTGGGTACAGGATCTGATGATCTCAACCTCTGTGGCAGAGCTTGAACTGCAAACCAGAGGTGGTGTGTGTGTGTGTGTGTGTGTGTGTGTGTGTGTATGTGTGTGTGGCATGGGACCAAACCAGGTTTTGAGCAGAAAGTGGCAAGATCTGAGATAATTGTAAGTGGGGTCAATGTGGGAAGGCATTACTGGAAAGGCTGGTCAGAGGTCCAGGGGCCAGACTAGCACCCCATCAGGGCAGGGAGGGGGGGAATTCTGGTGCTTTTGCGGGGCCCAGGGAGATGGCTGGACCTACCTAGCAAGGCAAGGGTGGTGCGGGCAAGATCAGCTTTAGCGAAGGTGCCTTCCAGATGATCTCATCCCCCAGGGCACAGATGGGGAGGTGACTGAGAGCCTGGGACTGAGAGACTCAACTCAGGGCTGATGAGGACTCAGCCATCGGGAGCCCTGGTCTGCACCAGCATCCTGCTAAGCCTTGATGTCACGCGTGTGGCTCTTTCGGTCCCTCACCTGCTGAGTGTTCCCGATCAAACGGAGAAGCCAGAGACCGTGTCTAGACAGCACAGTAGACGCTCACGCGCGGCGGAGCTTTGTGAGGACTTGGATGAAGCCTAGCTTGTAGCTGTCTTTGTCACTGTGGTGTGACTCCCCTGTGGCACACTGGCAGTTTAAGGAGCAGACGAACTCATTGGCCAGGCAGCCTAGGAAAATCCGTGAGCTGCTGGTTCACTAAGAAACCCTTCTCTCAAGAACCAAGGCAGAGATCAGCAGAAGATGCCCCAAGTGGACTTCTGTCCTCGGCACATGCATGCATACACGTCCCCCCACCCCGCACTCCCCCCAACACATGTCTACACTCACACAAGCATGCAGGAGTGTTTCTGCAAGTGGGAACATCAGAGCTGTGAGCCTCCAGGGGAGGGGAGGGCTGAGAACAGCTTCTTTGTAGAAGTTGGGGTGTCATTGAATAACCTTGAGTCCTGGCAGCTTCAAGGGCAAGCTGGGCACACTGGCCTAGAAGCCAGAGCAGGGAGGGGCCCATGCAGAAGGTTCTTCTGGGAGGCATAAGGTTAGTATGGGAATGAGGCTATAGAGGGCAGGGTCTACCCTGAAGGTAAGGCGGCCCCAACCTCTCACCTGCACAACCCCTCATGCCCAAACCCAGCTAAAGCATTTCTAGCTGTCTCTGTCTGTAAAGATCTCTGGGCAGCCAGGGGTAGGGTGTTTCATTTCTGGGTTCTGCCTTTCCTAAAAAATAAATAAATAAACAAACAAACAATCCCATTTCCTCAGGTTGTGGTGAAGGTTGGACTGTCCTGTGTGCAGTGGAGATAGTACTAACATAGCGATGGGGTGTACAGAGCTAGCCCTAGGAGAGAACCCTACTGGTCTGTCCCCTTTTACACGGCCCTGTCCTCCCTCATGTCTGCAACTCTGTTTTCTGCCGGAAATGGTATCAGAATATATGAAGTAGAAAATTTCAGAAATAATTTGTAAATGTTGAATGACTTTAAAAAAAAAACCCACAATATATTGTTATAATTGTTTTGGTTGATTAATAGTTATTGATAATCTGTTAATTTGCCTTTCATATTAAATTCTATCATAGTCGTGAATGTACAGGAAAATAATATAAGTAATTAGGCCTTCAGATATACTCTGGCCTGGAACACTCCTCTATTTGCAAGGTATGTGGTGTGTGTGTGTGTGTGTGTGTGTGTGTGTGTGTGTGTGTTTTGAGCCCTTCTTGGTCTATAATTTGACTCCAAGGACAGATCTGATCCAGGAGACACTTGGAATTAAATGCTGAGTTCCAGAAGGGAGTGTTAAAGCCATAGCAATCAGGGCTGTGGGCAGCAACTCCCACTCGGAGGCTCCATTCCTTCCCACAGCCTGGGCTCACAGCTGACTGGCTGCCTTGCTCTCTCTGTGTTGCCCCATCCCGCATAAAGCAGGCAGGCTGATAGGCCTCTACTCGGGACGTGTCCTCTGTAGCTCCTGAGAAACCTGTAGGCTCTGAGCACATTGCTGGAGGAGAGGGCGGCCCCTGGGTTATGACCTCTCCCAGAGTTGAAACAGGATCTCCGAACATCCTCCAGGGCAGATTTCAGGTCAGCCCTGGAGGGTGTCGCATGCCTTGACAGATGGGGTCCGGCTGTAGACTCCTGTCCCAGGTCCTGGAATGAAGGCTTGGCAGCCCTGGAGGGACAGTTGAGGCTGGGAACCCTGGACATCGTCCCTGAGCCCGGCTCCTGCGTCTCGTGACCATTCGCAAATAGACCACATGATGGCGCTGTGGCTCCATCGTGTGCCTGCTTTTCACCTCCGGGCCCCAGGCTGAGGGGCAGTGGTCAGCGAGGCGCCCGACTGTGTCCCGGCTGCTGGTGGGGCAGGGACGCAGCGCCTGACGCCTGCCGGTTCTGCTTGAGCACAAACAGCAGAGCTCAGAGCTAGTTTCTCCCGCAGCGAAGGAAGTTTGGGGTGTTGGTGTTGTGTCCTGTGCTATGTCCCCCGCAGCTTCCCCAGCTAAAGAACACTTTAGAGCCATCTGCATCCTGACCTGGTGATCACTGTCTTCGGGGCAGAAATGATAGCTAGTCTGAACTCTTGGGAGAGAAAGCTCGCTAAACACAGAATGGAGGAGGAGAAGGAGGAGGAGGAGGAGGAGGAGGAGGAGGAAGAGGAGAAAGAAGAAAAAGAAGGGGGGAGAGAAGAGGAGGAGGGAGGAGAGATTGGAAACTCTTTCCTAGATGAGCTTCGCCTCTGTGTAAAACCCTGCAAAGGGCAATGGAAAACAAAGAACCTCCGTGAGTTTGCCCTAGAAACAGCCTCGGAGACCTCTCCGAGGTCTATTCTGGTTGCACAAATGCCCCTTCCACCCCTGAGTAGGGTCACTTCATTCATTCTGTTTACAGTGCCACCCGCTCACTGCGGAGCCGAGGGTTTTCCTCACGAGCTGGGTTGTAGATGCTGTTTTAAGCACGTCCTCCTTCGGGGTTTCCGTATGCAGAAGCAGGGGTTTGCTGAAGCTATGGTTTGGGGAGCATTTGGAAAAAGGTGATAGCATTGCCTCTTACAGGGAAAGCAGCTAATGCTTCTGTTTGGAAGTGCTTTCATTTTGTAGCCCCGTTTAAGACTGGGCTGTTCTCAGGAAAACAGCATAGGGTTCTGAATTCAGGCCTCTCTGTTTGGGGCTCCTCTCCCAGAAGTCCCCTGTCTCTGTTGAGATCAGAGCCTTTCCCAGCTGCCTGGGCCAGTGACTGAGAGGCAAGTCCCAGGGGTCATTGCACCAGACCCTTGCCCCACTGGAACAAATACAGAAGACTGGTGGGTGTGTGGGGGCTGGGGGCTGGACTGCTCCTCCTAGATCTGCCGGCCCCTGGGGCCAGGCACAGTGTGGGGCCTGAGCTAGCTTTCCAGCAGGGACCTCCTTGTCAGGAGGCAGGACTAAGGGAGGTTGTGACCCCACTCCAGCTGGGGAGCACAGTGGGAGAGGAGGAACCTAGACTAGCTGTTCTAACCTAGCAGGCTAACTCCCAGCTTCTCCTGGGCCAGAGGGGCATCCTGTAGCCTGGCAAAAGACAATTTATACTTTTCTTCCTACAGTGTCCTGTGGCTTACTCACCTGTGTGTAACTATTTGGTGCCTCACGGAGGCTCAGGAGTTGTGTGGCTTCTCAAGGAAGAGAAAGGAGAACGCTGGAAGAGAGGCAGGAATGGAAAGGATACCACCATTGGTCACTGCAGTGTGTGGGCCCCGTGATAGCCCAGGCAAGCCCAACATGTCTGCTGTGTCTGCACGGCTCTGAGCAGTCTCACCACAGAGCTCTTGATTCCGGCGACAGGGACTCACAAACAATCACTGTCCAGTTTTCAAGATGGAATCAATCTCAGTTATGGGGTGTGTGAAGAGCTAGGGCGTTGGTGGGCAGTCTCTTCCCTTTCTTAGAGTTCTGTAATCCATTTGGAGTTGATTTTTGTCTACCGGGTGGACAAGAGTTTCTTAAAAGGCCAGCGGTTATTGACAAGGTTGGCTTAGGTCTTGCTGTTTAATCCTCCCAAGACCCCAGCAGCTCCTATGGTCACCTCCGGATGGTGGGGCACTGAGACCCTGGTCGGCAGTTCTCTGCCCAGTCAAGCAGATGTGACATCAGAGAGTCAGTCTCTGAGCCCCTGCTGCAGGGTCTCCATTGCCTTCCCCTACAGTACCCTACCTCCTGTGGGCTGAGTTGGAGCCTTGAGGCTTTCTCCTCTGACCCTGGGGTGGTGGCCCTTTCCACTCAGACTCTGCAAGAAGCTACCCTGGAGGTTTGAACGGAGGATGTTTAGGGGAATTAATTCATCAATGAAACCTCAAAGTTTTGGATCTATGACCTGCTAGGGTGACATGTGCTCGTGTTTGTGGTGTGTGTGTGTGTGTGTGTGTGTGTGTTCTATGGTGTTTTACCTGTGCTAGTGAAGACCATTATTTTCAGGTATGTGTATGTTTTATGGGTGGTATGCATGTCTCTCTCTCTCTCTCTCTCTCTCTCTCTCTCTCTCTCTCTCTCTCTCTCTCTCTCTCTGTGTGTGTGTGTGTGTGTATTCAGAAGCCTTATTCTGAGAATTGGAAGCCAGGAGATGTGACCTAGGCATTAGATGGGCCAGGCAGAGGAGCTGTGGGGAGAAGAGGCAGCCACTAGGTCAGGCCAGGGCAGATGCAGGTCTGGGGTAGCTTCTGGGGCATCCCGCCTGACAGCGCTTGTCTGCTGAGGCTGCCCAGATGCCTTTCAAGAAGAAAAAGCCCTTTCATTGGAGAGGCTTCACAGGGCATTGCCTGAGGTGACACTTGGGTGTGACTGAGCTTCAGTTAAAGTACCATCCATCAGGGGAACAAGAGTGACTCAGCCGCTTCCACTTGGGAAGGGTGAAGATGGCATTGCTGGCTATGGACTGGCTGTGAGAGGAAGCAGCCGCCAAGCCGTGCTGCCCCTGCCACGGGGGGATCTGCTTTGGAAGCTTGGTCATCACATATGCCCTCTTCTGGGTCAGGTGTCCATGGGGAGGGACTTTTGGTAGACTGCTGTCAACCACAGCTGTCTGAGTCTCTCCACTGGCCGTCACTCTCACAGGATTAGCTCACCGAGGTGTCTCTTTTGCTCTGTCTGACAAAGAGCATGGGAGAGTGTGGTCTACTTTATATTTTTGATTGTGAGCCTAACCTCTAATGGCTAAGCCATCCCTCCAGCCCTATGGTCTATTCTTAATGACATATGCACATGTTATAAAAGAGTCTGTCTCCATGGAGATAGGAACTATTAGAAGCCAGGGCTTAGGCTAGGCAATTGATCCCCAAATCTCCACTGGGGCTGGTCTCCATCTTTTTGTACCAAGAGATAGACCCCCCCTTCCTCCGTTAGCTCAGCTCTGCAGATAACTCCACAGCTATCCTTTTAGGAGAAAGTGTCTCCAGAGGATACCAGCATGTCCTGTCTGTCTGGGAACCTCCTCCCATGTGCCTAGCCATGGGACCTTGGTACATCCTTGGTGTACCCTCCTGGGAACAACCTGACTGTGGGTGGAGCTGGCATTCTTAATAAATGTGTTTGGGACCAGTTTGTGGTGAGAATAGCTCTCTGTGAAGAGTTGTAGAAGATTGTCCTCAGGGGACTTTAGGTTGGGATGCTATAAATGACTGTCCATACGGATGTCCCTCTCATCTATCGGGATACAATTCAAGACCTCTGGGGACACTTGGAACTATGAACAATACTGAATGATATTTGTCCAGCATTCTTCCAGGACACGCGTACTTCTGATAAAGCTTGCTGTCTGTGGAATGGCAGAAGTTATGTGGATGCGATCTCTCTCCAAAGGTCTTATTGATCTGTAGCGCCCTGCCATCTGTTGACGACTTGGTGCCCCACATCTATTGATGAGGTGTGGTGAGGTAGAAGGCGTGAGTGTGTGGTGTGACATTAGTCTTCTGCTAATGTATAAGCAATCAGGAAGAGGCTCGTGCAGCCAGGGGGAATGCTATTGGTTGACAGAAACCTTGGAATTCAAATCCACAGATAAAGGGGCCAGATGTAGTAATTTCCACCTAGCGGCCACAAATGATGCCCTGTTGGTGTTCTACAAAGGCCGTTCAGTACCTGTGCATGGTAGGATCCAGTGTGCTTTTTTAGATAAAGTAGTTCAGTAAGAGAAGGATAGCTCTTTGGCTCAGGTAAGTCCTCTTACTGGTAGTGGCAGTGGTGATGGCCTGGCTGTGGTCTGCTGACCCCCTGAGCTGGTGAACATTTTTATGATGCACAGCGTGTGGCATCTTAGATCTAACCGTGTAAAATCTCACACCCAAGCGCGAGGCTGACACACAGGCGTGTCTCCACTAAACAGCCGAGTTGCTCTTTTTCTCAGGGAGCCCTCAGTTGCCGGAAGACCTTCTGGAGCGACACAGAGTGCCCACCGCTAAGCCCTGGGGGATACACAGAGGTCCCTGGGACAGGCTCAAGAGTACGCAGCTCAGATCCCCACCCCAGACAGATTATTCCTGTGGAACTTGTGTACCATATTTCTCAAAGTACCATCATGGTTTGGGGCCACGTGGGAGTGTGGGGAGCTCTGTTTGGTCTGTTTGGAAGCAAACACAGGGTGCTGCAGTCCATACTCTCTGATACATTTGACCTCCCGGAAACATATCTAAGCGGGAAGGAGCCCATGTGCTCTATGACGGCAGCCAGCACACTTGTCTGCTCCTCTCTGGGTCTAACAAACTAGCTCCTGCCCACTGCTTGCCCATTGTCAGCCTTCTGCCTAGCCTGTGATCTTCATGTGGGCCGTCTTTAGCCAGCTGGAGTTACAGCTGGAGACCCTTTCCTCTCAAGGATGGACAGAGCCTATATAGCAAACTTCCTGGGTTTAGGACTTGAGCCCCTTGGGAATTTATCACAGCTTGAAGCCTGCCTTCTTCTGAGATACTGTCTACCATCAGTACGTGACAGGGTTGAGGTGCTCGGAGCTGGGCAAAATTACCAACCATACTCTAAAACAAAACTTCCCCTGGACTTCATGGTCCTTCAGCAGTGGTGGTTATTTAATGGTCTTCCTCCCCCCACCCCTTGCCATGACAGGTGTGCCTTTTTGGTGAGCACAGTGTGGTCCTGTAATGCACTTCTAGGAATCCAACATCAAATTCCACAGCGGGCTCTGGAGGACTCGTGTTCTATGGTATCAATAGTTTAAACAAAAATATCATACTGAACTTTTGGGGGCGGGGTGTTTGGAAGCCCCTAGCCTGTGTTTTTGCCTTCCTGGGCAGATAGTTTTTCAGATACCTGTCTCTCTATGAGAAGAAAGAAAGAGCTGCGAGACCTTGTCAGTTAGTAGCCACCCAGTGGTCCCTTAAGTCCTCTCTAATGGTGGAAGAACTTCTTAAGCCTTTCTGTTTGCTGAAGGCCAGGGACTAGGGAGTGTGGGGAGTTAGAGGGAACTCCTTTGAAAGCTTAGCTGGAGGCCCTGGGGACCCTGGAAAGCCATAAGGTTTTGATGTGACTTTAGGGTGTGGCCCTTTGCCACCTGTGACATCCCCCTTCAGCCTAGCACTTCCGGGATCTCACCGGTGGTTTAGATCACATGACTTGTTTACATGGTTGCTGGCACTGTGTTTGGCTTACTCCCTTCTGTCATATTCATTTCTCTTCCACACGAACAGTAGGGGGTTTCTTACTGTTCAGAACCTCCATCTCCTCACCTGTAAACGGGGAGGAGCCCTACAAGCTGGCATGCGCACAGTGTACCGAACCAGGAAGTGGGGTCAGACCGTTAGCAATCCCATCTTTCTGCCCACCAACCCCACCATTTCCCTCTTGCCCCTCCTCAGGGTTTACCTGTGTTCTTCTTGTAGCCTTTGTCATGATAAAATAAGAACTTTAGGTTGCCACCACTGCCATTCTTATGAAGCCCGGCTGTTGTTTCAAACACATCTCTATACATATCTCATTTCAAGGATGGCTTGTAGTTCGGTTTGCACTGTTTGAAACTCAGCTTTGAGCTTTGAACACAGCTGTATCATGGAAAGCTAGTGCGCTTTGTTGTTACAACAGTTATTTTAAAAAATTGATTTTTATTCCTTCTGTGTTCTTCCACAGACTGAACTGGGGTCAATAACCCTTGGAAATGTAAAACTATTTACCCAGGCATATGTGGAAGACACTGTTGTTAAGTGGGGTAGGTGAGCAGAATGGTCAGTTTTCTACAGAGAAAAGAGAAGGAGGTGGTATCTAATCAAAATGCCTAAGCCATCCCCTCCCACCCCCAAGTCTGCTTTTAAAGATGAAACACCCCTAGTGTGCTACACTGAAGTGAGCTGACGTACCTTGGAAGTGTGGCATTGGCCTGAACATGCCTTAGCCACTTAGACATTTCTTGGTTGCTTCTTTATTGCTTTTTGTTTTAAATTCCCAGGCATTTCACATTCTGTTTCACCCCGAGATGACAGTGTATCCAGCTATCTGTGAACCTTCACGGTTGCCTAGCTATTCCTTAGGAAAGCGGACAGAGAACACTCCCTCTCAGACTGCCTTTTCTTTCTGAACTTGTGGGTCTAGGCCTGAGCCCTGGCATCCAGGGGACGTGCTCTGGTTCCTCTCACTGGCTTCTGTGCTTGGCCAGCATTTTCCCACCTTTGGAAAATTCCTGGGCCACAGAGGCAACATTATTGCAGATTTTGTTCTTCTATCATGAGCCCCAGATGTCCCTGCATTCAGGGGTGGGAGGAGAGGACTTGGGGTTCTTTTCTGAAGACAGAGCTGGGAGTGACAAAGAAGGGAGGGACAGGAAGGGACAGGGAGCCCATGTCCTGGTGATAACTGTAGAAGAGAGTCAAATGGGTAGAGAGAGAGTGGCTTGAAGCGTTGTAACAACTATGCCGTTCTTTTTACTTTTTCCCAGTGTGATCTCTTCTAGCTCTTTGGGAGGTAATGTTTTAGAGCTCAGAGATGATCTGACCTGCCTTTTCCTGGCCTAGTCCCTTGTCTCTTGGTTCTTGGCAACCAGGGAATTATTCTCTGTCCCCATATCCTCCCCTGGGGGTTATCTGAACATGTCACAGGACCCTCTTAGTAGTTAACTGATCTGTAAGTTGTGTAGACAGAAGCCAATTGCTAAAAGCATGGGAAGACTAGGGAATGGGGTGGTTTTCACACTGCCAGAGGAAAAATCTCTGGGAAACTAGAGTTTTAGTAAGTAGGAAAATGATGTATATGGATGCTTTTGCTTGAATATATTTCTGTGCTCCGTGTGCATACGGTTGCCAGAAGAGGGCGTTGGATTCCCTGGAACTGGAGTAAAAGGTTTTCGTGAACCAGCCTTGTGGGTCCTGGGAACTGAACCCAGGTCCTCTGCAAGAGTATTATTGATGTTGTAATTGTTATTATTATTAATCATTTATTTTACATTTTGAGAGGTCTTGTTCAGTTATCAATCCCAGTCAACCCTTTAATTTATGATCCTCCTGCCTCAGCTTCCCAAGTGTCTGGGATTACAGACCCGTACTACCAGGCTCAGCCAGTGACATATGCTCGCAGTTCCCTGTTTTCCAAATTGTTAGGTTAGCCAAGAGCAAAGGGTGTGAACACTCGGGGTTTGTACTGGGCACTGCTGTGCCTTGTTAGGACCATCGGGCGGCTTCAGAAAGATCACACCAGACCAAACAGTTCCACGTGAGGTTTATTGAGAGAGGAGAGGGCAAGTGGTGGCAGAAAGAGAAGAGGGGGAGGGAGGGGCCTTTATATATGGATGGTGATGTGGTCACAGGTGGGAATATGGTGGCCGTTGCCTTGGCAACAGGTGTACAGGTCGTGCTGTCGCCTATGTGATGTCACAGGTTTCAAAGGTCCTGATACCAACATGCC
Source organism: Tokudaia tokunoshimensis (assembly GCA_036184795.1). Lineage (NCBI taxonomy): Eukaryota > Metazoa > Chordata > Mammalia > Rodentia > Muridae > Tokudaia > Tokudaia tokunoshimensis. The sequence continues at coordinate 8,939,259 of BTHU01000010.1, forward strand.
TGACTTTGAAAATGGATTCGACTGACAAACTCTTTAGAGTGATTTTGAAACTAAAGAGCCGGAAATTAATAGGTTCTCTCAGGGTCTGTGAGTAATTGGACTTATCTTTAACTGTGGCCTGTGTACCTACAACTAGATTGTGTATGTGCATGCCTGCGCGTACACACACAGATACATGTAGTACTCTAAATAAAAAGCTGAAACACAAGGGTTGTGCTTTCTATTTTGTGCAGTAAATGAGGCACGCAGAGAGACAGAGAAGCTCCCAGAAGGGACTGGCAGAAGCAGATGAGTTCTCTGGGTTTCAGTACCAGGTTGTTCTGTGGTTAGAGGGGAGTCCAGTCGTTAGGCCTGGTGACAGACCACTCCTCACTCCAGGGCTCCTCTGGGGCCCCTTGCTCTAACTTTCAGGATGACTCATGACTCTGTGCTCCAAGGAATGTGATGGAGAACCTAAGAAGACTGGGTGTGTACATACATAAGCACAGGTATGTGCTGGTCTTCAAGTGTATGGACATGTATGTGGGGGGTGTAGGAGTGAGCTTTGGGATCAGCTGTAGAGAAGACATAAGCATTGGGTGGATGCCTCCCATGTCCTGGACCCTGAGATAAATCCCACAACCTTAATTACTACTCCAGGCAAATCATATTATAATAGCCAATTTATAAGTAGGGAGCGGGGCTTCCAGGATGTCTTGATAGAAACAGAGCCAGATGACAACTCAGGATGACACACTGCTAAGCTGACATTCATCAGCCTTTAGTCTTTTCGGCATTAGTTATTTTCCTCATGGCTATGACCAAAATACCTGTCGGGAACAGCTTGTTTTGCTCCCAGTTGGGAGGATACAGTGTATCATCGCTCCTAGTTGGGAGGATACAGTGTATCATCTCTGGAAGGCATGGCAGCTGTGATGGATGCGCTCCATGCTGGCGGAACCTTGCAGCTGCACACATCATGGTGTCAGATGGGAAGTTGGAAGCAGAGACAGGTTATAACCCTCAGCATCAGCTTTTAGTGCCCTTTCCTGGGAGGGACATGCCACCTTGAAACCATAGCACCATTTTTCATACAAGTTGGGTAAGTGCCTACCTACCAAATGACATCATAGAAGATTCTAGACAGGTCTAAACACATATGCATACTTGGTCCTCAAGGTGTTTACCATCTAGACAGTAATTCCGTGCTCTTAGGCAAATTATTTAATCTCTGTGTCTTGGTTTCTTCCTCTGTAAGATGGGAATTTGACAGTTGTGGGCTTCAGAGGAGTTAATGCTAAAACGCTGGCAGTGGCTGGTACTCGGTGTGTACCAGGGTGTAGTAGCCAGCCACTGCAGTCTTTATGATCACATGGGCACCACTAGATGAGATAGAAAGCAGCCTGAGCCTGTGTGGCCCTAGCTGGGCATCTACAGGGAGGTGTCATTGGTTGTTGGGGTGACTGGTATGGGCTCACCCAAGTTTTCAAGGTGGGAGGATGACTTGGGGGAGTTATAGATGAGGGGAGAACACAGAGAAACTATAAGGAGATGGGCCCTCATGGAGAGGGCCTGGTTGTGGCTTCTGAGAGAGCAGGCATCCTGAGGGACTTGTGGGGGGCCATTGGCTGAGAAGACTGCTTCTCTCTGAGTTGTCTGGGGAAATGCCAGCTGCAGAGAACAGAGAAAGACTTGGCTGCAATGTGGGGGCGTGTTCAGGGAGGAGGCAGAAGAAAGTCTCTAGGCTGAAGAAGTATAGGATGACTGCCCGGCTTTAAGCTCTTGGTGGTGGCCTGAATGTTAGGAAGGTCAGTGACACACAGGGAGAACATTCTAGAAGCATTCGGGACACTCCCTGTAGTGTGTTGAACCTGATGTTCTCGGTAGAGCTGGAGTAGAGAGAAGGCAACAAGGAGGCCCCAGCCTGGCTTACAAATTAAGTGTGTGTCAAGAACGCCAGTCACACCCGGAGTCATTCAGTCTAGTGGGTCCCAAGCCAGCCCCTGGTCTCCAGGTTGCAAGGCTGACTCTCAACTGTTTGCTTATTCATGCGCCAACTCTACGCCTCGCCCCAGACCGACTCAGCCAATGGGGATCCAGGCCTGGGGATCTGTATCAGACACAGGTTCATAGTGACCTAAGGCAGAGTGACCACACAAGGACGGTGACTAGGTAAACAAGAGTCAGGTGTCTCAGAAGCCAGAGTAGCAAGACCCATAGAGGGCAGGGGACAGATAGTGGAGAAGATCCGCGCACAGCTGCCTTGGGCAGGAAGGGTTAGGTGCTGTGGAAAACTATGTAGAGGGTCATCTGTCTGGCTCATACCTTTTGTAGTTCTTAAAGGGATGGCCAGTGCTATGGTCCAGTTTGATGATATGAAGAGGGAGATGACTGGGCCATGAGTGGGACCTTCCTGAAGGGGATTAATACTCCTATAAGAAGACTCTGTAGGGCTGGGGGATGATGGCTTAGGGGTACAGTGCTTGCTGTGCAACCCTGAAGACCCAAGTTCAGATCCCTAGCACTCATGTAAAACCAAGGAGCAGGACTTACATCTGAAACTCCACGCACTTGGAGGTAGAGGAGAGACAGGCAGGTCCTGGGGGCTCACTAGCCAGAAATGTCATCAGCCAATGAGCTCCAGGTTCAGTGAGAGACCCTGTTTCAAGAAATAAGGTGGATGGCACCGGATATTCACTCCTGGCTTCTACCCTCCCCCCCCACATATACACATTCACATACACACGGTCACACACACATGCACACTTACACACATACACACTCAGAGGCATACACACTCAAACACATACACACATTCACATACACACACTAACATACTTACACATTTATACACACTCTACGCATACACACACTCATACACACATATACACTCACACACGCATACACACTCAAACACATATATACTCACACTCACATACACACGCTCACATACTTACACATTCTCTCTCTCTCTCTCATTCACACACACACATACACACGCACACACACACACACACACACACACACACACACGTATTTGGAGTAGGGTACCTAGTACCCCATAGTGTTCTGGAAATCACAATGTGTAAGAGCTAGTCATGCTATGATGGTCATTTCAAGAGTATCGCATGTGGGGTCACTTGGGAAAGAGCTGGAGTGACATTCTGCCATGGTGAGACTCTTTCTTACCTTATGGGAGGCTTGAGTTTTGCTGGGACTGCCTGCAGCGCAGTTTGGGGTGAATTTTCAGTTATACTGCCTGCCTGTTCGAGCTTTGTCTTGCAAAACCCATCCAATTGAGAAATGGACTGCCCTCCTTTCCTCCCCTCCCCTCTCCTCCCCTCCCCTTCCCTCCCCTCCTCTCCCCTCTCCTTTTGTCCCTTCCCCTCCCCTCCCCCCTCTCTCCAAGACCCTCCCCCTCCCCTTCCTTTCCTTTCCTTTCCCCTTCTTTTCTCTCCGGTTTCCTCTCCTCCCCTCACCTTCTCCTCCCTCCCTTTCTCTCCTCTTTTCTGGTTCTGGGGATTGAATCTAGGGCCTTCTACATGCTGGGCTGATTCCCCCAGACCTCTTTTACTTCATTCTGTTTTCCAATGAGCTTTTGTTAAATTGTTCAGGACAGCCTGGAACCCTCTGTGGCCTAGGCAGGCCTTGAACTTACAACTCTGGTCTCAGCCTCCTGGGATTCCAAGCCTGTACTGCCAGGCTCAGCTCGGATGGTATATCCATGACCTTTCTTCACGTGTGTTCTGGTGGAGGGGGCTTGGGGCTGAGTAAGTGACCTGTTGACTGAGACTCTTGTCAACAAATACCTTATACTAGTTGGGCATAAAATAAACCTGTAGTGATTTAAAATAAAAAACCCATGTATGCCCATTATTAGAAGAACAAATCATAGGAAATGTGCCCCAGTGTCTTATTTGTATACCTCCACGTAGCAGCTATCAAAGCCAAGATAGCCGTGAGTATTTCCAGGACTGTGAAAGGTGGCTGTCTTCTTACATCCCAGTCAACATTTCTCTCTGGCTCCTCCAAGGAAGTCACTGTCTAGTGCCTCAGTGTTGCAGGAAGGCATGACGAGTCTCACAGCTCTGTGGTTCACAGACAAGCCCAGGTAGCAAACCAAGAGGAAATACCTTCTTGCAGAGGCATTTCTAGGTTTGGCTTAGGTTGAAATGCACCTAGGTGGATCCTAAGCCCTGTCAAGTGCTGAAATGCTTTAATACTTTACACATTTGTTGGTTTTTATCTGGCCACATAGCTAAAGGCTTTCTTTTCTACTTATCTGACAAACCATAAATTTTGTTTCCTCTAAGGACAAAACCAACCTTGGAGCTCATTTACAGTCCGTGTTTAAAAGCCTACGGTCCTTCCTTCCTATGAAATATATTTTCTTATTCTGAAAAGGGCTGAGATGTGTGTTTCCTTGCTTTCCTGCCCAGCAGGAGAGAGGATGCCCAGAAACCTACCTCCATCCTGCCTTAGAAGCCAGGACCCATGCTAGAATTCTCTCTGCTGGTGGCCCTGGCATGAGAGTCTTGCTCTCACTTTGCCGTTAGGGTTTCTTCTATCTTGGGGTGTGTGTGTGTGTGTGTGTGTGTGTGTGTGTGTGTGTGTGTGTGTGTGTGTACCTCCCTCCTTCCTGGAGTGTCTGCCTGTTTTGGGTATCAAATATGGCTCTTTTAGGTTCTTGCTTCCCTGCTGCTGCCCAGGTTGATGAGATAATTGAACTTACTGTCAAGGAAAAGGCCACAGAATGTGGTGGAGTCTCCCTGCAATACTTAGAGCCCTTTGTGTCAACCTCTGGGCTTATGTGTTTGCTGGAAAGAGCGACACCTCCATTTTGAAATGATGTCTGGTAAAGAAGTCTCCTTCCTGGTGCTTTTTGGGTTGTGGAGACAGTAGTTTAAGACAGGACACATTAGGGACACGGCTCAAACAGTTGAGTGCTTGTCTTGCAAGCCCAAGGACTTGAGTTTAATCCTTATAACCTTATATATTACCAATATATAATTCTAATATATTGAACAAAACTCAGACACGTGGGCATACCCTTTCAATCCCTGCACTGGGGAGATTGAGGCTAGCAGATTCTCGAGGCTCTCTAGCTAGCTAGCCTAGGCTATCTGTAAACTCCAGGCTAGACCCTGTTATAAAAAAACAAGGTAGATGCCATCTGAGGAGTAGCACACCCGAGATTGTCCTTTGTCCTCTACACATGCATATGTGCAGTTGCACAGTACACACACATGGATATGTATACACACATGCAGACATTTGTTTGAGCTTAGAGGTGGTAAAATATATACAACACAAAACTGGTCATTTTAACTGTTTTTAAGTGTACAGTACGGTGTTATTTCAACATTCTGTTCAAAACAGTCATGTGACCTCATCATATTGCCTATCCGTAAGATGGATTTTTATCCTATAAAATTAAAAGTCTACCTATTAAAGCCCAACTTCCAGACTCCTCTCCCCATCAAGACACTGTCAGCTACTACTCTACTTTTGTCTCGGAGTTGATTAGGGACTGACATCCTGTGAGCAGAATCCTATTATAATTGTTCCTTTGTGATGATCTTACTACATTTAGCTAATATCTTCAAGAGTCATCCATGTTGTAGCAGGTGGCAGATGTTTTTTACTTTGAAGGCAGAATGATCCTCTGTGGAATGGACTAACCACTTAGACCACTTATAGAGCAAATCCATTATCACCTGAAGCAACCTTCATTTTGCAAGCATCCAGCACCTCCTGTCCTGACACAGCACCAAATATCCTGCCTGGAAACTTCTAGGCGGAGGTTGGGTGTTTAGATGGGGACCAGAAGCTTGCCAAAGGGAAAGAGGATTCAGTGAAGGCTGTATTGTGGGTTTGCTCATTTCCACTGTTCACTACACAGAGAACTTTGAGGTGTGTCCTAATGTTTCTGCCTCTTGACCAGCCACCTTCCCTACATTTCTGGAAATTAAACTAGACTTGTTTAGCCTGGACATAATGGCCCCATGGTGACATAGTTTTAAACATCAGTTGTTGACAAGGACAAGGGCATATAGGATCTGTTCATTGCCTCCAGAGTTAGTAGACTCTGAAAACATTGGATAAGATGTAATTTTGGAATGATAGTAAGACTCTTAAATACCATTTTAAGAGAATGAAAATGTAAAAAGGGTGAGGAATAAACTGAGCCTTTACTTAAAAGACTGGATGGAAGCTACTAGAAAATTCTTAGTTATAGTAAACACTTATAGTAAATCTGTAGGGTGCAAAGTCAATATAAAAACCTGATTAATAATAGCTAAAAACAATTGTAAAGTGCCTAGTAATAAACCTTCCTAAAGAAGTGAAAGACGTCTTACATAGCACTCTTCGTCTGGAGCCCCTGGACAGACAGATGTCTCATTGACTTGCTCCTTCTCTTCGCTCTTTGGTAACGCGGTATACAATAATACTCTCATCCTGCTATGTCTCAGAGCTCTTTACCTTGAAGGAGTAGTTCAAAGGCTGGAACATTCTAGATGGGAGTCCCATCTCAAGTCTCTGGATTTGTTTCTAATCCATACCACTTGTGTTATACAGACTTACTCATCCCATAGTTTCTTTGAACTGACTTCCCTTAGGTGTTCATTTGTATCTTCAGCCAATCCTTGTGACTATTCTTTCTGTTCTGACTATTGAAGTATAGAACTATGGCACACATTGAGGGGTAAACAAAATTTCCAACATTGTATGCATGCTGATTCTACCTTCGATTGTAAACAGAAGCTTGTCATCAGATGGTTACATCAGAGGAAGCTCCATAGGTCTCTTCTTCCCTGGTGATATAATGGGAAGGTTGGCTAGATGCCCCTGTGATTCTTCACAGGTTTTCCTGCTTCCTACCCTGTTGAACTTTCGAGTGTAACACCTTAGCCCTGTAGCTAGGTCTCTTGTATGTAAGCTTTTGGGTTCGGGTTTCATGTCTAATATCTAGCTTCATTTTCTTGGACTACCAAGAAAGGTTATGTTTAACCCTTCAAATGTTTTTGAAGATTTAATTTATTTCCAATTATGTGCATGTCTATGTGTGCATGAGAATGTGTGTGCCCATATAGGATTGAGGTACCAGATTCCCTGAAGTAGTGGATATAAGTAACATTGAGTCTCCTGACAAAGGTGTTGGGTATGAACTTTGTCCTCTGTAAGAACAGTAAGTGTTTTTAATCTCTAAGTCCTGTCTTCAGCCAATGTTTGACTCTTCAGAGCTCTTCATTTGTATTTGTCTGTGTCACGTGTGTTTTTTTGCACACACAGGTATTCATTTTAAGCTCTTGGATGCAACTTTCCTGTATATACATATTTTCCTCTGGTACAGGGAATTTCAACAATTCCAAATGCTTAAGGCTTGTTGGTGGTGGTGGATGGGTGGTGAAATGAGAATGGCTTTGGAGAGACTTTGAGTACAGGGACCCTGACCTCTCAAGAGGATAGTGTCTGCTTTCAGACATTCCCCATTATGTTGCTAATGGGACTTCCAAACCATCACAGCCCTTTTAGGTAAGACTCATGTGGTGAAAAACCAAGATACACTTTTCGAAGTAAGGATAATGATTGAATCTTTAAAATAAAGTAGTAGAAAGGGGAAAGGTTCCTGAGGATGAACGAAGGCATCTGTGAGATTGCTGACTGGTATAGCCACTGGGAACCTCATCAATGGAACAGGAAGAAGTGATGAGCCCCCAGGATAATTTGGAGAGTTCTACTGAACAGAGCCTACAGGAAACCTATATTGTGTCCTGGTTTCCTTGTGTCCAACTATGAATGCGAGGCCATGGGTCTCTACTTCCCTGATGGCACAATGAAGAGGTTGACCAGATGGCCCTGCAGTTCTTCATAGATAATGCTGGTTTCTACCAAGTTCAGCCCTTGGTGTACCATTCCAGGCCTATAGCTAGGTCTCTAGTGTAAGCCCTTGGGACCAGTTTCAATAAAGTGTTTAATACGCAACCTTGCAGACTCTTGCAAACCTTTCTGGGTAACACTTACTTCATTGCACTTTTAAAAATGAAAAAAAAAACGGGGAGGGAGGGAGAAAGAAAACGCTGCTTAGCAAGCTCAGAGTAATTGAGGCTGACAGATGTCACTCAGAATTTTATTATTTAAAGCCACAATGATTTTCCAAATAACCTAAAAATATATAATCCAACCTCAAAATAGTGTCCTGTAACAGAGGCAGGCAAGCCTGTAGGAAATGAAGTCATAATCTTGGCACCCCTCGGGTGCTGGTTCAATGGCTTTGAACACTTTTATGTTCTCGGAGAAATCCATGAACATGGAACCCTATCCAGTTACTCAGTGCAGGCTTCCAGGGCCTTAGAGAACCAGGGTGTCTTGGGTGTTTTTCCCTGACTCCTCAGTCAGCACAACACCTTTTCTGATCCCTGTAAAGGGATTTTTTTCCTTTATTCTGTGAAGGCAGGGCTTGCGATGAAATTATGTGCACAGATTTTAAAGATTAAGTCTATAGGTTGGATTGCTGTATTCAGATCATCACCCTCTCCCTGGGTGGCAGAGACTTCTAGAAGGGATCTAAAGTGCATGTGGTATCTCCCATTGTCAATCCACACTTATTCCTTTAATCTGCATGGTTTTTTAGTCCTCATTATCATATATTATTTGCATCAGTGACATGAATTCATAATCATTAACAGTACGCTAAGCTGGCAAGAGTTATTATATTGTTCAGTGGATGTGGGTATAGAGGCTCAGAGTATATAAGAGTGAGGAGCTATCGGGAGGGGGCTTTAGATCTGGGTGAGGTAGATTGGAGTTTTAGAGCTGACATGCATTTCATTGTTGGGTAAATATTCTGAGCCCTGGGACACTGGTGGGGCCATGTCTCCTTGGTTAGTTAGCTATTGCGTTACTCTGAGTTTTGTTTTTAGATAACAGGGTCTCACTATGCAGCTCAAGCTGCAGATATGATTCCTCCCTTGAATATATAGCCCTCCCACCTTGGTCTACCAGTGTTGAGACTACAGGCCTGGGCTACGAAACCTGGCTCAAAGTCCGGCTTTCTAAAATGAGTCGCTGAGGTGGGTTTGCATTGAAGCCGGAAGGGCACATGACCCTGGTGGTCCGATAAGGCAGTGAGAAGCCAGGCTGTGGTCCACGTGGCAGTACCTGGAAGAACTAGGCTGGAAGCTCTCTCCCAGATGGGTGTCCCGGAAGCATCTCCGGGTGGCTTCCGAGCCGGAGGAGAGGCCACAGGGCTGCCAGCATGGGCCTGGCTGTATTTGGTTTTCTCTGACTGGATCTTTGTTTGCCTGCAGGCTTCGGCTGCCCAGGCTCTCGTGCCCCAGCTTCCTTTGCGCTGCATGAAGCGCTAGCCTGGTTAAGTAAACACTGCTGGAATATTACCTGTCTGTTAACCTGTCAAAATTGCTTTACAGCCCCTTTTATCTCTCTCCCCACCCCCACCCCCACACAGAATTTCCCCTGGAGTTCTCAGCTCCCTCTCTGATTCCTTTCCTTCCAGCCTTCCCCCAACCTACAAAGTGTCCCCACCCCCTCACTCCCCCAGTCATTAAATATTGTTAGTTCTGCCACTGACACCGCCCTGTTCGCCCAGTCCAGATAAATGGTTGTTGACTCTCTAATGCAGACCAAGGACACTGGGCTCCCAGCCTCACGAAAGTAGCCATGGTGCCTGCCAGGTGGGCTGATGCCAGGGGGCTGCAGGGTGCGGGCTGCCTGAGCCCAGGAGGTGGTTCTAGCTCCTGGCCAGCAGCTGGCTGCTGGCGCCCTCCTTCCTTCCCTCCCGCCTGCCCCACCCTCTTTCCAAACATAACTGTATAAACTTGAGGGTCTTAGGGGAACGTCCAGTTCTGAGCCCAGTGGTCACAGAGCCCGAGCCCTGGCTCCGTGTGTAAGGCTCATGCTTGACTGAATGAGGTCAGAGGCTCTTTATAGAGAGTTGCTTCCTTTCTAGCTGTGGCAAAATGCATATAATATCAACTCGACCGTTTTAACCTTTTTGTTCGGTATAATTCAGCCGCAGTAAGGACACTCACGGCGTAGTATAGCTTTTACCACCGCCGCCTTTCTTAAGCTATAATTGCTATGCAAAAGCTGCATGTACTTGATAGTGGCATTTTTTTGAGGGGTTTGGGCATATACACATAGCATTCCAAAGGAAACGGCACACCCATCAGGTAGTTGTTCCCATCCTTACCAGGTAGTCTGCCCCACCCATAGCAACCACCGCTCCATGTACCTGTGCCTGTGCATGGATTTGCCCCCACAGCATCTCTGTGTGCCCTGTGTGTTTGGTTCCTCTCACTGAGCAGGATAGCGTCAAGGGCCTGCCATCTGTGGTTGCCTTCCAAAGTTCAGGTCTTCCAAGGGACAATGTGGCAACTGGTAGGAGCTGGTGGGTGACTCAACTTGTTTCTGGCAGCCTTGTGCCTGGCGTGAGCTCCTGGTGTCACTGTCAATGGCTGAGTCCCCCTGTGTGTTGAGCAAGGTCATTTCTCCCTTGGTGAAATGACCGGGTCTCCCTTTTCCTCCTTTCCAGTTGCTGCCCTTGCAGGTTCTGTTTTCAAACCTGACAACTGTGGGAGGCTCCCCTCTTGGAGACAAGCTAAGTATGTTGTGTAAAAGCCTCTCACTTAAAGCAGAGTCAGTATAAAGTTAGGGTGTAGGGTTTGGAGTTGTGGCTTTATCGTCACCTGGCTGTGTGGCATTGGTATCTCCACCCATAAGACAAGATGGACGATTCGCCTCTGGGGCCATGGTGAATGAGTTCACTAACAGCAGTCAGTCACTGGGTCTAGTTACCTGAGATTTGGATGTGTACAATCACTGGCTATCATTAGTAAAATCTGGACTCGAGAAGTTATCAATATAGCACCCTCCACTTCCACCCTGACGATGTTTGCTATGATATTTGAGCTTTTGGAAAATTCTAGAAAGTTCGTAGGACTTCAGCATGGCTTTAAATTAGATGTATGTCGTGCTTTTCAGGACCCGGAAAGATTTCTGTCTCAGATCTGAGACAAAGAGGAAGTTTTGCTTCTACCCAAATCAACAACCAAAGTGCCCCTGTTTCTTCTCTCGTTCTCATTTTTATTTTGCTGTCCCGTCTTTGGACTTTGTCCCAATCCATGGCCATTCCGCATTCGTTCATGTTTCAGTTCCACCAAGCTGACCTTGCAGGGCCGTGACCACAGGTGTGTTAATCTTGGGTGACACGCAGTGGGTTCCAGAAAGTAGGAAAGAGTTTATAGGTCCCCCTGAGTCTCTTGCCCCTTTGAATGTTGGCAGAATGCTAACTTTATGGACTCAAGTATAGTTCTGTGAAGTTTATTATTATGTCTATGCTGTTTATTGTTATATATTTATAATCTGATTAATCATGGTTGTTTATTTACCCTGTGAGTCACACACTAAAGGCTGGGGAGATGTTGGTGGGTTTATGATGTCAGGTCCCGTCTTGGCTCTCATGTGATTATGGAGTTGTGTAACCTTTTTGTTCATTTGGTTACATGCCTGGGGATCATTGGCCCTTGGCCTGTGTGTCCTGTGGTGTAAAGGGAGGGGGTGGGCTGCCCTCTGGGCGTGGCCTACTGCCCAGCTGTGGTCCCCATTCTTGGCCAGTGTTCAGTGGATTTTTGGTCAGGCACCTTCCTGGGAAAGGACCCAGAGGTCAGCTATTGCCCTTCTTTGCTCTTTGAACTCACTTTTTGTATCCTAAAGGAAGGAGCTTTTTCTTCTCAATTTAAAAAAAAAAAGTAAGTGACATATTCTCGAAGCAAGACACTGTCCGATTCTTTCTTAGCATCTCTGTACCGTTATGAGTAGAGATGTGTGCAGTTTTCATCAGAAAAGGGGACCCTGTGCCCTTGCTTTTCAAGTCAGGTTTGTTGCTGTGTGGTGTGTGGACAGTAATAGCTGTCCTCAGTAGGCTTTTGGTGCAATTGGACTTTTAACGCAGGCTTTTCTAAGGTCCTCCTGAGAAGCAGGCTTGGAACGTTGTGACTCTGAGTTCACAGCTGCCTCCAGCCCAAACCTCTGATCACTGCCATTATTACAACCCTGGGACTCTTAAAGCAGCCACTGCCAGAACTGCGCTCAGGGTGTTCAGCACACGGGGTGTCTACAGGTCTCAAGCTGCAGTGGTTTCAAGCAAAATGAGAAGTGGCCTTGGAGGCAGACACAGATGAAGGACCCCCTTTTGCTTCCCGTTTTGGGGAAACTGAGGGAATGCTGTTAGATCTTTGCCTGTGCATTTTAAGGGTGGTCATACGTAGCTACAAGAGAGGCAAAGGGAGGTCTCACACGCTTGCTCTTCCTTCCCAGAGCACACCACAAAACAAGAAGGTGAACAAGTGGGCAAGGCCCTGGAGTGAGCTGCCTGGGCTTAGCTCTGCTCTCCCTCCCTCCCTCCCTCCCTCCTTCCCTCCCTCCCTCCCTCCCTCCCCCTATCTTTCTCCCCCTTCCTTTCTCCTTTCTCTCCCTCTCTCTCCCCCTCCTTTCCCCCTCCCTCTTTCCCTCCCTCCCCATCCTTTCTTCTTCCCCTCCCTCTCTTTTCCTCCCTCCTCTTCTCCTTCCCTCCTCCTCCCCCTCCTTCCGCCCCTCTCTCCCTGCTTTTTGTCTCATTCTCCCATACCTGGGGTGGAATGTAGGGCTTACCACATGCCAAACAACCTTTCCTCACTTAGCTACTGCCCAGTTTCCATTTTCAGTCTCTGAGACAGGGTCACACTAAGTTCCCAGGTTGGCCTTGAATTCACTCTAGCCCAGAGAGACCTTGATCCTTTGATCCCTGTGCTACAGTCATCCGGGATCCCAGGCCTATACCACCAGTCCTGAGCTTACTCTCTTCTTCTTGGGGTCACTGTGAGCCCCAGGGAAAGACTGTGCCTTCAATCTCCCTGAGCCTCCCCTGCAGGCTTTGGTGTAGGGAGTCTGGGCAGAGAGCTCTTCAGTGCCTTCCGGCTCACTGACTCCATGATAAGGTTCCGATGGAGGGATTGCATGTCAGGTTGCTTGGAAACAGGATGGAAACTGGCCAGGCAGCCCTCAAAGCAGTATTCCTGAGCTCCCAGGACCAGCAGCACATTTGAATGAGCCTGATAACGTCTCTTTGCTGCTCCCTTCTCCCCATCCAAAGAGGAGAACATGAGAACATGAGACTGGGCCTCTGCACAGATAAGCTTTGTGAAGGGAGATCGAAACGTGTTTGATTTTCTTTCTCTTTTTTTTTTTTCCTCTGTCAGTTGTCTGATTCCTCTGCTGGAACAATTGTGTTGCCTTCAAACCCTCAAGAGCGTGAAGCCAGCCTCAGTCCACCTTGGGGATAGAGGCTGGACAGAATATGCCTGCCCATCGAACACAGCAGGGGTCGGGGAGCTTTAGAAGGCCCAAGAACAGCTTTGTCTCTTCGCAGTCGCTTGTGGGCTCCCGGCCATATCCTGGCTGAGCGATTGTGTGTCCAGCTTGCTGGGCCAGGGCTGATTCACCACGAATCCCCCACAGTGCTGGCAGTGGCTGCTTAAAGAGACCCAGAACTGTAATAATGGCAGGGCTCAGACGTTCTGGCTGGAGTCAGCTGGAAGAAGAAGTCTATCAGAGTCTCCTGAGAGAGGAGGAAAGCCCAGGTCTGACTGCTGAAGAAGAGATGACTGGGGTCTCTAGGCTGTGCTGAGAGATGTTCTGGGCCTTAACAATTTAACATCTTAACTTCCAGAAGTTCCTTCTGCTAACACAAGCTAGCGGTTATTGGGGGGTGTTTTCAGTTAGCTAATTCCTGACATGTGTCTCTCTTCGGTGACCCACTTTATAGCCGAGAAAGAGGCTTAACTTATCCAGAGTCAAGGGTAGATCAAGAGTTTCTTTGGCAGGGTCCGGCTCTGTCATGGCTGTCTTGAGTTTGTTGGCTACCTTATACTGCAGATTGCCAGCCCTTGGAAAGAGCATCCCAATTTGGACTTCTATATTTATCATGTTTGCTTAAGTCAACATCGGTCCCCACCGCTATGCTGGGGAGGTGACTGGGTTTAGCCCACGTTGTGTCCCCAATGTCTGGTTGACAGCAGGCTCTTCGGCTATTGAGTGAATGACACCTGCCCACGGCTGACCTTTAGGGCATCTGGACTATGTCCGCGACGTGAAAGGAACTCTGGGAACATGGGCGGCCAAGTCCAGCCCCTTCTGGAGAAGACTGGCGTAGGAGCTGAGTATCTTACAGCTCCCAAAAGCTCACAGCGTCTGTCATCTACCCTGGGATGGCCTGGGTGGTGAAGGCAGGCTGTTTCCAGAATCATCTGGTATAGAGGCTCTCCCACCCTCCTCCACCCCCTGCTTGCTTCCACGTCAGTGGGAACAACCCAGAAAGTAAGTCACCCCACTTATCCTCTGGGAGGGGCAGGGAAGACTTAGAAAGTAGCTTTTAGGTTGGCGGTCGCCCACAGTGCTCCCCCTGCCTGGCTTTTTCAACACTATTAGATTCTGGTGCTAGTTCACTGGCTTTGCCCACCCTTGCGTTTATCTCTGGAAGGGTCTCATACTTCACAGTGGACCCGAGCCTTCTCTCCTCGAGTCTACAGGAAATATGGTAGCTGCCTAGCTCTCATTCTGTGCAGCAGGAGAACCTGAGAGAAGGGGAGGGTTGGGTCTTCTTCCTAGAAGCCATGTTCCTGTGCCTAGCCACATGTACTTCTTCAGCGTCCCCAGGTAGACCAGATGAACCAAGGAAACCAGATTAGAAACACTGGAGTATCCTCAGTTATTTACTTTGCATTGATAAATACAGAGTCTGAAAACAACATGCCTGTTGATGGTTTTCAAAGGACAGAAGTGCGGCTATGTCTAAATCACTCATCTTGTTCTCTGATGTGGGAGTCCAGACAAGGATACCCCTAAGGACTCCCTAAGGTCATCATCTTCTCTGTCTGCAGTTGTCCTGAAGCCAACCCTGGGGTCTTTAATGTCTCACCTACCGCCACTGGAGTAGAAAGCTTGAGAACCTGAGTGTTGGGAACTTACTTATTCTGTGACATGGTCCTAAGTGGGGTTCTGGCTGGATCCTGTGCTGCCAGTGTCTTTGTGAGGTCCTACCTGGAGCTTGCTACAGTGGCTGGCTTCCCCTCCCCTCCCACCATCTGCATCAGCCCTGGAGAGGTCTGTTTTTGAACTCACGGAGTTCCCTGTTGCCCAACCACACTAAGTTATATTTGGGTGGAGTGCGGAACCCGCTTCCTCACACATTCAGAGCATTCCAGTTTCACTTGTATTTCAATACGGGTTGATAAGACTGAATCACATAAGTGGCAACATCTTCAGATAGACTCCTAAATTTTAGACAAGTACACCGTTTCTCCCAAAAAAAAAAAAAAGACTGTGGGCAATAGAGCTCTGGTTCCTAAGAATTTTACCTCTCTAGGCAGGGACATGTTGGGCCCGTACTTGCTACGCTGAGCATCAGCCAACCAGAGAAAGTATTGCCTTTATTTTTGCTCTTTTTGGAGCTCTGATGAAGTACACTTGTCAAATAAAATAGACTCTATTCAAGGATTACACATGATGGGATGGGATGACATATATCCACATATATCCATAAATGTATATCCATATATGCAATGTGCACACAGAGTGAAATGATTACTAAAATCAAAATAGCCAACACATCCGTTACTTCTCACAGTTATCATGTTGGGTATGTTTTTGGTGGACCCTTAAGATATAATGTGGTGTTTTATCACACGCCAATCATCCGAGAAGTCTATGTGCTTATTATTTCTGTGGAAGTTTGTTTGCTCGTTTGTTAATTGTGTGTGTATGAGTGTGTCTGTGTGGATGTGGTTGTGTGTATTTTGAGACATGGCCTCTCCATGTAGTCCAAAGTGGCCTTGACTTTTCTCATGGACTGCCTGCCTCAGCCTCCTAAGTGTGGGGATTATGGGTGTGTACCCCATACTCAACCCTATTTTCTTAGGTCAGACGCTGGGTACTAAATCCAGGAGCATGCAGGACATTCTTTCCATGATCTGAAGGCCATCAGGCTCTCTGTGTTGTCCCTCCTCTGACGTCTTCTCCTCTCTGGTGACCAGAGAACCCTGTAGGAAAGGGCCATGGTTGTCTCCTGGATAGACTTTTCTCTAGAGAAGGCAGATCCACCGGAGGTCTCTGAGCAGCATTTAGACTTGGAATGGGGTCTGCCAGGGACCACTGCAGACCGCAGAGGCCCAGGAGATAGCCAGTACCAGCTTATGGACTAGTTCTGACTGGAGAGTGGAGTGCCCCCCACCCTCTGTGGCTGCTGTTCTCCTTCTGGAATATTCTCCACTTCCTGCCGCTTTCACCGGTTACAGTTAGAGACTCTCAGAGCACTGCCCCGCTTGAAGAGGTGGTATTGTGTATGAATTCAAGCTGAGCTTGGCATGGGAGAGGGTTCCCTCTGCCCAGTAGCTTGTTTTCTTTCTTTCTCTCTCTTTTTTTTCACTCTTTTTTTTTTTTAATTTTCTGCAGAGGCCAGGATGGCACAGAAAAATTCTCCGGAATGGGGCATGACTCCGGGTAGGGGGTGGGGGCTCTAAACCCTCCCAGCCACTTCTTTTCCAATCACCCAAATGTATAGCCTTGGGTAGTGTTTCTAAGCACAGGGATGAAGTGTTTTATGCAGAGCAGGAATCTCTGAATAAAATAAAACAGGCCTGCTCTAGGGGTAGGGGCGTAGTATGCTGGGCAATGCAGGTTCTCATTCTCATTCACCTTCAGTCGGGAGCAGCTTGAGCAGCGCTAACCTTGCTGTAACCCCACCACCCAACACTTTTTTTGCCATTAAAAAGAAATGTATGTTATTTGCTGTCAGACGCTGTTGTTCTTCTTGCCGCAGGCATTAACGGACTGGCTCAACGCTTTTTCCTTCTGGGAGTTTCGATAGACACTACAGAGAGATGAGAAGGAAATTAAAACTCAGTGGGGCTAACTCAGTGATTGAAATGCCAAAACCCCAAATACCTCTGTCCGTCGGGCCCAGAGGAGACCGAGTACCATTTTAAGTCCATGGGAGCCTAAGTTTTGTTTCTCGGCAGTCGTTTGAGTTGATCGATCTGGTTTGTGGGGAAAAAGACTACAAGTTTATTAACTCCTTCCTTCTTGCTTGCGCTGATCCTGTTTGAGGAGAGAACGGAGGGATGGCTCTTGTCCAAGGTGGCTCTGTCTTCACCACCATCCGCTGGGAAGGCAAACGGGTCCAGGCTTTCTGGAGGAGAGAGTGATACAGTGATTGGGAAGATGTAAGCTGGAAGACGTACACGTGGTACCATAAGTGATGGGTTGGGCACACATCCGATGGGGAGTTTGTTCATTTTGCATTTATGCAGCACTGAAGAATGAAGGCAAAAGAAGTACCAAGGGGGGAGGATCAGGAGGAGCAGGAGGATGAGGTGGAGGAGGAAGAGGAGGGTACTACCTATCCACAGAGTGGAATATTAGGAAGTCACTGGAAGTCATGTTACACCATTTATGATTTTGACATAGAGGCATATCTTTGTTGCTTTCTTCAGTATACTCTGTCTATAAATAGTAGGTGTCAATGCTGTTGGATTCGAACTAGATTGTGAGCTAGGAAAAGAAAGGGACAAGGGAAATTAGGATGTTTTGAAAAACAATTTTGTAGTGTTATTTGATTGTAAAATTTATCCATTTAAAACAATTTTCTATATGTTTGTATCTTGCCTGCATGCATGTCTGTGCACTACATGTATGCAGTGGCTGAGAAGGACCCTCTGGAACTGGATTTAAAGGTGGTTGTGAGCCAGCCACCACCGGTCGCTGGGAACAGAACCCCTGTCCTTTGCAAGAGCAGCCAGTGTGCTTAACCTCTGAGCCCTCTGTCTAGTTCCGTTTCTGTTAATTTCTTTGTTTGGGCAAATACGCCATGATTACGTTAAAAAGTTTATGTGGGCCAAAGATGAGTAGAGGCAGAGGAATTTTTAATAATCTCTTCATCTTTTCTTTTTAATCCAAAATTATTCCAGAATAAAAAGTTAGAGAAAGAAATGAAGAACATTCCTATTTGGGAAAGATTATGGGCGCTGACCTTGACTTTCTAGTTTATAGTGAGAATTATCTTATGTTAAAAAAAAGTCAAAGTGCGTGATTTTGGAAGAAGAAGAAGGTGGCATATGAAATAGAATTGTGTGATCCTTTGTTACTAGAACCTATCTCTGTCAGACTTCCTGGGTCCTTTAGAGTTAAAACTCTGCCCTTCTGGGTGCTGCTTGGCAGGCCAGATAGGCTGCGGCGATTAAGAACATGGACTTTGGAATGAATCAGAGAGAGCTGGTTTGAATCCCTCTCTTGCCAGCTGCACGGCCTTGGGCAGTCATTTTTGTCTGTGGCTTATTTTCTTTAAAAAAAAAATCTGTAAAATGTGTTTAATGACCCTGATCTCATAAGACTTATTTCCAGAACTAAATGAGGCAATATAGTGCTTGATACATAGCTAAGCTACACAGGGGAAGGGCTGGAGACCCCTTTCCATACCAGAATCTGACATTGGACTTGTCCTACCCACAATACAGTTTTTCTGAAATCGCTCGCCCTCTCGGATGTTACATGACTTCTAGTTTTTGGTGATTCCATTAATAAGAATTTTGGGGGATTTTTCTTAAATGCAGAGAACTTGAGGGTCATTGTCAACCTTTCTCAGTATCTATATTGCCACTGCCCTATGTCCCATGCCCAAGTGATCTTTGTGGGTTGTGTGTATGTAGACTGTTTTCTGAATTAAGACAGTCAAGGAAATTCCTTCAGAAGTGTTGTTACATTGTTCCCCTAGGTCTTTGCACAGAGTAATTGCCTTTATAGACAGTTGCTTCCCCTTACTTCTGAAGACTGGAGGAGTCACTGAGTGTCCCCAAGGAGGTAGCCACTGTCGTCAGATGGGAGGTATTCCCATGAGCTCACAGACTCAGCACAGCTGGTGCCCTGGGTTGACGAACCCAGTGCTCCCAGGGAGAACAGAATGTCTTGCAGGTGGATCCCAGACCACCTATGTTCTGTCCCCAAGTAGGCCACACAGAGCCCATATGTCCCACTCTCCTTTAGAATCGCACAGTGGTTCATTACTCCTCTTGGACCTTTGTTCAGTGACTTTAGGACACCGGGCAAGAAAAAGTACCAGCCTTGCTCACTCGACACAAAACAAAGCAAAACCCCAAACCAACATCAGAGGTCTGAAAGCTTTGAACATACCATTTGGGAAAAATGTTTATTTAATTCTGGATAAAAATATACTGCCTTACCTTTGGAGAGAAGAAACAATTAAATAACTTGGCGGGCTTCAAAGGTTTCCTCTCCCTCTGCTTTCCAGGAGGGGAAATAGTTTTCAGAGTCATTTGAATATTAAAGAACCCGGGGCCCAGAAGCCCTGATGGTCTGTGATGGACATCAGGAAGTCAATCAGGTGTCTTCCGAAAAGTTGTTCTTTGTGCAGTCAAACAGCAGTACCCAGTCACTGCCGTCTCGATGTCACCGCCCCTTTCTCCTCTTGATTTGACTATTTCAGGCCTGGCTGTGTGCTCAGAGACACAGTCCGTTTGTTGCTGATGCATTTACACTTAACTCATCGAGATATTCGTTAGTATGAGGCCCTTTAGGGCCCCCAAGTGCTTAGTCCCTCGGAACTGGAAGATGTTGGTCAGGGAAAATGACCGCAGAGCCCCTGGCTCTCGCTTTACCCTTCACCGGGGCTCCGTGGCGAATCTCTCCGCCTGGTAGTTTAGCCCTGTGAGCACCTGTCTCTTCTCTCCCCAGCCTCTTCTGTAACCTCCAGGTTGTGTCAGCAGCCTGGACAACACTCCCCAGAGCCTTCTCACAGACTCTTTGGATGATCACATTCTGTTCCATTTGTTTGTTGTTTTTTTTAAAAAATCTCATTTGTATGTTTTTATGTGTAATATGCATATGCATATGTATGTGATCTTGGTGTGCACGTGAATGTGTGTGATAGACCTGAAGTTAAAGTCGGGGTCATCCTGTGTCTCTTCCCCTTAATTCAATAAGTCAGGGTTTAGTAAAAACCAGCGCTTACTGCTAAGGCCAGTTAGCTTGCTCCGGGGTTCCCTATCTCTGTCTTCCAAGGCTGCAATTAAGGCGGGTGCCACGCCCACTTGGTACGTATATCAGTTCTCAGGATTCGAACTCCTTATGCTTGCAGGGCAAGTGCTTTAACCACAGAGCCGCCCTCCCAGTGTCTCCAGTGTTCTATTTTTATGAAGTTACAAACATGTAGAACACTCGAAAGCATTTGTGTCCTGCACCCCTACCACACGGATTTCACAAACAAGTGTTTTCCTTTTCAATTCTACACATGGCTCAGTCTGCTGACTGCCCAGCCTGATCTTGGGGTGAGGGGTGGGGGTTGGGTTGGTGGTGGGGATGGGTGGTCCCCTCTCTATCTGTTCCTATTCATTGACTTTAAGCCTTTGTGATCCCCTCCACATAGCCTACAACACCAGTGTTGCTTGTGGATATATATTTTAAGGTTTATTTATATGAGTATATTGTAGCTATCATTAGACACATCAGAAGAGGGCGTCAGATCCCATTACAGATGGTTGTGAGCCACCTTGTGGTTGCTGGGAATTGAACTCAGGACCTCTGGAAGAGCAGTCAGTGCTCTTAACCACTGAGCCATCTCTCCAGGCCCCCGCTTGTGGATATTTTTGAAGATAAGATGTACATGTACTGTGCAGATCTCTGGTAACCACAGCTGATGCCAATAGCCTTGGAAGTGACCATGTGGCCTGTCCCCTTATGCTGGCCTTCCTTATTCTTTGTTTTTTTGTTTTTGTTTTTCCTAGTTAGTTAGTTAGTTGTACTGTTCTAAGGGAATTTCCTATCAGCAGAGCCAAGCCATGTATATGGTAGGCCCTCTCCACCTCTACTATCTCCCATTCATGTACACAGCAGTTTAAAAATGTCACATGGAAATTTTCAGAAATAAATAATTCATAGATTTGAATACGTTTGACTACACTTAGTTTTAACTTTCCATTACATTATTAATTGCTGTAATTAGACTCTTAAAGTCTATTTAATGCATTCAGTTATATTACAGTTAGACACATATAGGAAAACACATAGGATAAAAGTGTTTAATGTTAGCCACAGTGTTGCCTGTCCACAGGAGTGTGTGTGTGTTGTGTGTGTGTGTATCTTGGACTGTGCCTGCCTCAGATAGGGAGGGGATTGTTATTTCTCGGTAGCACTGCTCACTCTGCAGGAAGCTTTTGAAATGCCACATTGTTGCATAGATCAGAGGGTGGGGGGATGGGGGGAGTGGCTCCTAGCATCTGCTGAGTCATGTTTTGTTTTAATGACTTGAGCTGTTTTCAGGCCTTAGCTGTTTTGAATCAAGATCATTGATCATTTTGATCATTTTGAATTTGAATGAATCAAAGATCATTTTGAATTCAAGATCATTTTGATCATTTTGAATTTGAATGAATCAAAGATCATTTTGAATTCAAGATCATTGAACAGAACTCACCGAAGTATTGGGTAGGTAAATCAGGAGTAGACTTGCTAGATGTTAGCACTGCCCTAAGTCTGCATCAAACTACCAGACCTCTGCAAAGCTCCTGACCTACCCCATACCCACTAACAATGGACAGGACTTTCAGTTGCAACAACCCCTGGTCACACACGATGCTGACACTGGCCGGTGTTGCAGAGATCTCTCTTTGTGTCCCCACTAGGTGCTGTACATGTTAGGTCTGTGTGGACCGAGTAAGATAAGTGCTTCCTACCTTATCACGGGGAGGCCAGACATCCCGAGGAGGAGGATACAATGAATCGGGCTGGCTGTAGCTAGACTTTAGAAAGCTTTCCCGGAGCTGGGGAGATAACTCAGTTGATGCAGTGTCATATAATCTCAGTTCAAGGAACATGAAGACAAGGGAATCCTGGGAGATCAGTGGCTAGGCAGCCTAGCCAAAGACCATCCCCAGCCTTGGGTCAAAAGTAAGGTGGCCATCTTCTGAGGATTGAGGCTGGGGGTTGACTTTGGGCTTCTACATGCATGTATACTCACACATATCCCAATGCCTCCACTGCACAAATACATACAATCAAACAGATTCTCTCTCTCTCTCTCTCTCTCTCTCTCTCTCTCTCTCTCTCTCTCTCTCTCTCTCTCTCTCTCAGAGCTCTAGAGCTTCTTAATTCCAGTTCTCTCTGGATCTGTTTCCCATCCTCCTTGGAGGATAACTACCTCCCAGCAGGGCATTTCCAGCGACTGGGTCTGTACATCACTCTGAGTCTGTGTCTGAACGGTTCTTTCCTGTGACTCCTCAGTCCCCTTCACCTGACTTAGCCTTGTGACCTGGACCCCTCCTCCCTCACCTGGCTCCCCACGTCCAGGGGAGCGAGAGACACATAGTAGGTACTCAGCAAATGTTTGAATAAAGCACAATGCTGGCTTTCACCTCCTACCAGCTGTTAGGTATTCGATACACTTTGACATGTGCTGTCTGTTGCTTGCCTGGTGCCAAGAGAGGAGGGCAGAGGGAAACTTGGAGGAAGGTTTGGTGTCTGCCCTTTGGGGAGCGCTGTGTGTCAGAGAGGGGAGGTGAGTAAAAGTAGGTTGGCTTCTGGGTCAGCTTGAGGTCACTTTTTAGCCATGTGACCTGGACAGGTTACTGCTGTCCTCAGCGTTCCTGTCTGTGCAATGGGATAGTAACGGATTACCATGTGTAGGATGAGGTTTGATCCTGTGCCCAATATATCTTGGCCACCAGGAGGGAGAGCTTGCAATTTGAAGCTCCTGTACTCTAAAGTGCAGTGGTGATGCCGTACGGGAGGTGGCGGGGGGGGGGGAGAGAAAACAGATCTTCTAGGGCCGAGGTACCACTTACTCAACTCCTGAGCCACCTTGACTGAATTCTGTGGGTTCTCCTCCCTTTCATGAACTTTCCAAGTTGATGACTGTGAGGTGCATGGACATAATAGAGTAGAGGTAAGTGAAAGGTTTCAATTTAAAAGTGTGTGTGTCTGAGTGTATTATGAATGTGAGTGTGTGTGTGTGTATGTTTGTGAGAGAAAGAGAGAGAGAGAGGGAGAGAGAGAGAATGTGTATGGTTGTGAGTGAGCACGTGTGAGAATGTGTATGCCTCTGTGTGTGTGTGTATGTGTGTGTGTGTGTGAATGTGTATGTGTATGTGTGAGCATGTGTGTGTGTGTGAGAGAGAGAGAGAGTGAGCATGTGCGAGTACGTGTGTGTCTGTGTGTGTGAATGTGTATGTATATGTGTGAGCGTGTGTGTGTGTCTGTGTGTGAATGTGTATGTATATGTGTGAGCGTGTGTGTGTCTGTGTGTCTGTGTGTGAATGTGTATGTGTGAGCATGTGTGTGTGTCTGTGTGAAAGAGAATGTGTATGGATGTGTGTGAGCATGTGTGAGTGTGTGTGTGTGAGAGCATGTGTGAGAGTGTGTATGCCTGTGTGTGTCAATGTGTGTGTGTGTATACCTTGGGTGTCATTCTTCAGCAGCTTCTGCCTGTCCCCACTTCTCTTGTACTGAAATTGCATGCCTGCTGCCACGCTTGACTTTTCTAATGTGTTCTGGGCATTGGACCGTGATGCATGTGCTTCCATATGAAAACACGCTAAGCCGTTTATAGACTGAGCTATCTCTCCAGCCTGGTTTGTTTTGTTTTAAAACGATCTGGAAAGGAAG
Source organism: Tokudaia tokunoshimensis (assembly GCA_036184795.1). Lineage (NCBI taxonomy): Eukaryota > Metazoa > Chordata > Mammalia > Rodentia > Muridae > Tokudaia > Tokudaia tokunoshimensis. The sequence continues at coordinate 8,962,965 of BTHU01000010.1, forward strand.
CGCCAACTCCTCCCCAGGTGTTAGTGCTGACTCTGCCCACGGACCCGGATCATTCTAGACAGGCTTTTCTAACTGGTGTTTTCCAGTGACATTACAAAAATTGACACTCTACGATGACTTGATGTCCAGCCTCACCCTCTGGGCCTCACTCTTCTCACTGTGTCTGGGCTCTCTGTGCATGATCATCTAGTCTACCAGTGCCTATAGAGTACCTAGGTGATGGAGACAGTCAGAAAGAAGGAGCTGGCCAGGGGACAGGAGCCAGGTCACCCCACTGTTGGCTCAGTCTCCTCCTGCAATGCTCAGTTCCTTTCCTGTGGCCTCCTTGGCTGCTCCAAGCCAGTTCTCACTCACTTCCCTTTTAGGTTTGGGGAAGCAGAGAGCTGTTCTAACAGCTGGACCTTAGGGGTGTGGAGCCGAGAGTTGCCTGGATTCCCCTTCTGGCCTTCCCCTCTAACGCCCTCTGCATCCAAGGTTGAGTAAGAGGTGTTGGCAAGATCTGGGAAAGACAACTCAATTGTTTCAACTTGCAGAGGGAGGGAGGGAGAGAGAGAGAGGGGGAGGGGGAGAGGAGGGAGGAGGCAGGGGGGTAATGGGGGGGGGTGAGTGGTCCTAATGCTAGAATGGCTCACATTCTGGACCCCACCCTGCCCCGATGCAAAACCAGAAACAAACAAACCACAAGCCAGTTGCCCCCCCCCCATCTGTACACACACATGTGGAGTTGGAGACACCGTTAGAGCAAGTTGCTCAAGATGGGTTCTCTGGGGCTGTGCTTCTCAGGCCTAGCTGTGTTCTGGGGGGGGTGGCGGGAGCGGTGAAGGTGACGCTCTGTCCTGGACCTGCTGTGGGGGTGGCTGTCAGGGAGGAGGAGGAGGAGGAGGAGGGGCCAATCTAGTGGAAGCCAGGATCTTTGCATAACTTGTCTTGAAGCTCGGAGGTCCCTGGTCCTTCATGGAGGTCCCTGCTCAGTGGCCTCTGAGAACAGCTTCTGCCCTGCTTCCTGGACTCTTGAGTGTGGTAGCTGAGGTCCCCAGCCAGCAGGGAGAGGGGATCTGGGGTAAGTCCTGCAGGCTTCCTTCCTATGCAGGACAGGTAGGCTGCAGGCTCTGACACGCCCGCCAGCCTGGCTCCCCAGAGGCTTCAGCACCAGGGCAAATTAAAAAAAATAAGCCAGCGAGGAGGAGGGAGTGAACAAGAAGTGAGAGGGATCATTTTGTTTCAACGTGTTTGAAAGCGGGATCTGTGGCCAGTTGGGTTTTTTTTTTCCCTACCCCCCCACCCCCGACTTATTTACACAGTCTGTTCAGAGACACACTCGGGCCTGTTTGGATTGGGTGTTTGATCCGGAGCCGGGCCAAGCATTTCAGTGCCGTGCATTGGCACTGCCACCTCGGCGGCACCAGGAGGCCCAGTTGGTCACAAGACCTCATGGGTCTCCTTGCTCCGACTTAGCCTTCTTTCACCTATCCCTCCCCCCTCCCCTGCCCCCCAACCTCCCTTCTTGCTGCTGCTGATCTGGGGCAGCCAGAGAGTGGGATTGCCCATACCTTGGATGTATCTTTCCAAATGAGGGTACTCCCACGCTTAGGGGAGAGTGGAAAGTCTTTCAACAAGCTTGGGGTGCAGCCCCAGAGACTGAGCTTTCCCTCTAGCTCTCTGGATCTGGGGTCCCTGAGGGCCTGGGCTGGACCTGGCAATATGTGGAATCCAGCCAGGGTGGGAAAAGCAAGCAGAAGTTTACACAGGGCGGTTCTCCAGGGGATGCTGAACTCCTCTGGGGAGGTGAAGTAGGAGAGAGCCAGCCAACGCTATGCTATGCCAGCCGGCTGGCATCCCTGGGGGAGCTTGCTTGAAATGCCAGTCCGCCGCCTCACAAGATCCTCCCTTTGCTGTTGCTAGAGCGGCTGGATGATTGAGACCCTCAGCGCCGAGCCCGCCTTTTACAAAGGGAGTTAGTTTTCTGGCCTCCTCACTGTGCCTTAAGAGGTGTGTTTGGACAGAGAGATCCTGTACGTGCGTTTGGAAATATTAGGAAATGCATGACCCTACTAACTGAGTATTTCCCAAGTCGACTCAGGGCATCTTCTACTGTGTCCCCCGCCCTCCACCCTCCCCAGGAGCACACATCAGTAGTCCAGTGTGACATGATTTGAGGGTATTGCTCTCTTGGTGAAGCACTCAGTATGGTCTAAGGCATTTGGAAGCTTTATTTTAGATCTAGAACCCAGTACGACATGGGCTCTGGAGCTAAACTCACTGCATTCTCATTCAGTTCAGCACCCTACTAAGAGTGTGACTTTTGACAAACTAGTTGTCCCCTACCTCAATTTCTTACTCTACAAAAATAAGAATACAACTAACATTAGGGAGGACAGCGATGACATTTTTGTCATTGATAGTTCAGGAAACATAGACCTTCCCTCCCTTAAATACTGTCTAACTAGGTTTTTTTTTCTTTTTCCTTTCTGTTCGAATCTTCCCATCAGGGATACTACCTCCCATGTACTCTGAATGTATAACCCCAAACCCAGATGTGTGTCAGAATCACCCACAGAGTGCTCTGAACAAGTTTCCTATAGATCCATGCCCGCCGAAGCCACCACAATGGTCTCTATCCAGCAGGGAGGCCTGGGGACTGCATTTGAACGTGCTCCCTGGGTGATTTAATCACCGTCCCCAGACCAGAGGTAACCGAAGATCCATGGCTGGAGCCTTGGGCTTCTAAAGCCCAGCAGGACCTGCCGTTCTGTGTGCAGGCTCACACGTTAGTGGGGAGTCCCCTCTCTGGTCCAGGGCTTGGACATGAGTGATAGAACCTTCCTCTAGCTGTACCTACTCCCCTCATCTGTCAAATGAAGGAAGGAGTCCTTGTTGCAGTGCAAACTCTCTGGCCCCATGGCATGTCAGGGTCTGTGTTCTGTCCAGAGTCCCTCAAGAGATTCTTGTGAAGCAAAAGGAGTTCCTCTCTAGAAGATCTTGAAAAGTCAAGTGTGTGGAGGCAACCGCAGAGCCCTTCTTCCTGGATGGGAAGACAGATGCTGAAGAAGGTGCCTTGTTCCAAATGTTGAAACAGTAACCAGATGTTCTCCATCCACACTGGGAGGAAATGAGCCTCAGGGGCCTTGGGAATTCTGGTCAGATTTATAAGAACATCTTCAAATGTAGAAGCTTAAGAGTCCTTGGGAGTGTCTGCAGGAATTGGCGAGCTCGGATGAACCTCTCTGGAGTCCATCAATATCAAGTTGATCGCCAAGCATCCCCATGACTATTTACACAGCTGTCAACTATGTGACAAGCACAGGTACCCTTAGGTTGTATGTGGTGGTTGTCAATGTCTTCCCAAAGAACCTGCTTGTTCATAGAGCTCTGCAAGCAGATGATGGGTGTGAACCAAATGGAGACTAGGGAACAATTGTTAGCCTTATGGGAGTCTTATCAATTACTGATTGCTGCTTAAGAAGCAGCCTCGATGCTAAGAGCTTACATTAACTGCTGTTTAATTTGTTCGGGATTCTGAACAGGATCAAGCAGGTGGTTCTTCTGCACTGGCCAGTGATTATTCAGAAGTCTTCTGGGGAGAGTTGGTTGGTGACCAGGGTTGGTAGGCCTGTTGGGAACTGGGGCCTTTTTCTCTCTTTCCCTATCATTTCAAGGCTACTCTTTCTGAATGTGGTCTCTCTGTGCAATCCCTAGAGTAGGATAGCACTTGACTTATCACACAGCTTCTAAACCTCTACCACACTTAGGCTTCAGACTGTCGCCTTGAGCGATCATAGGGGATGGTTGCAATAAGTGTGCGCTTCACTTGGCTGAAGCAGGAGGATTCCCCTTTGTGGTGAGGTTGTTTTTAGACTGCAGTTCTCACTTATACATTCGCTTTTGCCTTCCCTTCATTTATTGTATGTTTGGTCGTGAAGCCTAAACTTTAACGGCTGAGCCATCTCTCCAGCCCTCGCTCTGTCAAGTCTGTCACACGTGACTACAGTCTGAGTCTTCATTTGTAGTCCCATCACACATTTGATTATCAGCTGGCCGTGCAAAGCAAGGTTCAACCCTCCCTTCTTCCTCTGCCTCTTATCATGGCATCCCATCCAATCCAACACAAGAAAGGGTATTGAGAAGGAGTTGGCAGGGCTTGGTGGCTGTTTCCGCTACCTCTACCTCATGGAGGCTCTTACTTATGCCTGGATTGTTGAGGGAACTTCTCACTGACTGCTCGCCCCACCTACCCTCCTGTGGTCTGTTGGCTCCCAGAAACCACCACTTCCATCTTCTCTGTACTCAATGCCCAGGGATTCCTGCTAACTCCAAGACAGAGAGATGGGACTTCCTGTGTCTAGAGCAATGGTTCTCAACCTTCCTAGTGCTGCACCCCTTTAATACAGTTCCTCGTGTATGGTGACCCACAACCATATGGTTCTTTCTGTTGTTACTTTAAGGACTGTTATTTTGCTATTGTTATGTATTATAATGAAATATCTGATATGCAGGATATCTGATATGCGGCTTCCCCTAATGGTATCATGACTCATAGGTTGACAACCACTGGTGGATGGAAACCCTCCTTAGCCTCTCCTGGTCTTTGTGAAGTCTGGCTCTATCTCCAGGGTGGCCTCAGTACCTCTCCAGTTTGCTTTTCTCCCTTGCCTCTGCACATTCATTTCTTGTGTTCGTTTATCTTCTTTCTCTTCTGCAGATGAGACTCAGTTCCACTTTTGAACTCCTGACTCCTCCTCAGAGCCTTCTTTGGAAATATGTCATGATAACGTTCCTGGTACTCATCCCTTTGACCTCATATGATCCTTTATTAGACACTTGAGGCTTAGCTTGGTTGGATTTGTTTTCTTTCTTTGAAGTATTTTCTTTCTTCGAAGCGTGTTCTCTCTCTCTCTCTCTCTCTCTCTCTCTCTCTCTCTCTCTCTCTCTCTCTCTCTCTCTCTCTCTCTCTCTCTTTCCCCTCTCTTGTTTTCTAAGTACTTCCCTACAAAACTGAGTCTGTTTCACCTGTGGAGTTATATCTCAAATATTTACTGCTCTACTGGGGAGGGACTAGATTATGCTTGAGATACAGATCTGTTCTCTACACGCTGACAGTCTTTTTTCTCGGAGCCCTGGAGTTGGAACTCACAGGGCAGGAACTGTGCCGTCTAGTTGAATGCTGCCCCACCAAATCACATTCCAGTCCTTGCCCAGAGGTTGACCAGGAAGCAGTTCACACAGCACTATTACCAACTTTGAGGTTTAGGATGACAGGGCCTCTAGAGGTAGACTTTCTGGGGTGCAGGTCCTGGTGAGACCCTGGGGTGCTGTTGCCTTTGGCTGGTAGAAGTTCAGCCTGACTGAGCTACTGAGCGTCTGTGTCAGCAGTGTCCTGTGCACCGTCACAACTCACTATGCCACCGCCTGTCCCCATATCCTGACTGAAGCCCTTTGAGGTGAGCTCAGTAAGCACTTGGGAAGTTCCTTCATCTCCCAAGATTCTCCATTGAACCTTATGAGACTGTCACAAGGACACAGGAATTCATGATCTTCGGTATCGGGTACATAGCTAATGTTTATTGAGCTCATGGGTTATTAACTTATTGAATGTTTGTTATAGTTACCCATGTCGGGGGACAGGCTGTCCCTATGGGTGACATAGGTACCCTGAGTTTCAGAGCTTTGGATCTCTTCTCTCTTTCATCTGTCCTTTACCCCAGTGACCTTATCACCTTTCCATACTCTGGTTTCCTGTCTGGGGGAACATCTGCCTCTGCCTGTGTACTGAGTGTAGCAGGAACAGCAGTGTAGCTGCCTGCTGCTTTTCTGACAGAACCCATGAGGCCGTACAAGTACACATCTGTTTCAGGAACTACAGGATTTTTTTTTCCACAAATGTATCCAGATACCAGGTATGCTGGACGGTCAGCTAGAAACTCATCAGTGGATGGTGAAACCAAGAGAAAGCAAATGCAGATTCATTCCCATGCATGTTTGCTGCCAGGTTGTTCTGACTGGCTCACCGTCTGAGCTGCTGTATACATGCATGCATGCATGTGTACTTGCATGTATAAGTGCAAGGTTTGTGTGTGCATGCATGTGAAAGTGAAGAGAATGAAGGCAGTGCAGGGAGATGCCATGTTCTTCGAGGTGAATGGTTAGGAAACAGCAGAGAAGAGATGCCCACCCCAACCCAGGCCACAGCAGCCAGCTCAGCCTAACACAGCGCTTGACAATTCAAGCATGGAGGCTAGCCGGTGGGAAACTATGTCTACTGCGTCAAAGAAAAGTCATCCATAACTTCTCTGGTGTCTAAATTGTCTACTAGTTTCCTGGCTGCTCCAGGTGACGGGAGTCTGCCATTCTGCTGTGTGAAGGAAGGCTGGGGGCCAAGCCTGTGACTTGCGATAATTATAGGACGTTCAATTGCCAAACAAAAAACACAAAGATTTGGTTTCCCTTTAAGGCGTGTGTGTAGTGTGTGCGTGTGTGTGCGTGTGTGTGTGTGTGTGTGTGTGTGTGTGTGTGTGTGTGTGTGTGCCTTGTCTGTGGTACCTGTGACCCTTGTATTTGATGATGGCTTTGTCAGGGTTGCAGTAAAGGCTATAGGTATGGGAGATGTTCACTCATGTGAGGAAGAGGAGGGAGCTAGAGTCTGGTCTCTTGCTCTCTGGAGCTGGTAATCCTTCATTTGCATTTATGGATGCTCTATGCCAAGTAAAAGACCTCTCTTGTAAGTCTAAAATCCCAGGCTGTAGGACCATGAAAGGCAGCCTGATATCTGGTTGATCTAAGGTTTGAAACCCTGGTGACCCTTCAGGGGATAACCCTGCAATGGACGGTAGGCACTTTGCCATGCTACTGGCATGAGATCACAGTCCTCCATAATGTTGTGGCCATCAGTCACATAAGAGCAGCGCCCCCCCCCCCCCAAGCCCCTCCACAGGTAGAGGATGTGACCTGTGGTCTAGTAGCCTCAGGACAGATCTCCATTTTAATGAGGTGCCTAAAGGCCTGGAGGTTTAGCCAATAAACTCCCCTTCCCAGACACTCCTCCCTGCAAAAGATATTTAACCTCAGGCCCACCCTGAGAAAGTAGGGTACAGTTCAACTCATTGTCACTCTCCACCATGACAATAAATGCCTTAAAACCATGGACTATCTCTTTTCATTGGAATCTGGCATGGGGAGCAATGGAACAGGCCTTCACATAAACAATAGTGTCTAATCTCGTGCAAAAGGCCTCTCAGCGCTCCCAGCCACAATCTCCACCAGGCCAAGCCGTCCCCCAAACAAGCTAAGGACTCTCCTCCCCACAGACCCAGTGGAGCTCTCCCCTCTTTCCCCCTTCAGCTCCAGGCTAAATTCATCCCGTAGAATCCCACCCCATTCTCAGCTCTTCCTCGGCTTCCACTGGTACCTGGGTGCTCAAGAGCTTGAGAACCAGATGGACCCGGCCTTTGTGCAGGCCTGGGGACCCCTGAGACAGCTCTGGCAGTCCCCAGGACCTCAGACTGAACTCCCCCACCCCTGGAGCGGTGTCCAGTGGCTTCACATAGTCCAACACCAGCCTGTGCTGGCTTGGGGTAAGCTCAGTCAAAACTCCTGTATCCCCCCCTCCACCTTCCTAGGTGAGCAGTGGTTAGCCAGTAGGTGCTGGGTCAGAAGTACCAATGCCTGTGTTTTGACTGGCTAATAAGATTAAGTATTTCTCTCTCTCTCTCTCTCTCTCTCTCTCTTTCTTCCCCTCTCTTTCTTTCTTTCTTTCTTTCTTTCTTTCTTTCTTTCTTTCTTTCTTTCTTTCTTTCTGAAGTAGAGTTTGACTTTATTAAAAGACTTTCCTTTTTTTAAAGGATAGATCTTAAGCACAGGGGTTAATGGAAGGAGAAATGCTGGGATTGGGGGTGGGGAGTAAGAAATGCTCAGTTGTGAGCACGGGACATCTCCAGGGACAGACGCCCCAGTGTCTCACCTCCTGAAGTCAGCCACCAATATTACATTTTTGCAATAGATCATTAAAAGTTTAGTTTCTCAGCTTCTCCTGAAAAGTCGGAAAATCTGGCAGCAATGAGTTTCTCTTTCCCCCATATGGCAAAAATCAGCAGGACTGAAAAGTAACTGTCCCCTTAAGACAGGACACTGGGCCTCACTTTACTCCCCTTCCTCCCCAGCCCAGCTTCCCATGCTGGCCCGCTAGTCTGATGTTACTGAGTTCTGTGTCTGATGTTACTGAGTTCTGTCTCCTGAGCATTGAGGACCATGACCCAGATCTCAGTGTAAGCCATCCTTTGTCACAGTCAGTGAGTGTGGTGGATGGGCTAAGGCAGAGCTACATAAATGCTGTTTACCTGAGGTCATTGTTTCTGGGATGAATGTAAGTCTCAGCTGCTGGGTCAGAGGTCAAGAGTTCTGAAGTCTTTTTCCAGCTGTGCCCTTGACTTTCAAAATGACCCACCAGCCATCCTTTAGCCCGGGTCAAACTGGTTGCACAATGCCAGATACCTGTATCCTCTTAATACGCCTGAAGGGAAACTGATTTAGAAGAGAGGGAACGTTTGCCCATTCCTTTTGCCTTTCATTTTTGTGGCTGATATCCTACACCCGAATGCTCAGTTAAGGATTTCTTCTAATGGACGTGGTCACTGTGTCTCCCGACATTAGTGCTTGTGAGCCTCTGAATTGGTTTCTTCGCTCTCGTGGCATGCTGGGCTATGCAGAGTTTGACTTTGCTGCTGAAGTTGCTTACAGAAGAAATACCAGGAACTACCTAATACAGAGCTGGGAAGGAAGATAGCACAATCAGTAAGGTGCTTGCCTTCTAAGCATGAGGACCTGAGTTCAATCACCAGAACCCAGGTAAAAAAAACTAAAACAAAAGACACAAAAGAAAACAAAAAGCCAGTTTGGTACACACTTGTCGCCCCGGCACTGAGGAGCTGGAGACACACAGATTCCTGGGGCTTATATTGGGCAGTTAGCCTACCTAATTACTAAGATCTTGGCCAATGAGAGACCTGACTTGTCAAACAAGGTGTAAGGCTGCTGAGGAATAAGACCTAGGTTGACCTCTGACCTCCACAGGCGTGTGCACACATGCGCACACATATACATTCACACACACTAACATGAACACACACACACACACACACACACACACTTTGCAGATTCATTTACATTTCACTAAAATACACACTCTAGGATGCTCACAGACATTCTAGCATGCTCTGTAGTAGCCCCCAATTGAAACCTGTCACCAACAGCAGAATGAATAAAAACAACTGTTCTGCACTTAGTCACTGCGAAATATTATATAGCAATAAAACGAAAGATGTTACAGCTGCATGCAACTCAAACAGATGAATTTCCTGAGGGTAATATCGCACTGACTGACAGGTAAACAGAGAAACTGCTAGGCCAGATGAACCTGTGTTACCACACTTACATACACTTCAGAACTGGCAAAGCCAATCTATGATGTCAAAAGTGAGTAGTGCCTGTGTTTGGTGGGTGGTAATGACAGTAGGCTTGTGCGAGAATTGCAAGTGGATCTAGTTTCATATGAGTTCATTTTCTGAAAATTCAGTGATCTGTCCTCTCATGAAATACACATTTTCCCATTGTATATTTTATTACAACAAAATATTAAAGGTAATATGGGGGAAACAACACCTGCTGAAGAAACTCAGCATTATGAGATCTCAGTACCAGGGCTGGGAGCTTTGTACAGAATCCACATTATATATATATATATATATATATATATGTGCATCAGAAACCACCTATGACTAGTTAAACCAAAAGTGAAGTTATAGAAATCAGATGATGATTTCTGGAAGAGTAAGAAAAGGAGACACATCCCCTGATACTGCAGAAGCTTGTCAGAAGATGACATTGTTGTTGCTGCTGGACATGGCCTTCTCAACCTGCCTGACTGATCCTGGGTATAGGAGCCCATGCTAGATCCTCTCCAGTCAGAACATAGCCCCTGCCACTTTTATGTTTTGTAAGCTGGAATGCTTAACTGTGACTTTTGCAATAACCTCAAATGAGAAGGTCTGCTGCTAGCCCACACTAACCAGAGTGGCTCTCTTGAGTTTCTGCTGCTCTGTGCTACTGATTTAGGCTCAAAGTTGGGCATAGTCATGACTGTCTGGGAGAATCTAAAACTGGTACTCTGTTCTAGCTGCAAGGGAGTCTGGGACTAGAAAGACTTTGAGTTTTCATACCCATTAATGGAGTCAGCTCTGTTTCAGGAACTAAGACATTCCCTAAATTTCATGTGATTAGCAGTTATCCACACAAAAAAAACATGATATGTCTGGTAATGGCCAACTGTTCTCTGGCCTGCCAATAGGAAAAGCTTATGGCTAAAGGTATTCTCATTGTTGTAACCTAAACATTCACAACCAGTTTAAAAAAAAAGGCAAATTCATGGGCTGGGAAATTGGCTCCATCATGCAGTATTTATCATGCAAACATGAGGACCAGAGTTTAGATTCCCACCACCTACATGAAATGCAAGGCCTAGTGGGGCTTCCCTGGAACCCCATCACTGGGAAGGCAAAGATAGGAGGATCCTTGTGCCTTGTTGGCCAGCCACTCCTTCTAAATTCATGTTCCTGGGTTCAGGGAAAGACCCTGTCTTAAAAATTAAGGTAGAAAGCAATTGAAGAAGACACCTGACACTGATGTTTGGACCTTAAATACATGTGCATACACATGCATGTACACATACACATACATACATCTACACATACACAAATAAGTATACACACAAGCGTGTACACACAGAGACACACACAAACATAAACACATAGACACACAAAATGGTAAATTCGACCTGATCACCATGAAGAGGTAGAATGAGAGAGAAGCTTGTGATCTAAAATGTGTGACACTTCTCTCCCAGATTCTAGGGACAGGGCCCAGGGTCAGCATGGTCAGCTTGGTAAATGTCAAGCAGGGTTACTCTGCATTTCTGCCACAGAATTTTTTGTGCTTACTTGGTTACATATTTCTTCTTGGTTTTAAATATAAATTTATATATCCTCAATTTATTCATAATGGAAAAGTAATTTTTCCAGTCTTTATAATTGATCTCCTTTATATTTGAAACAATATGGTTCCGTTTAGTCAAGGCTGATGTTACCCCTCCTTCTCTTTCTCCTTCTCTTTCTCCTTTTCCTCCTCTTCCTCCTCTTTCTCCTCCTCCTCTTTCTCTTCCTCCATCACCTCCTCTTCCTCCTCTCCTCCTCCTTTTCTCCTTCTCCTCCTCATTCCCCTCCTTCTCCTCCTCCCCCTTCTCTCCCTTCTCCCCCTTCTCCTAATGATCTGCTCCCCAGGGAGTTCAGTGATAAATGAGATAATTTATTAAAGCACTTAGCACTGTGCACATGCTGTAGTAAATAACCCATCCATTATAATAACAATAGCTCTTATTATCTGTAGATACATATTGTGGTCTGATCTTAGCTGCAGTGTGATAGGGTGATGACTGACAGGCTATGGGGAACACAACTCTATCTTGCCCTCCATTCACTTCACTCCACTTCAGCCTAAGGCATTATACAGTTGAGGAAATTTAAGTCTTAAACAGCAAAAAGATGGGACATTGGCATAAGTGGACTCCATGGGACCATAACCACTCAAGTCCAGCCTGAATTGACCATTGCAATGTGTGTATTCCCAGGGGCACTACACTGATAACCCATCTAAGTTGAGTAGTGGGAGATAAAGTGGTCTGCCCTCCATGTCAGTAAATGCCTTCAACTTACACTAATTGTATTTCTACCATGTATGGTCTGGAGTATTGAAACTGTTCATTTCCTCGTCAGCTCCCTGGTGGCTGTCCTGCCTCATTCGTATCAGTGAAAGCTAAGAAAACTACCTGACCAGTCAGTCTCTCATCTGCAGAGCCAGCTCTGGTGTCTAGAGATCGGTTAAGGACTCTGCTGGCAGATTGTGATGGCCTGCAGTGCAGGAGCCTGCGGGTCATTGGCTGTAGTTATAAACAGGACGGGAGGCAGGGGACTTAGGAACCCTGTGTGTTGTCCATCTTCCTCTCTGTCCCCTTCCTCCATCTCTTATCCTGTTGCGGGTGCTGCCCCGCAGACTGCCTGGTGGAATCATAGCGTCCTATTTCCAGGCACGGGGATCCAGACAGGAGGATACCCAAGTATAAGAAAAGGCTTTGCCAGTGATGGTCCTGTATGTACACCTGAGCTGGGCCCAGCGGGGAAAGCGATGGGCCTGCAAGAGGTTAAAACTTGCCCCAGTGTTTACTTTTGTTGGCTGCCACACTGCATAATAATCTGTCAGCACGTCAGGTGCGGATTTATTTGTGCATTAAAAATGGCCTAGAGCAGGCGGATGCAGACACTCTCCAGCATGCTGGAAAATCAGTATGCCTCCAGCACAGAAACAGCCGCTCCAAATATTTCACCCTTTTTTAATAAGTGCATTTAATTAAAGTCATAGAACTTTTTTATTATGCTTGAGGAAAAAAAAAAACTTCCCCTTGCTGAAGCTGAACGTGCACTTTGGAGCACAAAGGGAGTGTTCGCCTCACGCCTAGTCCTTAAAATGGAAATCCCAGCAACTGGTGTGTATAAGTCTCTGGCTCTTTGGCAGACTGGCTCAAAGAAGGCATCGTGTGGGTTTGGCTGAGAGGAAGGTGTCAGCGTGGCCTGAGAGGAGTGGCAGGGAGACAGGCATAGAATGCTTGGTTGTGTGGGTCTTACGACACCTCACAGTGTCAACTTCTCTGGGTTCAGTCCCCAGCAGGCAACCGACTGATGTACTTTAGTGCAGGGGAGACTGCGTGTTAGCTCTCTGGAGACTGACAGCCCCCTCAAAGGCAGGGGCGTGGACTAAATGACCTCTTCAAACCTTACCTTCCAAGGATGGATGCTGACAGGGAGAGAAGACCATTCAGATTGATGGACAGAGATTTCTTGTGCCCTTTAGACCTCTCTTCCCATCCCTACTTGGGAAATCTCTAAATGAGCTGAGATAAAGTTTGGCTCCTAGTAGTGATAGCGGCACCGCGGGGCCCACTCTGCCTGTGCCAGCAAATGAGGAAACATGGGATGAGGGTGGCCTGGAGTAGAACAGCGGTGCAGAGTGTGGGGACCCACGCTTGGTGAGGTGGCATGGGGGAAGGGAGAGGAAGGGCGGGTTGTGTGCACAGCGGGGCAGAAATGGCGCCACTGAGAAGGGGGCTGGGGGCAACCACAGCATACCAGGCCTGGCGACTTGAGGCCTGCTAATTATGCAGCCCAAGGGAATCATGCTGGTCTGCCAGAGCTGCCCAGAGAGGTGGCATGGAAAACCTCATAAGGGGGTCTGTGTGCCTCAGGTCTGACCAGGAAATCGCCTCCAGGTCCTGGAGACTTGGACTAAGGGGCCCAAGGCTGAATGCTGGGGCTACTTGCCTGTCAACAGCAGTGGTTTGCACAGCTCCTGGAGACCATCCAAGCAATAGAGGACAAGGTTTGCAGGGTGTCTCCTTCTCGTCCTGCTAGGCCAGGTCTCTGGAGCATCTGAAATCTCCGATGCCCATTCCAGAAATTTCTCAGCGCCAGCCTTCTTCGTCTTTAGCATTCTGGTTCCCCTGGTCCCCTGGGCATGCTCATTAGCGTCTTTTTATGGCTGTAGAAACAGAAATCCCAGAATTAGTTTGCTCAGGCCACCCAGAGAGAGCAAGGTGACCAAAGACCAAGCAGGCTTTAAAAGTTTTTAAAGAATATTCTTAGCATCTTCTAATGACACGGGGGCACTGCTGTTAATGACTCTCTTCCCTGCTCGAGAAAGGTAAATAAATTCGAGGTTCTCCTCGATATTCTTTCTGAAGCAGAGAGGCCTCACTCCCAGACTCCCAGGCTGAGTTTTTTACCACTTTCCCAGCTTCCCTGGCTTTTCATTAACATGTTAATTGAAGTGATCATACGCCAGTTGTTTTAGAATTTGTTAGCTCTTTGGCTTTGTGAAAGGAAGTTAATTCCATTTTAGGAATCTAGATGATTATAAACTTCAACCAAGGATAGGTTTCGAATGTTCATCCTTGCACTGCGTGTGTCTGTGTTCAGCTAGGAGGTGTTTGGAAACGAAAGGTGTGTGTGTGTGTGTGTGTGCATGCATGTGTTTTCCTGTGTATGAGTATAAGCACATGTCTCGAGGTCAGAGGACAACCTTGAATGCCAGTCTATGCCTTGCACCATGTTTGCAGCAGGATCTCTGTTGTTTGCTCCTTTGTGCTCCAGGCTAGCTGGGCAGTGAACTTCCACTTCCATATTCTCCTGACTCTGCTTCCCACCTCTTAGGAGCGCTGGCATTACAGGTGTGTGCTCCTTAAACTGGTCATCTGTGCATCCTAGGGGATCAGTTTCAGATTCTCATCCCTACAGGACCAGCCTCTACCCACTAAACCACCAACCCAGCCTGGTGGGAGGCTCTCTGACCATCAGGCAAACCTCCCTGTGATAGGACGAGATGATACTCATGCTAAGTGAGCTAATTACTGTAAACATTGAGCTATACAGTGTTTCCAGATACTCTCTAGAGCTGAGTTACAGAGTCTGAGGAGAAGGAAGCTTTAGATAAAATTTGAAACATTTTCTACCTATTTGTATCTCTCTCATCTGCAAACATCTGATACAATAGTCACCAAGGACAAAAAGTCAGAATTGGAATTAGAAAACACCCAAAGAAAACAAAAACATTACTTCTCATGTCTTTTATGGTCTATTTTCCCATACTTTAGGAATGTCCTGTGGGTCTCTCCCCCAGTTGTTACTCGTCTATTGCTGTACACAATTCTCAAATATTAGGGCTCGCTGATGTGTATTCCCTTATGTAAGTTACAGGTACCAGCTCACCGCCCCCGATCCCCCAAAACAAACCTTTTATATGTTGGTTCTTACTGTTCATCTTTATTTAATTAGAAATTAGAACTAACACTAAGATCTATGTATTCATTCCATTTTGAAAAGACAATAATAATAAGCCCATTGCACACTAACATTTTTACAAAAAAAATCACAATTTTCTGACACAAAAATTTATTAGTTAGCTGAGTAGCATTTAAAACATTTTGCTGTAGTCTTTATTGTCTGGCTTACTAGAAAATGGTGGATTCTACTATCTGCTTCTACCTCATATCTGTAGAGAGATACGTGGTAGGATTTTTTTTTTTAAAGACACAGTCTCAAATAGTTCAAGCTCAGACTTGCTATATAGCCATGGATGACTTTGAACCTCAGATCTCGTCGGGATTGTAGGCTTACAGTGCATCCCTACACCCAGCTTATGTAGTTCTGGGGATGGAGTCCAGAGCTTTGTGCACACTAGGCACAGACTACTGAATTAGCTGTGTACTTTCTTATTCTGTCCCACTAATAATCTTTTGGTCATCCTTGCCTATTAAGTGAATATTCTACTTATGCTGGGTTATAAGATATCTTCTATTGGTCATTTGAAAAACAATACCTATTCCCCATGTTACTTCACAGTGCCAACCCATCCTCCTGTCTTTCACATGACCATTGCTTTCAAAAGTGGGTCATGTAAGCAAAGCTGAAATGCTCATGATGATGGATATGAGCTCATATCCTTCTAAAAGTCTATTGTTTGAAGCTCAAATTGTGCCAGTAGTCAAAATCATTCGTTCTGACAGGCATTCTTAACTCAAATAGGAGTGTATCTCCCAGATGCCCAGGTATGAACACCATAGTTTATCTATTTTCTTAAGGTGAAAATGGCATTTGATAGCCAGGCAATGGTGGCGCACACCTTTAATCCCAACACTTGGGAAGCAGAAGCAGGTGGATCTCTGTGAGTCTGAGGCCAGCCTGGTCTACAGATTGAGTTCCAGGTCAGTCAAAGGACATTTGATGAAATGAATACAGGTAGCTGGCTTTGCAAAGACAAAGATGGTTTTGATGACAACAGCCCTGAATCTTTTTCTCGCCAACAAAGCATATCCCACTGGGCACAAGCAATGCTATATGCATGCTCCTTAATTCTATCATTCATTAGGTCATTAAAAAGATCTTTTTCATGAGAATATTAAGGTACGTATCCAAGTCAAGCACAAAGACAATAATTAAATTGAAATGATATCAACAAACATGGTCTTAGGTTAGATCGTCTGCATGTAGGTGTATGCATATGTATATTTAAATATGTGGTATGGCATTTGGGGATTACCACCTTGTTCATAGTAAAGTGTTAGTGATGATAACTGCCACCACTTATACAGAATAAGTATAAACATGAGTCCAATAAATATGAGCAGGGAAAATGGCAAGCATCTTGGTGTACATGGTGGTTTGAATGAGAAATGGCCCCTATAGGCTCATATATGTGAATGATTGATCCCCAGTTGGTGAAACTGTTTGGGAAGGATGAGGAGGTGTGGCCTTATTGGAGGAGGTGTGTCACTGTGGTTGGACTTTGATGGTTCAAATCCCTGCACCTTTCCCAATCTCATTCCATCTGCTTCCTGTTTATGATCTGAGATGTGAGCTCTTGGCTATTTTCTACTGCCATATCTGCTGCCTACTACAACCATTGCCTACTGTGTGGACCCTTATCTCTTTGGAACTGTAAGCCCAAATAAACTCTTTCTTTTACAAGTTGCCTTCATCTTGGTGTTTTATTACAACATAGAAAAGTAACTGAGACACTTGAGGTACAGGCTGGGGTCCCCTTCACCATTCCAAGAGCCTTCTGAGTCTTTAATCTTAACACCTAAGGCATTAATTCTTAAACACTCAATCTTACTCATTTTAACCTCTGTGAGGATCCCATAACTGCCCAGACTTTCCAGATCCTGTCCCAACAATGGCTACTCTCTGGGATCAAATTAATGTAACTGACTGCCACAATGCCCATGCTTATCCTCCTAGGAAACTATTTTGTGAGGGTCTCTTTATGTCTTCCAAGCTGTCCTGGAAATCTCTATATAGACCAGGCTGGCCTCGAACTCACAGTGACCCACCTGCCTCTTCCTCTTGAGCGCTGGGATTAAAGATGTGGGCCACTAAGCTTGTCTCTCACCTCTCTTGCTAAATAATTAACTCGGTCCCAAGTGTGAATAAAAGCAGCTCGGTGATCAGATGCTCCTGGAGCATCTCTGTCTTCTAGCTGTTGTTTTTCCACTTGCCACCCTTTCTCATTGTCTTGTCAATACTCTGTTAATTAACCAATACTGTGGAAATATGATGAGAGCTGGTGGAGCTGGTGATGTGGGGTACATTTCACCTGAAAGCACAAGAAGATGTGCTGACAGCTCTAGAGAGGACCTCCCTCCCACAAAGGCAGGGTTCAGTTGTTCTTTTCTTCGTCTTCTGAGGGAAGAGTCTCCTATTCAAACATGGTCTTTGGATGCTAATCAGACAGTGGTGACTCAGCAGTTTTCAGGAACTGGCTTGAGAAACAGCCTCTTCTTGAATAGCTTTCCGAATGAATGCAGACTGAAGTACAAATAATAGCTTTGGCTTTCTTTAGAGAGGGACAGGGTTTCATGAAAACCTCCAAATTCGCCTGTTGCTCCACATTTTTTTTCTTCCTATGAATACCCACTACATCAAAGTCTTCGAGACCCCTGCACATTATGCCAGCCTTAAAGAGCCCTGTGATGACATGATCAAGGTACACTGTGGTCAGGTGAAGAGGAAGGCTCCATGTCTGTCTTTTATAGAGTCCAGAGCCTGCTCTAGTCCAGTGCCCATTGACCAAAGCACGTGGTTTTCTAGTTTGGTCGCTGTTGCTTTGATTAAAAACAAAAACAAAAAAACCCGGTAACCAAAAGCATCCTGGGAAGGAAAAGAGTTTCTGTGGCTCACACTTCCAGGCCATAGTCCATCATCAAGGGAAGTCAGAGCAGAAACTTGAATTGGGAACTTGAAGCAGAAACACCGTCTCATACTTGGCTAGCTTTCTTATACGACCTGGGGCTATCTGCCTAGGGAATGGTGCTGCCCATGGTGGATTACGCTCTCCTGAATCAATTGAGGTAGTTGAGACGGTCCTGTACAGGTATGTTCATAGACTAACATGATAAAGATATTAATTCTATGGAGGCTCCCTTTTTCAGGTGATTCTAGGTCTGCATCAAGTTGACAGTATTAAGTAGGACAATGCAGCCCTACTATGCACAAGGCACATTAGCCTAGAGTCCCTAAAAGGAGGTCCTACTAGATCCGACAGTGAAGGAACATTCCAAGCCTCAGTGCTGGCCATCCACCCACACAGCCACTGTCTCCCTAGGATAACAGCGTTCATATGCTCATCTCCACAGCTTCTGCAACCTGGGGCACCATTGCTATCCTTGCTGTTCACCTACTGTGCACCCCAGTCTGCATTTCCATGAAGAAACTGCCAGCAATGAGAGACAGAAAACACTATGATAAAAAAAGAAAAAGCAAAACAAAAACACTTGTTAGAAATTTAGGGACATTTTAGGCAATTATTTTATTTATCTATGGGGAGTGTAGGGATTTCCCTATGGAAAAAAATTCCCATATTCCCCCAAAGACAAACCCTAACTTACAAGGTCACCAGTACAAGTGTGTCAAAATCCTTACCAGTTCAGGAAGATTTTACTTGCAAAACAACCAGTCAAGGATGAGATTACAATATTCTTGACTTTCTCTGGTTTTGAGCAGAGGAACTAAAAAATTTTGTCTCCTCAAATAGTCTTAAGAACCAATTTGTGCTGCATAGTTTCCATACTGGAATTTTAACAAGAAATAAGAAGAGTGTACCTCTTTATATGTTCAAGTGGGAGACAAGGTTAATTCTCAGTATACAAATAATCCAGAGTTTGGGAAGGGTGAGGGTGTAGAAGGAAAGAAAAAGCAGGCCACAGAGATCTAAAGAGGGGTATACAGGGAATTGTGGACAGACATTTTCATGGGGCTGTTATGGAAGTTCTGAGACGTAACACATGGGAAGAGTGTCTATATATAAAACAATACATATAATACATATAATGAATCAATAATACAAGTCTGGGCTCTCTCTCTCTCCATATATATATATATGGCAACAACGTTGACTAAGGGTGGGTTGATATTCTTCTCTTACTCTTCCCAAACTCTGTATTCATTTATATACTAAGAATTAGCTTTGTCATGAGGAGGTACACTCTCCTCTTATTTGTTGCTAAAACTCCAGTAAGTAGAACATGCAGATGTGCATTTGGAGACTCAGAAATTCACTTGCAAAGGTTCTTCTTTTAAATAAGGATGCACCCACAGGTTCTGAGGGTCTTTCGGGCGTTGCCATCCAACCCAGCAAGATAAGGGACTCTTGGAGAATCGCATAAATAGCAGTTTGTAAATCAAACTCAGACACGTTCCCCAAGTGGGGTTCTGATGCTCCTCCTCTATAGCCTCCTGACTGACTGATGTGCAGCTCTTTTAAGTTGCTGGGGCATGGGCAGCGTGATCCCTGGGGAGCTGACTGGGTCCCTGTAGTCAGCATGACAATTGCCCTGCTGTTGCATAAAATCAACCAAGTAGCGTGGGTGACACTGCCAGCTCAGACAGCTTCTAGTTAGACTTTACAGTGGCAGCTTTGGGAGGGATGTCACCGTGTTAAGGTACAGGGAGGGCCGTGGGTCTTCGTGGGAACACCTTGTAAAACACAGAGCAGATTGCCCAGGATTGGGAAATTGAGAAAGCGTAGCTGAGCTCAGAGGAGTAGAGAAGCTGATAAAGCTATCTAAGGGCACGGGACAATAGCATTCCCTGGGTATTTCGTAAGCACATGAGGAACAGTCCTGGTGGAGGCAGAAGACTGGGAAGCTTCAGAAGACAGCACTTGGGGAGTCCTAGGCTACAGAGGAAGGCTTGCCCTGAGAAGCCCCCTCTCTGAGAACTGCAGGTGCACAAAGACCCCTCCTATAGGGAACCCACCTCCAGGGGGCAGACACTCTGCACCAAGACTCTATTGCTTAGTCTGTCTGTCATGCTTTATGCTGGAGGAGGGTAGTGAGGATCAGGACAGCACCCACCCCCCCCAAGCCTGCTCGAGCTGGGGGTGATGTTTGCTCAATTCTGTACACCCCCAGTTGTTGCTCCAGGTGCTAAGTTAGACACTCAGTAATTAGCTGGGCTAATTTATTTAATCATGTTGGTACTGTTTTCCTTCTCCTGGTTGTTCCTGCCCTCATCCTTCAGGTTTTCCTGGATCCACTCCCAGGTCTGTTTGTTGGAACGTGGTGTCGAGGGAGGCTGGATCCTCCGTGATGCCAGAGATTACAGCAAGCTCCTGCTTGGCTTTGGGAAGTGGGGGCATGCCGATCTCTTCTTCGGTATTCTAGGTCAGAGCTTCTCAAACTGGGCACTCGATGACATTTAAAGCTGGAGAATTCTGCATTTTGGGGTTGGGGGACGGTAGGCAGGGGCTTTCTGTATATTGTGACGTGTTTATCATCATTCCTGACTTCTATTAGATGCCGGAAGTGACCCCACCAACGTTCTGTGGGCACGCCCCCAAATGGTTGTGACACCAAATGATCTCCAGAGACTTAAAAGAGAGGGTGCCCCTGTGGGGAATCCATTCAGACCATAACACTGGGACTTTTAAGCTAAAAAAATATTCTTCAGAAACCCGTGCAGGGACTGCAGAGAAGGGTCAGTGTCTAAACTGTTTGCCGCATAAGCCTGGGGTCCTGGGTTTAGGTCCCCAGCACCCATGTAAAACGTGAGCACTATATGGCGAGTTCAGTGCTCCATGTGTGTTGATAGGCAGATGCCCAGGGCTGTTTGGCCAGCCAAGCCTCTGAAGTCTGAGTTTGGTGAGAAACCCTTTCTTAAAAATAAGATGGAGAGCTATAGGAAGACACCAGAAATCACGGACCATTCCCACCCTCCCTCTACATGCGCATGCGCCCCCATTCTTACTGTTACGCCAGCGCCCCACTCCTACTGCCTCCTAGGCAGACTCCATGTAGTGGGTTTTGATAATGTCTGTCCTTTCCCAGCCTTCCATATTGCTCTTTTCTGAGCCTGCCCTAATTGGAAGCCCTAGGTCAGGGCAAGGGCTGACTTGGAGTACAGGATGTGTAAGCTTGGCAAGGACTCTCCTAAAGGCTATCAGACAAGGAAGTAAGAAAGCTGCACTGTATAAGGGAACAGCAGGCAGCAGGGTTGGAGCCACGGGGATGATATGCAGAACCAGAAAAGCTACTTCTGAGTAAATGGTGAGAACTGAGCCTTGTAGACTGCTTGATGGAACGAGTGCAACATGGAAGTAGCTTGGAGACATCGTTGTTGTTTCTGTGTTTTTGGATGCCCCACTCTCTGGGCCATATGGGGTCCAAGTTCTCATTCATTTTGGAGCTTCCCACAGAAGCCAACTTTGTGTGTGTTTGCATGCAAGTGTGTGAGCATGCATGTGTGCGTGTGTGTGTGTGTGTGTGTGTGTGTGTGTAATATAGACTGTTGAGCTAATGGAAGCAGGTTGCTATAGCCCCAGGAATGACCCAGATAATCTAGGAAGGTCTTTAGGGAGGAGGGAAAGCACAGAGTACAGAATAGCTTCTGTGAGCTCAGCGTACAGCAGCCACTCCTTTAGATATGAAGTACCACACTACTCGTTCAACTTCCTGATAGCCACGTTCAAAGGAGAAAAAAAGTGTTGTAAGAGGCTCATTAGGTATCCCAGGCCTGCCTGGGTCACATAGGGAATAGCAGGTCAGTCCAGCTACATAGAAACATTCTGCCTCAAAAAAAACTATCAAAATAAATAACAACAAAAATGAAAAATGAGGAAGAGAAAGGAAATAAACAAAACACATTTATTCTTTTTTTTACCCATTTTTGATATTTATTTATTTATTTATTATTTATTACCTGTGTGTGTAGAGTGTAGGGAAGGCAAACATGTAACAGTGTGTGTGGAGGCTTTTTTTTTTCCTTTCTGGGGACTGTATTCAGGTTGTCAGGTTTGGTGGCAACCACCTTTACCTTCCGATCCATCCCATTGGCCTTGAAACCAATTTTAACAACGGAGTTTGTATATAAAGTCCAGCATATTCCCAGTTGTTTGAGTCTTAACAGATAATTCATACAAAATCATTAGCAAGGTTGGGTGGTGGTGATGCATACCTTTAATCCCAGCACTCAGGAGGCAGAGGTAGGCAGATCTCTGAGTTTGAGGCCAGCCTGGTCTGCAAAGTGAGTTGCAGGACAGCCGGGGCTACACAGAGAAATCTTGTCTTAAAAAACAAAACAAAACAAAAAATTATCAGTGAGATAATGTGCTTATTTTCCCCCCAGAGTCTGGGGGTGCCCTATGTGTTCCGTGCCTGCCCATGTCTCTGTACTGGGTCTTGTTTACTTTCTCTGTGAAGCCCTCCTGGTACCTTCTGCCTGGGACAGTGTGGGTCAAGAGAGGAAGGTGAAGTAATTGCATTGTGGACATAGATTCCTCTCTGCATGCAGAAGAGAAATGTATAGCAAACAGGACAAGGTGGGGCCCCATGGGGTCCTCCCCCTGCCTGCCATAGTCTTTACTGTTTTGACAAGTACTCCGGTGCTCCCTGCAGGCACATCTGAACCCAGAGGCTTCTGCTTCCTCACCTCTTTGTGGTCCTCCCTTTCTGTTTCAAAAGGAATGAACACACAAAATAGAGCCTGTATCCCGCTGGGCGGGCCTGTTCACACATGGTGTTGCACTTTCTTCATTTGTCACAAATGGTTAGTCTCCCCCCTCATTTTCTTAGCATCTTAATCAAGGTCCCAATCCTACTCCAGCCTCAGGATGGCTTTAGACCAGTGCTTCTCATCCTTCCTAATGCTGTGACCTGTTAGCACAGTTCCTTATGTTGTGGGGACCCCCCTCTCCCCGTCCCCGTCTGATATGCAGGATGTGTTATATATGACCCCCGTGAAGGGGTCATTCGATCTCCAAAGGGGTCGAAAGCTGTAGGTTAAGAACCATTGCTTTAGAAGCTGTGCTTTCGCTTCTAATGCCAGCAGCTCTGGTCTTTGCAGGTTTGTCTTTCTTCTTATACTGAAATGAAACCTAAAGAGACCTTTCCTTAGAAAGGACAAAGGGAGATGGAGGTTGGGTGAGCAGGAGTTAAGAGTGCTGGCCAAGAAGGACCAGAAGCACAAAACCAGCAAAGACAGGTTCATCTTATTTACCAGGTGAGGGCTTGGAACCTGTTCCTGGCTTCTGAACAGTGTCTGAGTTTAGCTTTCAATTCCCCGGGATCTCTTCTGTGTCCGCCAAGGATTGGACTCTAGAAGGCTGATCTTGTCTGGATGCGGGAAGTCATTGTGCTCCCTTGCTGGGTCACCTTGAGGTTTCTAGAAAGCCCTGTTTTCAGTCTTGCTGCCCAGGATGGGTTATCTGGTGGGTCCTCTGGACTATAGCCATGCCTCCACCAGCAGGTCAGTGGAATCAACCAGAATGGATCAGTTCCCTCCTCTCCCCCAGGAGACGCATGACAATGTTTGAAAACATCTTTGGTTGCTACCAGTCAAGGAGGAGAAGGTGCAGCTGGCGTCCAGTGAGCCAGGGACATCACTGAGTTTCCTCTCACACACAAGACAGATCTTCCTTCTGCCAAAGAGAATGAGCAAGCTCAATTGGAAAGTGCTTGCCTTGCAGGCATGAGGACCTGAGTTCTAGCCACGGAGCTCACATTGAATAAAAAGCAGGCATGCTGTTGTGAGCTTATAATCCCAGAACTGGGGACGCAGAAGCAGACAGACCGCTTGCAGCTTGCTATCCTGCCAACATTGTTGCTTAGTGAGCTCCAGAGCAATGAGAGGCTCTGCATAAATAAGATTTTAAAAGTGGTTGGTGTCTGAGGAATGACACACACAAACACACACACACACACACACACACACACACACACTTGCACACATGTGGATGCACAGGAGCACATACAAAATAATGAGTCTACAACATCAGTAAGTACAAGATTGGAAACTCTGTAAGAGAATCTTTCCTTTGAATGTTCCAGAATTTCCTCTCCAAAAGAGCTCTGCAGAAACCCTTGGGTACACTTAAGTACGTAAGTGATTAAGTAACTACCTTGTATAAAGTTAGTGCCTCTCCATGGCTTTGTGACATCTACCTGACAATAGAACTGGTTCCCTGTTGCTGCCTCATGGAGGGCTGGGTGTGCTGCCCAGGAGGGAAGAAACTGTACTAAGCGGCCAAAATAAGTATCAGAACTTTCTGAGCTGTCCTTCTCTGACAGGGCTCTGGCTGTTGCGCGCGCGCGCGTGTGTGTGTGTGTGTGTGTGTGTGTGTGTGTGTGTGTGTGTGTGTGCTATTGGTATATATGTATGGATGTTTTGCAGGTTTGCCTGTTTGTATATGTAGAGGCCAGAAGTCCAGTATTTTCTATTGTCTTTTTTTGTTTACATTTATTTATTTATTTGTATTGACTCACACACACAGACCTCCCACAGCCCTGTTTATGGAGACCGGAGAACAGCTAAGTTGGTCTTCTTTTGAACCATGCGAATCCTGGGGATTGAACGCAGGTCGTCAGGCTTGACAGCAAGCACCTTTACCCACTGAGCCATCTCGATGGCCCTATCTCTGGTCTCTGAAACCGACTGGGTTCCTCACTGAACGTGGAGTTTGCTATGTGGTCAGACGGACTGGCCAGCAACTCCTCGGGGATCTACCTGTCCCCACACCTCTGGTCCCACAGCAATGGATCCTTGTTGCCATACTGAGATTTTACGTGAGTGCTGCAGACACAGACTTACTCTTTACCTACTGAGCCACCATCTCTCTAGCTCCCGAAGGGTCTCCTTTTGCACTCTCCAAGGAATCTGTCATACCCTGCAAAGGGCTGGGTGAGATTCAGCTCAGGACTCACATCTGTATTTCTAAGGCAGTAGTGACGGAGCAATCTTTGCAGATGGGGCCAGAAAGTTGCTAGAATGAGTGAAGCGAAAGGGAACGTGCAGAAGTCCCTGATGCTTCCAGTAGGTGAACACCCAGCAAGAGTATTTTCATGGGAGTAAAAGTGGGAACAGCCTACTGGTCTACCAAGCCCAAGGTCTATGCTGGCCTTGTGAAATATGGGTGGAGTCCTAGTCTTACTTGCTTTCCTATGGGCCAAGGCTGGTGTGGTCAGATTCTGATACCATACGTGTGTTTGGCCTCTTCAGAAATGCTCATTTCACTTCACAGACTTGGTCCTGCTTCCCAGAGTGGACATGGTCCTCAGTCCGGTCCCACTGGAGCAACACATAAGACATGGAGAGCCTTCTTTCTGAGTAGGCTGAGGTGGTTCCTAGGGCTAAGGATCTCAGCCCAGTTTTTCCCCTTAGCCCTAGTCCTTCCCAAGGGAGCCATCTGGATTAGTTGGCCTCCGGGGAGCTTGTCCAGAGAGCTATGGGTGATCTGGAATCTGTCACGCCTGACAGTCTCTGTACAACGGCTCTCCTTGTGCAGGGAGTCATTGCAACAATTAAAAGGCATTTGGGGCCCCAAGGGAGGAGAAAGGACAGAATTCTGGGATGCCGTGGGGGAGGAGCCAGGAGATCTCTCCTGTTATTGAAAATAAAATGTGATTTAGCAGTATACACACTTGGCTCTTTCTGTCCCAAAGTCACCTGAGCTAGACTCTCAAAAATGTCATTTGAGATTTATACTTGTTTTTGCTGTGTGTGTGTGTGTGTGTGTGTGTGGTGTGTTTCCTGTGTTTATGGATGTGAGTGTTCCATACCTACCTAGCCTTTTATGTGGATGCTAGGGATCTGAACATGGGTCCCCAGGATTATGCAGCAAACTCTTTATTTATTTGATGAGACAAATGATTTCTCTTTGCTTGATCTTCTGAATTCAGACAACCTTGATAGATATGGATGTAGTCAAATAGGATATGGGGGTCAAAATTGTTCCTCTCTAGCTGTGTAACCTGGGAATGAACTCCGGGCCTCCCCCGAAAAGCAACAACAACAACAAAAAACAAAAACCAAACAAACAAAAAAAGCGGAGAAAAGAGTTCTTCGTTTGTTGTGGGAACCCTATGGACCAAGCAGAAGTTGTTGCAAGGATCAAATGAGCAAATGCCAATCAAAAAGCTTTGGAAAGAACGACAGACAAGTGTTTGTAATTATTTGCATTGAGGGTTTTTTTCCCCCTTCCCCTCCCCAGGAGGGAGGAGACGTTTTTCCTAGGCAGAGGCAGGACCCTTCATAGGTGGGTATGTAACTTCTAAGCCCTTCTTTTCCTCTCTAACCTCTTGCCTCCAGGGTTCAGGCAATTGCTTATTGGGAAGACAAGCATGGGGAGGGAGTAAGAAAGGGTAGGAATTTGAAGTAATTGCAGTGGTTGTCTAATTATAGATCCCGATCTCCATTAGTCCCCAAGCTGTGTGCATGAAGCATAAATCATTTGTGTCTCCCTTGTGGGAATTCACGGTCTCGTCCCCAGGGCCCAGCCAAACTCTGAGCCACATTTCCACTCTTCATCTGAAGGCCAAGCTTATTCCCTGTAATAAGTATTTTTTCCCCCCAATAAAAGCCAGGTGGGGGCCGAAACCATCCTATGTCTACCAGACCTGGGTTGAAGGCAGCTTCCTCTGGCTTTGTTTTGTTTTTAAGTATTTCTGCACAGCGACAGGTTGCCTGTCCTTCGGAAGAGAAAAGAGCAGAGGCGGGAGATGGAGAGCAAACACACTCAGAGGGAGACATGAGAAAGGATGGAGAGGCACGGCAGCCCATTAAAGAGAAATAAATTTTGCAGAGGGGAAGCGAGAGGTTCCCTCCCTAGGACTCTGTAAATCACTGTGTTTTATGGATGGGATAGGACGGGAAGTGGGAGATGGGCCGGCCCTGATAACGAGGGTCATTTCTCCTGTGTACGCCTGTCTGAATTTTAGGATGCTCAATCAGAGAATGACTTGGAGCTGGCAGCCGCCAGGGGTTCCGCTCTTTATTTATTGTCTTCGGTATTACTCTCAAATCAGGACCGTGGTTACTTGAGAAGGGTACTTGAAGAGTTTCGTTAGAAATGCCACCACCGGCTTCTTTCTGCTATCTGGTTTCCCCAGCATGCATGCCCTGCAAGCCCGAGTGGGGCTAATGTGGGCCGTGTGCATCCAGGAAGAGATGTTTTCTTAGGTGACTTGACATCGCCTCCCAGTCAGAAGTTCCGTCGTATGCCAGAAAAGCTGTGTTCAGATCCAAAGTTGCTCCCAATCTCGGGATCTTGGGCCTGCTTCTCCAAAAGAGATCTTCCAACCAGAAAGACATTCCTGGGGGCTGGTTTCATAAGCCAGAGTCCCAGAGGCCCACGTTTGTGTGTGTTTAGTTCTTAACTTGTACCTTGTACTAAAATGCTTTGGGTAAAATGCTGCCAGTAGTTTAAACGGTGGGTGTTTCATGTGAAACCTTGCATCTCTGCCTTGCCTTCCAGGACCCTGTAAAGTCAGACTTCATGTCTCTGCCCCCCATGACTGCAGAATTCAGGAGCCGCAGAGTGCCACCTCCTTGGGCTTGTCAGAACTTTTCCTCTGGTTTCCTCCTGATGCCTAGCCATCTTTAATCATTTCTGTTGCCCCGTAGTCCCCTGAAGAGTGTCCTCTGCCTTCAGGGAAGACTTGGATTATCCGCAGAAGGAAATGAGGGAGGGCACAGGGCAGGCTTGCGGTTGAAACTGTGGTGACCGTGTATGGGGTCTTCTCTCCTGTGTGCACAGGGCCCTTTCTGGAATGTGGGTGTACTCGCAGGGCTGACAGGAAGTAGATTTGTCCCCCAAGGAGCTGTGTGACCTTGGGCATGTCACTTCTTCTCTCTTGCCTTCAGTCCCTACCTAGAGATTCTCTGACAGACATGTCCAGATCTTTGTCTCTGGAGGACTCTAAATAAATCTTGTCCAGTTAAAACTGTCAACCACGGCAACCCATGAACAAGGAAACAGATAAGACTAGGTCATTATCACTCTGAGTGAGGTGAGAGTACAGGGGTGGCCCTGTGGGGAACTGGGGATATATATCTCTATCCAGTGAGAGATAGCTATTCGGGATGGACCCCTAGCTGAAGAGTTGAGAGAAGACAGATGCTGAGCTGAGCTCTGGTAATAACCGTGAATAGTCATAGCCCATGCTTAAGTACTGGGTGTCTTTTCTTCAGTCTCCCAGACATATCACATGTGCTGCTTAATTGAGATACTAAGACTAGGTGTGGACTGAATTCAAGACCAGAGAGGCAGGAGGAGGGAATCTGACCCCCGAGAGGAAGGTCCCTTACAGTTAGGGTGCTCAGAGTTCAGGGTGTGTTTCTGAGCCAGATGTGGTTGTGCACGCCTTTAATCCCAAAACTCAGGATGCTGAGGCAGGAGGACCAGGAACTTTAGGCCAGCCTTGGCTATGCAGCAAATTCAGGGATAGCTTGGGCTACATGAGACTTTTTTTTTTTTTTTTTTTTTTTGCAGGCGAAGGGTTGTTTGTTGTTAAAGTAGCTATAGCAACTAACAGGTCTGTGTGAAGTCACTGGGTCTGAGTGGACCATTGAGGAAGAAGGGGAAGAGTATCATGCCTGTGACTGGATCTTGAATGTAGCCTAGACTCACCCTTTCCAGTCTCTCCTGCCCTTGCCACACAAAGCTGGGGGGGGCGGGGCGCGGGAGTGCTGGGCTGGTGCTGTCTGTGTTATTAGAAGACTTGTAAAGCGCCAACCATTCCTCCCATCCAGGTATCCCTCACTGTGCTTCTGAGAAGTGCCTAGTCTCTGCAGGAGAGGGCAGGTGCAATCCTGCTGTTGGTGGTGGCCAGGCTTTATCTGTGTCTTGGGTGTTGCAGGTAGTAACATGACCGAGCCCTTCAGCCTGCACATGTGTGGTTGGACAAAAGACAATTGCAGATGTTTCTGGAATTCCCAAACCGGATACAAAATTGCTAGCAGGATGCAGAGACAGAGAGAGAGAGGGGGGAAGGAGCCAAGTGCTTTTTACATAATGAAAAGCTTGCCTCCTGTCTGCGCAGCCTCTCTGAGAGAGCAAGCATGTGCCCAGGAGGTCTGGCCTTCTTTCCCTGAAGTCCAGAGGATTAAAGAAGCCTGCGTGCCTGTCTGGAGGGCAGGGGGCCGCTGAACCAGACAGCTCTCCCCAGTTCTGGTTGGGTTTCTGTCCAGGACCCGCAGCTTTCCTCTGGGCGTGGTGGGGCTGGAGGCAGCCAGGCAGGGTGATCTTCTGCCCAGAGGTACCTCGGTGCCCAGGGTGGAAAGGAAATCAGACAGTGGGCCTAAACCCAAGAGCCACCACCCACTTCTCTTCCCTGGGGACCCCATTTGGAGTGGAATTCTGTCTGGGTGGCAGCAGGAGGGAGACCCAATATGGGGAGACATTTTGTATCTAGCCTGGATAGTGGAGGCTGAGGAAGGACAGAAATGGACTATCCGAAGACCAAGGGTCTTTGTGATGGGAACACATGGGACAGAAACTCTACTGAGGAAGCCAGGTGAGAACCTCACTGGGCAGTGAGCCCATCCATCCCTTGGAGTTGAAACCAGCAGTCTCAGGCTCATGCCTGCCCCTGCACTTACTTACCCCTTAACCTCAGTTAACTTCACAGATAGTAACATGAACCTACCCCCTCCCCATCTAATCCTGGGAGGCCATTGGAGCCATGGAATAAAATATTTGGGGGAGGAACTGCCACAGGAGGTGGGAGTGGGGCCCCTTCTGATGGGAAGTAATTCTCCAAATTACTCCACAAAGCACAATGGTAGTGGCTTCTCTGAACCCTTCTAGCCACCCACTTCTCCTTGATACCCTGTTAAGAGTGGTGTACATCCATGGCCTTGTGTCTCCGAAGTAAGAGTCTCTGGCTTTAAGTTCTTTCTATGGGTACTTGGCAAATCCATGGTCTTCTCGTAAGTCTTAGGTCTGTGAAATCAGGGAGAGTATTTGCTTCTCTCCAGTGTTCATCTGAGAATGCTGTTTTCCTGTGTTGCATCTGTTCATATACCCAAGCGTTATTAAGGTGATGATTATATTCCTTTCAAAATAAAACTCTCAGAGAGATTCCTTTTAGACATTTGATTCTTGACCAGTGGTTGGCAAACAGGCTCCAGGGCCAGAACCAACTTGCAACCTGATTTGGTGAACTGACAATTAATTCACCATCTAAATAAAAGGGAAAAAATCTCCCCTCCCCCCAAGAGGCGAGAGGAGGACGTCAGGTATTCTGTTCCATTACTCTCTGTCTTATTTCCTGAGACAGGGTCTGTCAGTGAATCTAGAGGCAGAGTGGTGGCCAGCAAACTCCAGGGATCCTGCTGTCTCCACTACCATGGCCAGCCCTGAGGTTAAAGGCACATGTGTAGCCATGCCCACCTAGCTTTTTATGTGAATGCTGGGATTCAACCAGAGGTCTTCATGCTTGTGCCCCAAGTGCTCTTACCCACTGAGCAGTCTTCCCAGACCTTCTGTTATTTTTTCTTTGGTAGAATCTAGGACAGAGCATTCAACTGTGGAAGTCTTACAATGATGCTAATAGCGTTTTCTTAGAAATCCCAGATTTCACTCCTGGTATCATATAGGTTCCTGGAGCAGGGACCCTACTGGACCGTTAACTGAACAGTAGTGGGCGGGAGAGGAACAGTCTTTGATCCCCACCCCACACCCCTTCCTACCAGAGGGATACCTGTGTAGACACAGCCATGCTTGGGAAGTAAGACTTTGGTCTCGTGGTTGCACGTGTTGGCTGATACTCTGCCTCATTGTGTTTTGTCATAGGAGGTAAGGTAGCCAAGATCCTCCCGGAGCAGCAGCAGTGCTGAGGGCTGGGGTGTAGGAGTAAGTGCAGGTGTCATTCTGATTTAAAGGAGGCCACCCGAGTGGTGATTCAAGGGTTTCAACAGAGGGAACATTTTTCTTGCCTCAGTCACCCCCACCTCGATCTGTTCTCTCAGGTTTTTTTTTTGAGGGGGTGCGTGACAGAAGAGAGAGGCAGGGATGGAGACGAGGTGGCCCCAAGTCCCCACTGCTGCCCACCAAGTGCTCTGCTTAGGGCAATGGCTGGCAGGGCTACAGAGCAGCCTCGGATGTGAGCTCTGCAGGGAGGCTGAGTAATGGGCAGAACAGGACTGGGAGCAGCGCTTATGAATCACCCCCCCCAGCTGCTCTCTGCCCCAGGGGGCCCACTCACACATTCCCAAGGGAGCCAGTGCCCAGGAGACATGACGTCATTGTCGCTGGGCAAGGAGTTTCATCCACGTGTGGCCTCTGAGCTCGTTCCCATGGGTTACACCCAAGCATCTCAGGATGAGACAGCCAAATCAAAGGTGAGGGATATCCTCCTTGGGCAGTGTACATGGCGTGTGTGTGTGTGTGTGTGTGTGTGTGTGTGTGTGTGTGTGTGTGTGTGTTATGCATATATAAATGTATATGTCCTGTGTGCATGAAAGGTCATGTGTGCATGCAAGGGTTTGTCTATGTTGTGTGCATGTGTGCACGTCGGTCAGTCTGTCTGATCTGGGACCCTCATTATTAGCTTCTGCCTCTAGTTCCTTCCAGGAGAGCAAGAACTCTCGGGAGCTCATTCATGAGAAGAAGGGAGCATGGCGGTAGATTGGCTGCCCGTCCGTACACTTTTCTCAATGATCCTCCTTCCAATCACGGCCCAAACATGCAAGTTTCATGAGACGTTCTGTGCGGGGCTACGATTCCTGCTCTGCATGTGCTCTCGTGTCACGTGGTCAGTTGGGCTGGCCTCAGTGGATTTCAGAGGGACAAGACCAGCCCTAGGCAGCCTGCCGAGTCTCTCCCAAGCTTCTCAGGGCTCTGACAACTTCTGCCTGACTCCCTGGCTCCTCAGGCTCCCTTGATACCTGAGTAACAGACAAGAGGAGGAGGGGACCTCCTCAGCAGTGTTTGAACATGCAGAGCCAGCCCACTCAGCACACACCACTTAGCACCCTTCTTATTCTCCCCATGAACCATCTCAAGCCATTAAGTCTTTCTTCTGTGCATACAAGACTCTTGATTTTTTGGCTTGCTAGTGTTGGACATGCTTGACGGTCACTGTACCAACGAACTATAACCCTACCCTCTGTTTCTTTGAGATGGAGAAGAGGGGAGGGTGTCTCATTATGTACCCCAGGCTAGCTTCACACTTGCCGTATAGCCTATACTAGTCTCAAAGTCCGGCTCCTCCTGCCCCAGACCCCCAAAGTTCTGGTACTCCAGACGTGTGCTCACCCACCTGGCTCTCTTTGAAAATTGTATGTTTTCTCCACCTGCAATGCTCTCTTTACTGATAACTTTCTGGCTGTCCCCGATTTCCTGGTTTAGTCAGGGCCCCAAAATGTTTAAAATATCTCATCTCCATAGATAACCGAGGCAAAAAGAGGACAAATATAGAGTCCACAACAGGTACAATTAGATAAGAAGCCGGGGCAGGGATAAGGATCGCCGATGTGGCGTGTGCATTGGCTTGGCTCGGGGAGACCATCCATCCACAATGTTCGTTTTACGGCTGTTGCTGCATACATTGAACACCGTGCTCATTTAAGGAAAACAAAACCTTCTTAAAAATGACAAGTCACCATTACAGTTCCTGTTCATCAATTGTCATCTCAGGGAGTCCATCTGTCTGCAGTGTGGGTCTGTGATGATAGTTCCCCAGGGCACCGTGAGAGGTTCTTCCTGGAAGAGGTAAAGTCACCATTTCCTCTTGCTCTGTAAGAGCGCTCCCAGCGTCCGGACTGTGTCCGTTCCTCTCAAGCAACCCAAATGCTTGTGGACATAGTGCTTAAGCTAATATCCAGGAACCGGGTTTGGTTGGCATTGCTCCACCCACCTCTCCATAGAGGACCTGATACCTGATAGGAAGGCTGGCCACGTTGCGGGCATAGCAAACAGAGAAGGCCAGCGCTGCCCTGGTAGGAGGTGCATGTGCCCTGCGGCTCCTTGGGTCACGGGGGAGCGACCTGAATCACATTCAAAAACCACTTTTCCTTTTTCTTAATCACAGACTCTGCTTTCTGTTTCCTCCCTGCCACGCTCTTTTTGAAAAGGAAAACACACATCAAGCCAATTTCCCAAGACTGGGCAGTGTACAGAACCTCTGGGGACATGCCCCTGACCGAGCTTCCCTTGTGGAAAGTGTCCCCGAGTGGGCTTTTATTTCTTTTCTGACTTATGACAGACAGAAAACACTGTCCCTGTTTCTTCTTTTCAGGGGCTGGAACTTGCTGACAGGCTTTGGTTTAAGGGATTAAGGGTTGACTGCAGGTGGGTTTCTTTTCCTCTCCTGCCTCTGACACCAGGACATCTCCTTGGTGACAATCCTCCCTGAAAGAAAAATAATGGGCAGAACCGGTTGGACAGAAAGTGTCCTGAGAGGCAGGGACCTGGAGGCTGTGCGAATCCCTGTGGGTCAGGTGGAAAGGAGACAGTGGCAGAAGAGCCCGTGGCCGGGCAAGACTGGTGAGACTGTCCACTAACTTGCACCTCAGGGAAAAGCTCCGTTCGAGTCCTTTGTGGATTCTGTGAGAAAAATTCTTCTCTGTAGCCATCAGCCCTGTCTGGAAGGCAGCTGGTTTATGACTCACAAGGAAGAAAGGGAGGCTGGGGATTATAATCTGCTCTGTAAAATCTTGTGAGCTGGGCAGGGCTGAGGTTTTATTTTCTCTTCTCCAAAGCCCTGAGGGTCAGAACGGTGTATTTCACTATGTAAGCATGGAGAAACAAGTTTTGTCATTCAGAGAGGAAGAACCCGCAGTAGTTTGAGGAAGAAACATGGACTCTCCCCTCCCCAAACCCCCCTCGCCCCCACCTTAAAAAAATCAGTCTCCAAATAAGGAGGTGGAACTCACTTTTGGTAGAAGGTATGCTGGGCCACCAGGAAAATATTGTTGTTTTTTTGGTCTAGTTTTAGAGTCTCCTAAAGGATTGGCAGGTTCTGAGAGAAGGTGCCATCAGTTTGTGGAATGGTTTCCTGGTTGCAGAGAGTCATGTCCTGGGTTTTGGGGACGGGAACGGGGACAGGGAGCCCTGAACTTTCTGTGAGTCCCATGGCTGTCATGTTTCCTCAGTGATCTGGAAAATAAAAGAGCAAAGGTCAAACACCTGAAGTCTCTCATGGGTCTGCAAACAGCCTCTGTTGGGGCTGGGGGTGCTCCGATGCCTGCCTGGCCTTTGAGAGTCTTATCTGACCTCAAAGTGGGAGGGGGTGTACATTGGGGTGTGTGTTGTTTCTGTATTATGTATGTGTATGTGTGTCTATATGTATGTATGTATATATGTGTGTGTGTGTGTGTGTGTGTGTGTGTGTGTGAGAGAGAGAGAGAGAGAGAGAGAGAGAGAGACAGACAGACAGACAGACAGACAGGCAGGCAGGCAGGCAGCAGATGGGTAAGACTTTTACCCAACAGGTATTTATCCAATGCTTACTAAGTATGGGACAATTAACAGAAAACAGAGGAGAAAAATTCATCTCCGTCTTTAGAGAGGATAGACATACTCTAAACAGACAGACAGACAGACAGACAGACACAGACCCAGAAGTGATAATGTTGTGGAAAACAAAAAACAAACAAACAAACAAAAAACCCAACAAGAGCCAGGGAGGAGAGATAGCTCAGTGGTTAGGAGCACTGTCTGCTCTTCCAGAGAACCCAGTTTGGGTCGCCAGCACCAGCATGGAGGTTCACAAATACCCATAAGTCCAGTGCCAACCCCCTCTTCTGGCCTCTGTGGGACCCAAGCACACATGGTACACAGATATATATGAGGGTGAAACACCCATGCACATAAAATAAATAAATCTTTTTCTTTCTTTTTTTTTTTAAAGAGAGAGGGATCAATCCTTTCCAATCAAAAGAGCAGAGGGGTGGAGAACAACGGAGGGGTCCTTGGGTTGCAGCCAGGAAAGGCTTCCTCAGGTGGCGGCATCTGAACAGAGTGCAGGCAGTGACCTGGGTGAAAGAATGTTCTAGGGCAATCGACAGGAGCCGGTGGCTTTCGGGCCATATCCTGCTAGCTGTTGTGTTTGCAGCCTTCTGAAGCTATGGCAGAGCTGAAGGGTGGCCATGTCTTTCTTGAATGTGACTCTGAGAATATAGGACTCTGCGTGGGGCAAATGAGCGACAGAAAACTGTCCCCTGGTGATGTCGGTCGAGTTCAGAACATGCCTTACCCAGTCTTTGCCTGGGTAGGTGCTCACAAGGGACACACGTGCCGAAAGTGGCTCTGTAGAGGACCTGTCTTACGCCTGACTTGTTCCTTCATGAGGATTTGTCTCTATGGTCAAAAGGGTCCACCTTCCCACAGGCCTTGTTGTTATGGAGACAGAACAGAGGGAGGGTCTATCTGGCCTCACTGAATTGTTTGTCACTCATCGTTTTAGAATTTTTGTACTTTCTCAAGGTTCCCAGTCTAGACTGGAAACTTCCTGAGAATAAACGTGTAGGTCTTACATCCTGGATTCTGGGACCAGCCAAACACTGGCTTCTGTAATGACCCTGCAGACACTCTTTAATAAAGAAATGCCCACGTTGTCGACACTGTGTATGCATGGGAGGAGTGGGGGGCGGGGGGATGCCGCAGTGAAGTCCGGTCAATCCATGCCAACCTTGAAGACAAGAAAACAAAAATTACCCATCGATACCGTGAAGCTACACAGAAATGGCTTCTGAAATGGCCACAGGTGTTAGCATTGTGTCTTTGTGTGTGGAGTGGTGTCAGTATATGGGCACATGTGTAATGTGTGCACAAATGTGTCTGTAGGTGCAAGTGTATGGTGGCCAGAGTGGGACTCTGGGCAGCCTGGGTCTGTCACTCTCCACACTCCCTCGAGACAGGACCTCTCCCAGAATCTGAAGCTCATGGTTGGTGGCTGCCTTCTGCCCAGTCCTGCTTCTTCCCAGACTTGCTGGCCAATGAACCCTCACACCTCTCCTGTTTCTATCCCCCACAATGCAGGGGTATCAGGTACACATATGCCTGGCTTTTCATGCACATGTGGGTGGGAGGGATCTGAACTCAGGTCTTGGTATTTTGAACAGCAAACACTCCTGCCTTCCGGGTCATTCTCCCAGTCTCACCGTTTGGCTTGCTGTTGTAGGGGAGTTGTCACCAGGACACAGCTGGGAGCATCCCGAGTGTGCTCTCATCGTGGAATGGAGCAGGGACACCGTCAGGGTTGCAGGGGATAGCAGTGGGATGCCGGGAGGCACATGCTTGTGGTATCACCTGTGGCCTCAATCCCGTGTCTTGTTCACCATTCCTGCTGTAAGAGACGGCACATCTCGGAGCCGCCTTGATCCTCGGAGGGGTCCCTTTTGACCTTCTGATGTTTTGTAGTAGTGCTGCAGCTAACACAGCAGGCGCCACCATCACCCTGAGATAGGCCTCTTAGAGTGTGTGAGGATGATGTAAGGGTCTCTGATGTCAGAGGGTAGCTGCCTGTACTACTGGTCCCTGCAGGGCGATGCTGGGCTTTTATATGGTGGGTACAGCAAAGGTTGACTCAGTCGTGCGGGGAATCATGGGTAGTCCCATAATTATGTGTCCCCAGGCAGCTCAGCAGGGTTTAGACACAGAAGAGCCCATTTCCTCTCACAGCCCATGTGAATGTCAACTGCCCCATAGATGGACCTTGGGTTTCCCACTTGCCTCCTGGGAATGACTGAAGTGACTCCCTAGCATGTCCCCAGGAATGCCAGGCCATGACTTCTGCCCCTCTCCCCCAATACACCCATAAAGGCACACACACGTGGCTATGCCTGGATTTGAACATAAGCGGTCGGGGTCTGAACTCAGGTCTGCTCACTTGTGTAGTTGAAAGGTGGATCCTGAGAGACTGAGAGAGGCCACCATGCTTTCTTGGGGACCTTGTGGATGGCCCAAGGGATTCTGTTAATGCATAAGGTTGGACCGTTTCAGACGCCCTGTGATGGTCCCCGAGAGAGACTCTTCTTTTGAGTGCCACTGACAGCAGATCTTCGAAACAAGACCTTATTTTCTCTGGCGTCTGTGTGATTGACAGTCTTAACTTTGTGTGAACCCGGAAGTTGAGTGGGTTAGCTTCTTTGTGATCTCAGGAGGCGGTGAGGACTGAAAGCACCAGATAGGAGAAGGGAAGAGGACACACAGAGAGAACCCGCTGATGGCTGAGCCAACCAGAGACCTTCCATGGTGCCTGTCAGAGGCCGCCCTGAGGGTCCGCCCCCTCCCCCCATGGTGATTGGTGACAGTCCTTCTGCCTGCCTTCTGGGTGGCTGCCAATGCAGGTTTTTCATTCCCTCACAGATGTAGCTTAGCCCCTGGGTTCTTAGCATTGAAACCCTCCGGTTCCTAAGCTGCGCCTCACAGTTTTGAGTACCATGTCGGTGACATCTTCCTTAGCTTGCGGAGTTTAGACACAGGTGCAGGGCTGGAGAAAATCAAAGTCACAGGAGGTCAGCTGAACCTTTGCTGGGACCCATCCCTGAGCCTTCTTCCTATGCCCGTGTCCCTGTTGGTAAGCTAGAAGAGAGGAGCATGTTTTATCAGGCTTCTCCAGGCCTTTATGGACTCCACGGAATAGACGCACCCTCATTTCCATAGACCGCCCATGGCCTCGATTTCTCTGGCGTGGACATGGTGGCACTGGCCTGACAAGCAGGTGTCTACCACGTCTTCAAGTTCTGATAAGCAGAGATGACCCCAGGCAAGGTCTCACAATTAAAATTCCCTCCTGACTTTGTTTGTGGCTTCCAAGAATGGTTCTGCCCCCTGTTCGTCTGCCTGCACTGGCCAGCCTCTTTCTGTAAATGGTGCCTCATTGGATGATGATATTTGGAGTATAGAGACCTAGAACCCAGGCCTGCGCCTAGGACCAGAATCATGGTCCTGAAATTGGGGCAGACAGAGGCAAGGACCCTGTCAATGTTACAGGTGTTTCCTGAGTTGATTTTAAAGCTGCCATTCTCAACAAAGCCACCAAAGCCCACTGGCTATTTTTGCAGTCCTGGGTGATGTCTGCGGATGTTTTGAATTGGGATGGCCTGCACCTTTTAAGTGCTAGACTCCTAGGTGTGCACCATCGTGGTTGGTTTATGCAGCGCATTGAAGCCAAGGCTTCACATATGCTAGGTCAGCACTCCATGAGCTAAGCCACATCCCAGTCCCCCACAGTGCTTCTTAACTTTCTTCAAGGCCCCTGACAGCCCGCACTATAAATAATAATCCAGCCAAATATGCCCCTTGCCTGAGGTGGAGAAACTGACTTAGATAAACATTATTTTTAAATGAAACTTAATGAACCAATGTTAAATCGTGCACATCCAAAGTCAATGTACGGATAGCCAGAACAATGTTTATAAAAAGGGCAGCCACTGCTGTCTGTGGGCCTCTGAGGCAGAGATGTTTCTCTTTGTCAAAAGGAAATTGGCCCATGGAGAGATGGTATAGCCGTGGAGTAGTAGTATAACCATGGAGAGATGGTATAACCATGGAGAGATGGTATAGGCATGGAGAGATGTTGTACCTGTGGAGAGATGGTATAGCTATGGAGAGATGTTATAACCATGGAGAGATGCTGTAACTGTGGAGAGATGGTATAGCTATGGGAGATGGTATAGCCATGGGAGATGGTATAGCCATGGAGAAATGCTGTAGCCATGGGAGAGATGGTATAACTATGGAGAAATGGTATAGCCATGGGAGATGGTATAACCATGGAGAGATGTTGTAGCTGTGGAGAGATAGTATAGCCATGGGAGTTGGTATAGCCATGGGAGATGGTATAGCCATGGAGAGATGGTATAGCCACAGCCACATGTAAGGGAGCCTTCCCCAAAGTGAATAGTAGGAATAAAGCAGAGTTTAATGGGCACAGGGTGGGGTGGTGTCCATCTGTAGTATTTTCAGTACTTGGAGGATTGTCACATTTTCAAGGCCAGTCTGATGTACATAAGGGGTTCCAGGATAGGCAGGACCACATGTCTCAAAACATCAAATGCTAAAAGAGAAAATGAAGAGAAATTGCTTTTCTCCTTTATGCTCTACACCTGAATCCAAGCGGGGTGTCCCTTCGGTGGTGTCCCCATCAAGGACTCCAGAAGCACTGGCCTTTGCCACGGGCTGCAGAAGAAGCCACCGCAAGCCACTGCTACAGAATCTGCTCCTTGCCCTCTGGCTAATCATTAGACACAGGTGGGAACCCATGTGCTCTGTTCTCACAGGTAGTTATAATAATAATAGCCCCCTTTAGGCACAGGCTTTTTCATCTTCAAAGCACTTTATGAACATGCGCTAATCTCCGAGTACCCTGGTGAGGTCAGAAGTCCTGTGTTTTACTGGATGGAGCCACCAAGGCAGGAGAGCAAAATGAGTCACCCCAAGCTAGCTGGGACTGGAGCTAGGCGAGGTTGGGATTGGGACTCAAGTTTATGGTGGCTGGATCCCGGACACAGCCTTTACCAGTCCACACCTTTCTCTTGGCCAATTCTTTCTTGGTATTTGTGCCAAGCCTCAAACTCAGGCCTGTCTGGGTGGAGAGGAGGTAACATTTCTTGTCCCTGTTTCTCTGTAGACCATTTCTATAGGGACTTTTAAATGTTTTATTACTATTATCATTGTCATTGTCATCATCATCACTGTCATCATCTTTCAGTCCTGTCTTCCTCTGTCTGGTCCCCTCTTCCCTCCCTCTCCCATTTCTTCTCTTTCTGGTTTTCCTTTCTCTTTTACCTTCCCTCTTTTCCTCTTTCTCTTTTGGCCCTTTTTTCTTTTTCTATTCCTCTTTTCTTTTCCTTCCTTCCTCTCTTCTTTGTCTTTTTTTCCATTTCCCATGCCTTTTTTCCCACCCATTCTCTCTCTCCTCTCTCATTTCCTTCCCACTCTCTATTTTCTTCCCTCTCTCTCTACATTTCTCTCCCCTACCCCTCCGATGCCCCCTCTACTCCCCCCCCAACTCTCCCATGGCAGTTAACTACCCTGGCCAACCACAAAGCTACATTCAGAAAATATTTTCCTTGTGGGCCACATCTCCCAGGATGGCAGTGGGAACAGAATGGCTGCAGTGTGCCCTTCACATGCTTGTTTGAAGAAGTCTCTGGCTAGTGGAGACATGGCCATAAAGACCAAGGGTGTCTGGCTACCAGCCATGACCGCTACCGCAGGGACCACCCTGGCGTGTGGAACCTTTAGGAGCCTGTGGGTATAGGTAGGACATTTCCTTATGTGCTCATCCGAGATGCTGCAGACCTTGGCTGGGAGGGGCAATGGTTGGGTGAGGTGTCCAGAAGGACCAGGGAGCCTGCAGGCGGCTGTGTGGCTTCCTGGAGGTTAAAACAGAGGCCGTAATCAAGTAAATGTGGAGATTCAGGTAACGTTTAAACCTGTCTGTAGACTGGTTTAAACTGTCTTTGGGTCTCACGACTCCAGGGGCAATGACCCCATCCATCATAGGTGTTTGGAAGTCTTCTGGTTGCTCAGTCCATCTGCTGTGTTGGGTGAAACAGGGCAGACCTTATACTGCTGGGCAGCACACCTTGGGTGTTCAACGTATTTCAGTTTACATTAGGATTGCCCTTGGGAATAGGCCAAAGGACTCTTGGGAGCAGAGAGACACTCATGGGTCCAGTAGAGGATGCTGGATGATCTGAACTGCCTTGCATGGTCTCTGTGGTACAGTGAGCAGCCCTGGCCCACAGCTGTACCCATCTTTAAAACCTTTCCCTCTGTCCTTGTCGGCGTGCACTGCTAGAGCCAAAGGACTGTGAACTGAGCTACGAAACATCTGCTTCTCCCAGCTTCAGAGGCTGTGGAAAATCTCGGATCAGTGAGTCATTATGGTGAGATCCCTTCCTGGCTATAGACATGAGGTGCCAGGCTGACGAGGTTGGGGTGAGCCTGGTGACAGTATGGGAGGGCTTGCATAGGCACTAATCCCATCTTGGAGCTCTGTGCTTATGGCCTCCTTATCTCCCAAAGGTTTAGCCTCTAAATACCATCTCACTGGAGCTTAGCCTTTCAAAGGACAGATTTGGGGGCCCAGAGTATCTTTCTGTAGGATCCTGTCCAATCTCGGGTTGCAGCAGTAGGGATCTGGTTAGGGGAGGAAGATGCAGAACCGTTGCACCTCAGTGTGACCAAAGAGCAGCATTAGAGACTCGAATACATTCTTCTTGCTCTGCCAATGAGTCTGGCCACCGTCTGCTTGCAGGGTGTATGGTGTGAATCATCCAAGTAGAACCTCGAATATGCGAGATGTAGGAGGGGGCCTGCCCTAGCGCCACCTGGCCCCGCTGCAGGCAAGTCTCTTGTCCCATAAAGGTCAAATCCGGTTGTGATTTCACCCTTTGTTACTGAGGGATCCAGCTCCCCGCAGGAGACAGAAGGGTGACCCCCTTGTGGCACTCTGCTCTCCTCGTGTTTCAACCATTCCTTCAGGCTTCCTCAGTTACCGTGGTTTCTAGCTAAATGCAGGGAAACGATATGCAGATAAAATGGGGTGAAGACAGAGAAGGGGAATCCCAAGGGGGAATAAAAGTAGAGATGAGAATCTTCAAGGCCCGTTCCATTGTGTTTCCTGCCACCTGACCTCCACGATCTGTCTCTGCCCAGTCTCCCTCATTCCACCTAACACTTTCCCTCCCTGAAATCACGAATAAGGGTAGGACAGCTCAAAAGCACCGCCCCCCTCCAGTTTGTCCCTGCCTGTCTTAGTTAGGAATTCTATCACTGTGAAGAAAAACACCATGACCTAAAGCCACTTGGGGAGGAAAGCGTTTATTCGGCTCATACTTCCAGATCACTGTTCATCACCAGAGGAAGTCAGGAAAGGAACTCACACAGGGCAGGAACCTGGAGGCAGGAGCTGATGCAGAGGCCATGGAGGGGTGCTGCTTACTGGCTTGCTCCTCATGGCTTGCTCAGCCTGCTTTCTTATAGAATTCAGGACCACTAGCC
Organism: Tokudaia tokunoshimensis; assembly: GCA_036184795.1. Classification (NCBI taxonomy): domain Eukaryota; kingdom Metazoa; phylum Chordata; class Mammalia; order Rodentia; family Muridae; genus Tokudaia; species Tokudaia tokunoshimensis. The sequence goes on from BTHU01000010.1 coordinate 9,004,845, forward strand.
CAGGGATGGCACCACCCACAATGGATGGGGTGGGTCCTCCTCCCCCATCAGTCATTAATCACTAATTAAGAAAATGCTCTGCAGGCTTGCCTATAGCCAAATCTTACTCAGGCATTTTCTCAATTGAGCCCCCCCCCCCATTCCAATAACTCTAGCTTGTGTCACATTGACGTAAAACTATCCGCTACATGGTCTCATCTTCAGAGATCTCTTTTAGTCTCCTGGACTTGACTCTCTTTTCTCTTCCATTCCCTCCACTCCCCTCCTTCTCTTCTTTTTTTGTGGCCTTTGGCACATGCTAAGGAGATGACAGTTGACCTGCATCCCCAGCTCCTTCTTCAGTGTGTCCCCTCCCCTCCATGCCTCTCAGGTAGACTTGACACTTGCCCGGTCTCCAGCTGAGTCCAAGGATTTGCAACTGAGAAAATGAATATGACACCGCCCCCACCCCATGGACACAGTCACTTACAATTTTATACGGAGAGGGAGGGACTCTGAATTCCCTATTTTATTCGCACACCCCCATTTATCCTTTTCTTAAGGAAACACAACTCCTGCTTTATGACAATGAACTTTGACTTTCAGTCTCATTCCGATCTAGTCCATTCCCCGTATATACCTCCCACATCATAACTATTCAATTCTGATGTCTCCATGAACTCCCTCAAATATGCCTGCTGTTCTGTAACAGGAAGAACTTGGGCTATCTGGCTGTAAATTCATCCCTTAGGCAAAATACTCCCAAACTTAATTCTGCTGTGTCTGTCCGTGTCTATAGCCTCCTTTATGCTGTGTCTCCTAGAGTTCATGAGCTGTGATCAAAGCCTCCTTTTGTCCTCTTGACTCAAGCTGGGCTCTGCTCCTCATGGCTCCATTTCTCAGATCTGAACATCAACATTACATTTTGTTTTATTTCCTTCCTCTTTTGGTGGGGACCTTGTTGGTTCCTTGGATCCCAGTGTCTACTTCTAAGGCTGGCATTTGTGAAACGAGGGCAGGGCTTGGGGTTCTGCCTTTCACTCTGCCATCGTTACTCAAGGTCTGCTAAATGACCCAGGATCATTGTCCTCCCACCTGTGAAGCTCCTTCTGTCCACTCTGTTTTTTGTTTTTTTGTTTTTTTTTCTCTCCTCTCATATTTAGAGCTTCTTGCCCTCTGGAACGTTGAAGATCCATTGCATGGTCTTTTTTATCTCTCCATGGACTTCTATTGACCGAGCCCTTGAACTACTTGGTAAATACAACCTGTTTGTGCAACGCCTTGCGTATTCCACCTCCTAACAATGCTCCATGTGTCTGTGGCCTTGTGGGACTCAGATGTTAATTTTGTGGCTTCCCAGGAATTTGTGGCTGACATTTGGTTGACCACCCACCTAGAGTTTTGTAGTGGGTTCCAACTATGTGGCTCTCTGGTGCATCCTACACACTAGTAGGCTGTGCACCCCTTTTGTGGGTGTCGCTCTTCTGGAGAGATGTGCTCTTGCACTAGAGGGCGTCCTGAGAGCAAACCCCATCACCGGGCATCTCATCCTCACAGGCACCTGGTTTCTCCTCCCTTTCCAGAATTTGATTGATAGAGTTCATTCTAAGGAATCCACATCCCTGCCCCTCCCCAGGAGGTACTTAGGTTCTGGTGGCTTGATTTTTAGTTTACATTGTTATTTTTGTCTAGGATGCCAGGAGCCCATATCAGAGAGCCATACTCAGTCTCTTATGATTTCTCCAACCTTGGGCTCACTTCTCCGAGGAACTTGTCCCACAGGCTCATTCTTATCCCTCTGTGCTGTCTTTTATACCGTACGTGTGCACATGTGCACTCACTTTTCGCTTTATTTGAAAGTTATTTTAAATATGAAAACAAAGAATATTCATCATCTCTTTATCCATATTGACCTATTTGGAATATTTTCTTCCATTGGTTTTCTTTTATTCTCATTCATTCTCTCTCTCTCTCTCTCTCTCTCTCTCTCTCTCTCTCTCTCTCTCTCTCTCTCTCCCTCTCTCCCTCCCTCCCTCCCTCCCTCCTTTTTCCTTGTCCATTTGAAGGATATTCCCATGTATGATGGATCCTTCCCTTTAAGGGAAATTGCACAGTGCATAGTGTCCCTGACAGCAGAAAAGTACTCTTACACAACCTAGTTCAGTGACCACCATTATAACTTTGCATCCGTCTCCAGGCAAGTCCCAGATTGGTTAGTCAGCCCTCCAGCATCCTTTAAGAAACCACTCCTCGCCCCCCTCCCCCGTCCAGAATCAAGTGAAAGGTGAGCTGTTACATCAACCTCTTAGCCTCAACACTTCCAGCCTCCACATCAACAACTTCTCCCTCTGTTAACCCGCAACATTTCCACAGTCTGTCTGGAGTTTTCATGATATGGACATTTTTAAATAACGATTTTAAGAGGAAAGTTCCTCTATTTGTATTAGGGATGGGGGGGTGCAATTAGCTCATGGTTCTAATTTTGTTATTGCTTTGTTGGAGTCAGGGACATACTATGTAGCCCTGGCTAACCCGGTTCTTGCTGTGTAGCCCAGGATGGCCTCAACCTCATGACAACCCTTTTGCCTCAGACTCCTGCCTGCTGAGGTTACAGGTGTGTGCCACCACACCCAGCCGATGAGGTGTGTTCTTAACTAAACTGTTGAATGACGTGTGTCAATCAGCATATCACTTCCGGAGGTGTCCCTTTCTCTATCAGATTAGAGGTGCTAATTTGGTTCATCTGGGTATGCCCTTGTCTTGTTTTGCTAGGATACAACAATTGTGTGCTTTCTCCTTCGAGACTTAGGAACCATCTGTGACTTGACAGGCCGTTCTCTGTCTTCATCTTTCCTCTTGGATTTAGCATCCATGGGCCATATGTTCTGGTTTGGCCTTCACCATGGTCCCTGCAAATGCTTTCCTAACCCCGTGATTCATTTCATCTTCCTATTGAGATTTTACTCTCAGCGAGAAACTTGTTCTCTCTGGACCTATGTATTGATTTTAGAGATGGCCAGGTGAATTCCTACTTATTCGATGTTTATCATTATCATCATCATCGCTCTGCTTCAGTATTTGAGGCTCAAATTGGCTCAGATCTAACCCAGTTTCTGTATATGAATGTGCACACGCACACACACACACGCACACACGCACACACACACACACGCACACACACACACGCGTGCACACACACACACACACAATTTCAGATACCTTGCTTGCAAAGATTCTAGACCTCCTTAGAACACAGGCTAGTGTAACCTACACATGACAATGACTTAGTTGTGATCTAAAGAGGGAAAGATATGCCTTTGGATGCTTTCTCGGACTCCTTCCTACTGTTGATAATTCAGACCTATAATGCGAAGATCAGAGGCACAACTGTCAAGTCGTAGTGTGGTTAGGAACTGTGAAGTGCCACAGAAGTCAGTGTGCTGTTGCTGTGTCCAGGGAAATCCGAGAGTGTCAATCATTGATGCTAATTCTTCTATATATGAGCCTTTTTTTTTGACGCAAAACCATGCTAAGGCTCAGTGTCCATTTAACATTCACATGAGAATCATTAACCAGATCTACCGTTTTATAGGAATTATAAAAATAGATGCCCACAGGGTCAGGGAGACAACCCAAGCAAGTGAAGGTAGCTCACACTTAGACAAGGGCGAATGGCATTTCTCTGGAGACCCCTGGACCTCCCTCAGACAGGCAGAGGCCTCTCAGCTTCTGACTTGTTGCTTTGCTGGAGTACAGCTTTGAGATTGTCAGATTTTGCCATTTTCCAGATTCTTATGTCAAATTTAAAATCTTTAAATCCTTACACCTCATCACCTGATTCTAAAAAACATCAAAACACGCCTTGGAGCCATGAGCTAATCCAGTTATCTGTGTGCCTTACAACCCTCTGTTTATCCAGGTAGGGTTAGAGACTGAAAGGGCATCCTCTTGTGAATCTTCCTGGATGATATTGTTGGGTTTTTTTTATTTTTTTTGGATTTGTTTTGTTTTGGCTTTTTTTTTCCCCTACCAAAGCCTTCACATTCCCCTTGATGCTCCGTTCAGAATACAAAAGGAGGGATACAAAGTCTATTCTTGAAAACACAAAGTATGTTCATCCCATACCCAGCTGAAGTTCCTAGTCCCGCCTCCCAAGCCCTGCCGTGAGCAGTGGTCCTGATCTGGCCTTGGGGTCTTTTGCCCCCTCAGAAGCCAGCCCTTGCAGGAAACCCAGTCCCAAGATCACGTGAGGTTAGTTGGGGTTTCACTGGCTTGAAACCAGGAAAGCCCTGCTCTGTGAATTCTTTTGTGTTATTTTATTGCTTTGCCAAGCAAACACACTCCAAGAAGAACCAAGTTGTTCCACTGCAGTCAAATGCTATGCCTAGTACATGACGCTCTCTCAATCCCTGCCCCCCTTCCTTCTAAGGAAGGATCATGAGAAATGCCGGCTTCTAACACACTGCATCTTTCTGAGCTGGAGGACTTTCTCTGAGCCTGTCTCCCGTTCTCAATAGCTAAGCCAGACTTCAAATCTGAAAGCCCCACACATCTTTTGACCTATTAAATCAAATAAAACCTACCGGTTCCTGTTTAGAATAGACTATCAGTTTTCCCTTGACTCTTTGCTTCCCTTCCTGAACAACTTTCAGTCTCTTCTTTCTATATAAATAGACCCAGAAGTGTAGGCCTCCTGATAGGCTGGTTCCAATTCTTTCTGCTCTGTGACAGGATCTTTTGGAGTGTACAAGTCAAAAGTCACTTACCTGGCCAGAGGATACCTGGTTATGAATGCTGTCTAAATTTCTGCTCTAGAATATTTTTAAATTTTTTTATTTTTATTTATTTATTTCTTCATTTTTTTTCCAGGTCAGGATAACATTTAACCAGTTCCAAATAATTAAATTTCAAAATAGTCTGTGATCTTTTGGGCCAGGAGATATCCTGAAGGTAAAAAAACACATTGGCGTATTTATATCTAAACTCAAGTTTCTGTTTGTTTTAGCTTATTTTGCTCCTTTCAAATATATCATTAAAAAGACATTTTATTTCCTACTTTTAACCCCAAATCAAGTTATGCATCCTTATAAAAAATAGGGAATAATTAATCTGGAAAATATCCAGCTATTAATACACAACGTTGTCTAATTTTATTCCCTTAGAAAGTCTTTCGCTCATTCCTATAACATTAGCCCATTTGAATACTAGGAACCTACTATAAACATCTGAGTCTGGGTTTTTTTGTTTGTTTGGTTGGTTTTTGTCTGTTTTGTTTTGGTGCTGAGGGTGGAAACTAGAATCTTACATGCAGCTACACCCCCTTCTCCCCCAGTCCATCTGGGCGATTATTCCAGGGCAACTTTTCCCCATGTCAAATGGCAAGCCCTACTGATGTAAACTATCTCCTCCGGTGTCCTTGCCAAGGGCTCCCTCTGTCCTGGTTCTACACACTCAGCCTCTCAGAGCACAGACCTGCACAGTTGCTCTCGCCCTGTGTTTATCTTCCTTTCCAACCACATCTGGTGGCCAAAATTCTAGAAATTTATTTCCAAGCCTTGCAACAGTTTACCGAGTTCGTACGTTAAGGGAAGGGAGCGGAAAGTGGGTCCCTGCGGCGACTCGTCCTGTATAAAATGGATGGGGAGTTCAGTGGGCAGACGGTAAACCCCAGCCTTGTTTATTAACATCTGTGGCTTGCCTGCAGACGGCGAAGGGCGAAGGCGTGAGCGGACTGTGTTTGTCTTGGAGGTTGAGGCCAGAGAGTTCCATGGAGTGTTCTCCATAGATAGACAGCCAAGCATCTTTTTAACCCACCAGAGGCCAAGGGAGGGAGACAAAGGTTGTTCAGAAGTGGAGGGCCCTATGCCTCACGGGGGAGGGCAGGGACGGGCATCCAGCCCTGTTTACAGTTGGAGCGGTACAAGTGGGTGGGGCAATTCTTATGACGTACTTGAGGCTTAAAAAGTGGTCATAAATCTGATGTCTGTCAAACAGGGCATTTTCTTTTCCTTTTACAACCAGGTTTTGTGTGACTAAAATTTTATTTATTTTTTTTTTCCAATAAGAAGTCCTCACCGGTAGGATGGGACCCTCCTCCCGGTGCATACTCTGGAGTGTTTGGGAGAGGTCGTGGTCTCTCTTTCTCTCCTGAAGAGAGGGGTCCTTCCTCATTGTCATGCAGTTTTTGACTTGCTTATCGAGGACAGGATCAGCCCATCAGGCTGGACAGACACCCCAAGTTCCGCAGTCAAGAACTTGGTTTCGATCAGCTGACATTGGGTAGGGCGGGAGCACCCCAGACAAGCCCTAGCTCTCTCCCTTAGATCCTCCACTCTGCTCTGAGTACAGCAGAACCGAGGGGGCGATTCACGGGGGCGCCAGTGCAGGGGAAGGGCGTGCTGTCTCCAGCTGCCAGCCACAGACCCACTACTGCAGAGAAATGGGCCGGGGATGTCCTTTGGAGTGCGTGGTTTGGCTCTCCGGGATCTCACGTCGGAGAAGAGTCCGCCAAAGAGAAAGGGCACTTTTTGTGGTCAGAGCTTGGGGTTTGGAGGCAAAGCTTGGACAGAGGGAGTGTGTGCCTGGAGAAGGTGTGGCCCACCAAGGAAGAGAAAGCCCCCATCTGTGAGGAGACTGGCTGCCAGGACTCTCCACGCAGGGAACAGTGAATAACTGTTGGGAGGCTTGGCGGGCTCCGGCATCCAGGTGTGCCCTGGCCAGTCAGGTGTGTCATTTCATGTTCTGAGAAGAAACATGAGTGTCTCAGTGTCTACCTCTGTTGCGGCTCACCTCGGCCTGTCTGTTGGGAAGGCAACCCCATCCAAAGTGTGTGTGTGTGTGTGTGTGTGTGTGTGTGTGTGTGTGTGTGTGTGTGTGTGTTGTGTGGGTGTGGTGTGTATGTGTGTGTGGTGTATATGTGTATGTGCATGGTGTGTGTATGTATGTGTGGTGTGTGTGTGTGTGTGTGTGTGGTGTGTATGTATGTGTATGTTTATGTGGAGGCGTGGGGGGTGTATGTGTGTGTGGTGTGTTTGTGCATGTGTGGTTTGTATGTGTATGTTTATGTGTAGGGGTGGAGTGTGTGTGTGTGCTGTGTGTGTGTATGTGTGTGTGTGTGTGTGTGTGCATGCACGTGCACCCAGGCTTAGGCTCCCTGTTCTCCTCCTCCATCGTGTTTCATTTTCTCCTGACCCAGCCAAGCTTCGAGCCCTTGGATTTGAAAAGATCCATGCTTTTCAGGGCATTTTTCCTGGCCCCTGGCCACCCTGCCTGCTTGGTTATTGCGACTTGGTTGCTGAAGGGTGTGAAACAAATTGGGCCAGCAAGGGAAGCTGGGGCTTAACCCAGCTGGGTGGGATTTCCCTGTGGGCTGTGGGTGGGAGGTGGAGATCTGTCCTCCAGCAGAGACCCCTGGAAGAAACCCAGTCACTGACAGCCAGTACTTTTCCGTTGGTGGGTAGGGCAGGGTGGAGGTGGACTTTGAGCTGTAGACCTAGCAGCCTAGGGATTTTCCAGGGTTTCCTTAGGAAAGTTGTCCCGACCAGAGACAAGGAACCAGGGAGCCTCCATTTTATTAATTTTTGAATGCCCCCCCCGCATTGTGATGAAATGTTGAGTGAGCATTTGGGAGGCTCCTGTATCAGTGCCTACCCAGAATTCAGTGGGCCATGATGGGGAGAGCATCTGAGAAGGCAGCAACTCAGGACTGGGCTCTCTTCCTCTAGAACCAGCTGAATATGTATGGCTCACTGGTGCATGCTAGAGGCGGACAGGTGTCAGGGGCTCCGTGTCTGTTTTCTTGCCTTCCAAAGAAAATCAAAATTCAATAGCCTTGTGTTCTCGTGGCTCTTATGAGTCTCAAGTCTAGTTTGTGTTTTGTTTATAACCTTCCTAGATTCTCTATGTTCTACAGGGTAACCTTGAAGCTGGGTCTACCCCATTTATTTATACATAGAGTCCAGGCAGCAGTCAGTTCCCAGGGTTAATTTATATGGTTGACTTGACTGTGTTCTCTTACTGTTTCCTTAGAGGGGACAGAGACTTGGAAATATAGAATATGGCTAGTGCTTTATCCCTGACTAGCAAACTAACTTAGGGTGGTATGATAATAGCTTACCAGGTTGATGGAATGAAACCAACACCAGAGCCAGAATGGCTTAGAAACTACCAGCAGATGTGGACACTGGGATCTGTGATCTCAATGAAGCTGTCACGCCGACTGTTCCATATATCTGCCTGGCTTCTGGTGGATTTCTGTTTCTGGTGGTCTTTAGCACATCTTGGAATGGAGATCCATCACCGCAGCTTTTGGCTTCAGTGTCATATAAGACTCTCTCTGTCTCTCTCTCTCTCTCTGTGTGTGTGTGTGTGTGTGTGTATCTATATTCTAGCTTCCTCTTCAGGAGGGCATCAGCCATATTGAATCCGATGCTACCTTACCTTAGCATGGTTTCACCTTGACTAGGGACATCTACAAGAACTATTTTTCCAAATAAGGCCTGATTCTCAGGAGCAGGGGGACTTCAACATGTAATTTTGTGTGACTGGATGCCGCTCACTCCGTAACAAATGACAAATGACCAACCTTCACAACAAACGTAGAGATGGGGTTCACACTTAACTCCTCCCAAGTAATAGCCCATCAAGGCGAGTTCCTTGAGTAAAACCGTGTCATGTGTCCAGGAGGAAGTTAGTAATTTATGGGAGATGAGGAGAAGAACCTTCCCAGAGCTTCCTAGACATGTGCCTGAACGACTTGCACACTATTATTTCAAAAACATTTCTCCTGCATGAATCCACATGTTTTATGTTAAAACTGTGCATGAAGGGGCCATGCAGTACCCCTATCATAAGCGAGTCCAGCATTGCATGACAGACAAGATGTGATGAGATCATAAAACAATAGAATCTGAGGCTTTTCCAAGGCACTGGGCCTGAGAAGTGTGCCCTCTCCCTCTCCCCCTCTCTCTCTTCCTGTCTCCCCTCCTCTCTCCCTCCCCCTCCCTTCTTCTCTCCCTTCACTCTCTTCTCTTCCTCCTCCTCCTACTCCTCCTCCTCCTCGTCTTCCTTTCTTCTCTCTCTCTCTCTCTCTCTCTCTCTCTCTCTCTCTCTCTCTCTCTCTCTCTCTCAGATGGAAGGGTCACTAAGGACTTCCTGATATCAGATAGAGATGTTTTTCCTGAGGTAACCAGGACTGAAAGAGACTAGAGATAGAGAAGAAGGCCTTCTGGTGTCACTCAGTGTCATTTATAAGAATGTTGAGTACTTATCTCAGGTACCACTAGGCACTCTGATTTAGGGGAACACCATCCCAATCCAATTTCCTCATTGGGTGGATGAGAAATGTAAGGTTTCCTTGAGATCAAAGCCCCAACCATTGAGATCCCACTATGAAGCAGTGTCAGAACTGACTGTAGGCCAGTAGTGAGGGGACATTTACCAGGGACAGATGTCCCTCCTGAGGGAGGCTCCTGCCTTCTAGTACCTAGAGACTAAGGATGCCGCTAACATTCCCTCTTGCATATGGCAGTCTCCACCCCATAGAGGGGTCCAGCCCCAAATGTCAGCGGTGCTTGGGTTGATAGACCTGCCCTAGGGAAAGGCTCTTGGCTCATGTTTGCCTGATTCTCTTCTAACGTATCTGTTTTTGGAAAACTGTAGCACAATAGCATGGGTTGCTCTATGGAAGCAGCGGAGTGTTCTCATCTCTAACCTCTAAGGCTCCCAAACCCACGTAGTACTGGGTGGGGAGCCTCTGGTTCCCTCCTCTTTGTTCTGATCTTATACTGTTAGCGTTTGCTTATCTTTCAGCTTCAGTTCTTGGTTATAGTACAAGCATATATACCGGCAAAGAAACTCGCATATCCATTCCTGGCTAAGTAGCTTCTTTCACTTTAGGATTTTCTGATAAGCTTCATGAGGCCCATAGTCACTGCTGATCCATGCTTCCACTGGTAGAAGATCTACCCTTTCCTCTCTCTGCTGGCCTTTCTTCTGAATCCACAGATCTTCAACCTTCCCTCATGCCTATCTCCCAACCTGGTTCTCCCTGTGTCTCTGGATACCCCAGGGGGAGACAGGAAGGATGAGGGGCAATGGCCCAGATCCAGCCGATGGAGCTGATAAAGCTTCGTGAATGGGGAGCTGCCCCTGGGCTCCCTTGGGGTGCCTCGCTCTCAGCTGTCTGGCTCCTCTTTCACATCTGTTCCGTTCCTCTCAGTCTCTTCGTTGGAGTCAGTTGACTGTCTGCTACCTGGATGCCTGGTGCCTAAGGCCGTGTAGCTAGAAAGTTCTTTGCAACCAAATAGACCCCACAGCCAACGTAACCATGAGACAAATAGCCTGGTGGCTGTCTCTTCCCTACCAATCTGCTCCCATTTTCTCCCCCAGCCACACTTGCACAATGAACATGTTATATGCTAAGTAATGTTATACGCAATGCATATACGTGTGCGTAACTCATTATGACCCATGTCACATAATACGAATATTGGTTGTAGGAAAGTGTTCCGCTACTGAACCGCGCCCTCAGTCCTTAGATTTATGAGACAAAGCCTTAGATTTATGAGATTTATTAGATTTATTCTAGGCTGGTTTTTAATTCACGATCTTCCCACCTCAGTTGGACAAGCTAGGATGACAGGTACGTTCCATTATGTTTGACTGGCTGGTTATGTAAATTTTTTGTTATTCTATGTGCATGATTTGGGAGACATGTGCCATCGTGCACCTGTGTCAGTCCCAGGACAACTTTGTGGAGTAGATTCTCTTCTTCCATCTCTCTGCATGCTCTATGGCTAGAAGTCAGTTGTCCAGTCCAGTGTGGTAAATGCCTTTCATGAGGAGTCATCTCCCACGCTGGAGGTTGACTGTCTCAGTGCCATTGTTCTTACTGAATGCTTGACCTTGAGAATTCTGGGACCTGCCTTCTCGTCTCCATATCTCTAGTGCCTGATTTAATATTTGGCACAGAGTAGGTGCTCAATCAACTCTGAAGCATCTCTGTGATGTGGAGTTGATTTCAGACACAGGTTTTGCATGCTTATACCTTGTATGGTGTCATTTTAAGATTGCTTGAAGTCTTTGAGGTTTCTTTTTCTCTCCCTTCCCTCCCTTCCCTCCCTCCCTCCCTCCCTCCCTCCTTCCCTCCCTCCCTCTCTCCCTCTCCCCTTCTGTTCTTCCCTTTCAGTACTGCTATGGGCTGTTTATCTGCTAGGTAAATGATGCTATAGCTCAAACTACTGAGCTATACCCCAACACCTTTATGATAGATTACCTTAAGGAAATCCCTTCCCCCAGAAGGAGGTGTGGCTTTGGCTAGCTGTGCTAATTGGACTGGCAGGTTGCAGAGTGGTCATACTATGTGCAGGGTGGTAATGGTATGTACACCCAAACCTCAGGCCTCCTTTTGTCTGGTCATCTTCATCTCCTAGTCCCTGGGCACCGGCAGGGACAGGGCACCTGGCAAGGGAGTTCAACCTTAGGACTAGCTCCGACTTGTCAGATGAAGCCCAGTTCCTCTGCAGCGATGACACATCACTTACTATCTTGAGTGTGGACATTTTTAATGAACGAGTAGAAGGAAGTGCTTTGGAATTGCATTTTCAAAGGTGCAAAAGAAACTACTCCGGCTTCCAAGCATCAAAGGCAGGATTCAGACACTGGGATTTGCTCTTTTTTATAACGAGTCTGAGAGCCAGGTGTGGTGCTGTATGCCTGTCATCCCAGCACTTGGGATGCTGAAGCGGGATGATCGTGAGTTCAAGGCCAGCCTGGACTAAATAGTTAGAACTTCTCACAACAAAACCAAAGATGAGTAAGCTTGAGAGCCGTGGAGACTTTCATCGACTTAGACCTGGACTCTTGAAGTCGCTGGCCACACTGGATATCAGTATGGGAGCTTGTCTGTTGGGCTCATGGTGGACCTGGAGAAATGAGTGGGAGGTCATTTGGTTTTCAGGAACATGGTGGGATTACAAATATGGCAGAAAGGCCATGGCCTACCCTCATTCAATCTCAATCTCTCTCTCTCTCTCTCTCTCTCTCTCTCTCTCTCTCTCTCTCTCTCTCTCCACCCATCTGGACCCCAACCCATGGACCTACCTCTGCCCTCTGCCCTCAGCCTCACTGTATCATTAAGTCAGAATTTACGAATCAGTAAATCAAGACACTTGAAGAAAAAAAAAAAACAAAACAGGGATCCGTGTCAGCGGTTCTCCCCCCTTGATTAAAACACGGCATCTCGAAATGTCAGCCTGTCTGTCACCGGGAAAGCTTGCAGCATGGAAAAGGCCATTACCCAGATGACTCTATAAAAGCATGAGAACTTGCCTGGCTGAACGTTTTTAAATTAATACTCTGAGTTAACTGAATAACTGTTCACAGCTCTGAGAGCTAGGCTTGGGCATCTCTGGCCGAGGCAGATGTTGATCCGGCTTGCTAGGGGACCGTTGGCAGCTGTTGGGGGACCTTGGGGAGCCATAGCACATGTTGACCAGAGACGACGGGTTCTGTCTAAGACAACATGGGTTCCTGGAGCATCCCTGAGCGTTTTGAGCTAGCAGAGGGGTTTTTACTGCTGAGGGCTCGTCGGGATTAAAGTCGACTCATGCTTTCATTCGCCCCACGTCACCAACAAGCCCCTCGGGGATTTCTTCCCTCGTGCTGCTCTGGGTCACACTGTTTAAATATACCTCCCTGGTTTTCTGTGATCTCATTTTTCCTTAAAATATCGCTGGAAAGTGTTTTTTGAGTCGAATGTTTTATTTTCCATTGGAACCTGGTGAAACCCAGACACGGGGGCTCCATCTTGGCACCAGGCTGGTGGACCTGGACCTGTGGTACCTTCTGTGGTTCATGGCTTTCAGGGAATTGGGAGCAGTCTGCAGCCACAGTGACATAACAAGCCTGCTCAGGGACACTGGACTCTGTATAGTGCTGGGTACAAGTACTGCTCTAATGGTTGTCTCCCAGGACCCAAATACGGTAGTTGTGTTCCCCCTCCTCCTCCTCCTCCAATCTTTCTTACAAAATGTTGGTCTCTGTCTTTACACTCACTTTCAAAGCTGTTCAAGAAAGTTCCAGTTGAGAGAGCAAAGTCAGGCCAAAGTTTGCAACTATGGATGGAGGCAGATGGAGAGAAACGTGACGTGGGAGATGCACAGGCTACCAGAAGCAGTAAGACTGGCCTGACAGGAAAGAGGGCTCTGCTGTCTCGGAGGTTGTCTCCGTGATGCTGACCATGGAACACTGCTGGTATATTTCCTGAGTGATGGCCGTGTGCTGAACTGAGCTCTAGATCTCTGCGAGGTCAATAGTCCACCCTAACAGCCTCCAGGTCTCTGTAGAGTGAGGGGACAGAAAACCTACGCCATTGGCTTAAGCTCATTTAAAATGCAGAGCACATGTGGGAAGTTCTGGGGTTCTGGCAATGGCTGGGAAGCCAGGCAGCTTCTCGTGGGCTAAAGAGGGGAGAGACACAGAGCAGAGAGGGTTGGAGAGCAATGATAGGTGAAGATGCTTGCAGAGCAGGACTTCCTAAAGTTCCTCCACTGTGGCCTCATTGTACCTGAGAAACTGTGCAGTCCCTGGCGTATAGGTATACAAATCAAATGCTTATTGACCGTAAATCATAAAGAGATTTAGTTTTTAAAATCCTTTGGTATACATATAATTTTATCATTTATTAAAGGAGGGAAAAGGTGGTAGTGATCTGAATGTACTTGCTGATGTTTATGTGAAGAAATGAGTCTAGGGGCTGGAGAGATGGTTCAGTAGTTAAGAGCACTGGCTGCTCTTCCAGAGGTCCTGAGTTCAATTCCCAGCAACCACATGGTGGCTCATAGCTATCTCTAATGGGATCCAATGCCCTCACTGGTGTGTCTGAAGACAGCGGCAGTGTACTCACATACATAAAATAAATAAATATTTAAAAAAAAATAAATATTTTTTAAAAAACTAAGAAGTGAGTCTTGGCTGAGTACTGAATAACACAGGATGTAGGATATCTTCAGTGTTTTCAGAATTGATGGATGCTTTGATTTTATAACCAGAAGCCCTGAGAATGCTCCTTTGTGTAGGTTGTAGTACAAGGTATCAGGAGTCTGTTTAGGGCCATTTTAAAATAATTACTGAAAGTTTTGGCCCGATCTCAGGTCAAAACTCACTTAACATTTTTTTCTTTCTTTTTTTAAATGACTCTTTTATTCTTTTATAATGACTTATTATATTACATGCCCTGGTGATTTGCTTGCATGTATGTCTGTGTGAGGGTGTCAGATTCCCCTGGAACTGAAGTTATAGACAGTTGTGAGCTGCTGTGTGGGTGCTGGGTATTGAACCCTGGTCCTCTGGCAAAGCAGCCAGTGTTCTTAACCACTGAGCCACTTCTCCAGCCCACATTTATTTTTCTCTAATGATGCCCAAACAGTGCATTTAAAAATCAAACAGTTTTAGCATAGTACAATCCAAAGATACACTCATTTGGTACTTGCATGCTGAGGAATGACAGCAGGAAAAAACCAAACCAAACCAACCAAACAAACAAAAACTACCTTCTTCTTCTATGGTCAAACCATTATGTCTCTGTAAGAGAATAAAATTTTGCAGGTAGATAGATTGTGTGGCATCCAGCTGTCTAGGGACTGAGTCAGGCTGCTTTGGGCAGCATCTGTGGGTATTATGGGGTGTGACAGCTCTGGGCCGCTGTAGAGCACTGTCAGGAACAAACCTGTTCCACACTTGATCCTTTGAATCAATTCATGGTCATTTCATGTTCAGAGATCTATGATCACTGACCAATCTTTGGCAATCCCTGTCCAGTCACATGGCCCTACATAGGTCACAGGACACAGTCCAAAAGCTATGTTATAGGGAAGCTGAACAAAGAAGGCTAGAGAGAGTAGTTAGCAGCTGCAGATGGGCTGCTGTCTATGGAGAATTGGATCTGTTTATGGAAGGTCAGTAGGGAACCATGACAACTGCTGAGCAGGGCTTAGCAGAGCTGACTGTTGGTTTGGACAGATACACTGGGAGGACTACACAGAAAGTTCTAGAACAGGCCAGGGGACAGTCAGGGAGTGCCAGTGAGGGATGGCTGCAGCAGTGACAGACCACCCATACCTCTGTATTGGAGACTGAGGATTTTAGCGCCACTATCTCTTACCAGGCAAGTAACCCTGACAAACTTAGAGCACTTCTGAGGCTAACTCACCTGCTCTTTGACACCAGGACTCTCATCCATCCCTGTTCAACCATGGAAATGCCAGTTTCAGGTGCTTTTTACAACTTGGGGTATGTGTGGGGAGGGGGGGGGTAAAAAACAACAAAGCTGTTTGTAGCCCAGGATCTCACAGCTGCAAGGGACAAAAAGACACAAACTAAAATTGAAGCACCACGTGTCTTAGGTTTTTACTACTATGAACAGACACATGACCAAGGCAACAAGGGCAACATTTAATTGGGGCTGGCTTACAGGTTCAGAGGTTCAGTCCATTATCATCAAGGCAAGAGCCTGGCAGCATCTAGGCAGGCATGGTGCAGGCAGAGCTAAGAGTTCTATATCTTCATATGAAGGCTGCTAGCAGAATACTGCCTTCCAGGCAGCTAGGAGTAGGGTCTTAAAGCCCACACCCACAGTGACACACCTACTCCAACAAGGCCACACTTCCAAATAGTGCCACTCCTTGAGCCAAGCATATACAAACCATCACAACACGTGTGGTCATTCGAGTTTAGCTAAAGTACAGCGAAGAACATGAGAGGTTTCACTGCTTGGGTGACCTCAGGAATGGGGTTGGGGAGGTCATCACAGAGGGCCTCTCTGAGGAATGGCCTGGGAAGGGAGCCTTTGGGTGTTAATGTATTTCAGACTGAGGAAGTGGCAAGTACAGTGATACTGGGATGCTAAAGGTCTTGGGGTTTTCCAGCAGAGAAACTGAACTAGTGAATGGAAGAGTAATGAAGAAGCCGAGAAACGGCACAGCAGAAGAGGGGGGAGGGTGGGAATATGCACCCCACTTTAGTAAGTTTAGTAGAGGACTCACCTAGTATGTATGAAGACCAGAGTTAGATTCCCAACACTGCATACATTGGGCTTGGTGGCACACACCTATAAATCCCAGCACTGTGGAGGTAGGAGTAGGAGGATTGAGAGTTCAAGGCCATCCTCTGGCATATAGTAAGTTTGAGGCTCTCCTGGGCTATGTGAAAGCCTTTTAGAAAGGGGGAAGGTGGTGAGGAAAGAGGAGGGGGAAGGAAGGAGTGAATTGTTAGTGGAACTGAGTAATACTTGCAGAGACATAGTAAACACTCAATAAATGACATTATCATTACGGAAATGACCCATTTCCGAAGTCAACGTGGGGCTACCCTGTTGGGATGGCCATGGGAGCAGAGGAGATGATGCATCATGAGAAAGAGAAGAAGTCTCCAGAGACAGTGATTAGTTTGATATTAGAAGAGGGCTTCCCATCTGATGATGGGAGAGAACAGGGAGCCCTCCCCCCTTGTCAAGAACGGGATTAGATGATGCGTTTGGGTGTGGTGAACTTGAGGGTGTGGTGATCTCCTCGAAAGAGACCAGGAGCGGGCATTCAAGGCATCTTTAAGGACAGGGGGAAAGCAGGGCTTCAGAGTCGGAGTCCCCTCCTCACCATCCCCTGCATAGAGGACTCGGGGCCTTGGCTCTCCATCTCAGACCTATCTTTTCTGTGTCTGGTGGGTAACAGGCCTCTCGGTCTTCCTGGTGGTGTCTCGGCAGCAGTCCCAGGAGCGTGTTCTCTGTGGCAGTCCAGGGCTATGTGACAGGCACTGGGAAGTATGTGCTTGTAGGTTCTGAACTGAAACGCAGGTATCATCAGGATTCTGTCATGGCACAGGAATTTAGAAAATGTCATGGAGCAGGTTGGGTCTACCCTGTGGGCTGTTCGCTGGGTTAAGAGTCACAGCCGAGGTCACAGTTCAAGCCAATAGAGACCTGTTATTTCACTAGAGACGGCTGCCTCTGTCCCCACAGTATTAACTGCTTCTGAGGTGCTAGGTAGCGTTGCCATCGGGTCCAGCTGTCTCCTGGTCTCTCTCTGGGTCATGCCTCAGGTCTCACAGTAGGGAGCCTTTGCCATAGCTCACATCAACCCAAACCTGACCTCGAGCCCTCGAGCATGCAGCTTCTTGGCTGTGACTTCCACACTGTTTATTTGTCTAGCCATCTTGCAACTTATATCTTAGGTTCTTTTTGTTTTTTTCATTTTTAATGATTTTATTTATTCGTTTATTTTATCTACATTGTCCTTTTGCCTGCATGTACATCTGTGTGGGGAGTGTCAGATCTCCTGGAACTGGAGTTATAGACAGCTAGCTGTGAGCTGCCTTGTGGGTGCTGGGAATTGAACCCAGGTTCTCTGGAAGAGCAACGAGTGCTCACAGCCTCTGAGCCATCTGTCAAGTCCTATTTTATCCTTTTTTTTTTTAAAAAGGTACATCTACTGTTTTATTTCCAGTTTGGAACAACACATACTTCATTTTTATTATTTTTTTTAACATCATAGTAGGATTTTTTTTTTCACAAAGCACTTTAGATATGCAGAGATGAGAAAAAAGTCACCCATCAATTTAACACCCAGAGACGACCATGGGGACCTTTTGCTATCTCATTCAGCATTTAAATGGTCTGTGCGTTTCTGAAGTATTTATGATAATAGAAACAGATAGCACTTATCAATTACTCACTATGGGCCAGGGAATATGTGAAAACACTAAATATATTTAATTTACTACTATAGAGGAACCAACATGATCCTGTCTCACATCTTTGAATACAAAATAACAATTATGGCACCTAGGGCTGTAGCTTAGTGGTAGAGCTCTTACCTAGTGTGCATGAGGCCTTAGGTTCAATCCCCAGTTCTGCCAGAGAGAGAGAGAGAGAGAGAGAGAGAGAGAGAGAGAGAGAGAGAGAGGGGTGAACAGCTTACAGGGGTCAGGATCGCTAACATATATGCCCCCATGCTTTAATTGAGATAATGATACCCAGAAGATACCAAAGTGGCACAGCTAGCTAGTGGTCAAGACTTTGCCCTTGAGCCCCTGGGACTCAGGCATGTGTGACAAGATTGATGAGGTGACCACTTGGGGAGCGTCTCCTGTGTCTTCGCCACGTTTCTCGACTCCTTGTGGACTTGCCTGCCCTCCACTTAGGCCCTGAGATGTCAGACAGCACTTTAGCACTTAGGAAGAGTCAGACACCTCCTAAGACCCTGCCACCTTATTGGTTCAGAACAGGTGGTGGTATCTCTTCCCAGGAGAATACACACTTGCCTCCACTGTTGGGGGATTGTAGTTTAAGGTTCTGCCTGAACCCTAGAATGATTGTAATCTTCGTGGCACTGCCTTTGTGCACGCTTGTCTTCCTGTTCACAGCTCCTGAATGGGCCACCTAGACTCCTCACAGCCTAAGCCCCTCCAAGAGCAACTTTTCGTCACTGTAACTCAGAAACAAACACATACACGTACGTGCACGTACACGGAGACCACAGTACCAATGGATGTATTTCTTAAGTAGGTGAGGTTAGCTACGTACAGTAAACCCTGGTTTACAATGGAATGCTTTGCTCCGACACCAGGGTGAAGAGCAATATGCCCATCCCCTTCCCCACACCGACCTGGAAAGGCATTCTGTTCTTTTCGCCAACCTGGTCTGATAGAGGAACACACAACTAATTTCATGGGTAGATTTCGCAGGCATTAAGGTTAGAGAAAATTACCTCAGCCCCTGCATACACAACCTTAGCTTCCACAGACAGCCTGATAAGAGTGTAGGTCTGAATTTTTTTCTCCCTGACCAAGGCCTTGCCTTTGAAGCTCCAGACATGTTGTTGGGTATCTGGGTTGTTGGGCATCTGGGTTGGCTGAAGAGTTTGCCTAGGAAATTATCTTCCCTAAGCGGAGCTCGCGCTCTCTCTCTCTCTCTCTCTCTCTCTCTCTCTCTCTCTCTCTCTCTCTCTCTCTCTCTCTCATGCTTGTTTTTGTATTTTGTAAGACAAAGGATAATCACCCCTTGGGCTCAGCATGCCCACACATCTGGGTACTAATTCCTTGGGAATTTAGCTATGTAATAAGGACCCGGTACAAACTCCTATTAATGACCTATCCTGTGGTGGCTGCGTCTAGAGAAATGTGTGTTATGTATGTGCTTTCCAAGTAGACTTTCCAGAGCTGATTGGAATAAGTGGGACGTACAGGGCTACCTGGGAGGGTCACTTCATTTGCTGATCTTGGGTTGTGTTAGTGTATACTAATCAATTCCTTTCTCTGGGATGCCCCCAAAGTTTCTTTCCTGCGAAAAATCCTGCATCTTTGTTGGGAAAAAGCATCCATTTTTGCATCACTACACCTCTCAGCTTGAGTGTGGCTGCACTGGGCAGGTCGTGGGAAAGATCTCTAGGCAGCCGCTCATCTGAAAGCCAGGCCTGGCCAGTGTGGGGAGGGCGGGCAAGAGAGGAGGAGGCCTTTCTCCCCTCCCTCCCCTCCCTCTGTAAGAAAATAAAAGAGATAAATGAACCCTAATCCTGACCCAGGGGCGAATCCCAATAAAGATCCAGGTTAATTCTTCCTGCCGATCCAACCCTCGGATTCATTGTGAGAATTAGAGAGTTCTGAACACTAATTTGCCAGATGAGATTGTATAATTATCTTTTATGGGCCCGAATGTGGTGTAGCTTGGTGTTTGTGCTGTAGGGGCTGAGTGCCTGCCTGTGTTTGGAAGTTCCTCTTGCCAGGGTTGAGCATCTTACCTACAGGTGGGGGTGGGAGCTGTGGTCATCTCTATCTCTGTGATCAGATAGACCCTGCAGGGTTTAAAGCCCACTCCCCTGGGGGTACTTGCCCATGATAAAACAGGGAAGCTTTAAATGGAACCACAGGATGGGGTGTTAACCCCATGCAAGGCCATGGTAGGAGCCAGGTTCCTGGCTGGAGTGGGCATCTTCCAGAAAGATCCCTGTATGAAGCAACAGTGAGACATTCAACAGGGTGTCTCAGCAAAGCCCACCGAGGTTGGCGAGTGTGAAGGCGCAGATCATTTCAGCAGCAGATTGTGATAGTCATGCTTTTATGGTTTCATAGTTCCCTTCCACCATAAAAATATTAATATTAAACTTTTATGGCTATAATTGTATAAGGATGATTAATACCCAGACTGGACCCGTTACCTAGGCATTACTGGGACTATCATTACAGTGGCCATCACTTGCTCTGGGGTTGGAAGACATGACAGCATCTCTGTGGGCCCATAAAAGTAACCATGGCCTGGTGGGTGTGTTGGCCTTGGGGGAGGTTCTGGAAATGGGACCCAGTGTCATTGGCCTTCATGTGAGACTTGGTTCAGGTACATGAAGGGATCATGAGGGAACTGATCTGGTTGAAATTACAAGGTGCAGACAGAAGAGAGGCGTGATGAGATCTGACCAGGTGTAAGCTGATCTCTGGCTGCTTCTGAAGGTGTTCCATCCAGGTCCTGTCCGTTGTCATCCGCCGCGGGGAAGGGGCAGAAAGGACCATGCTGGCATAGTAGGAGGTATATGCAAAGCTCAGTGTGGCCAGGGACAGTCAGGCTCCCTGGGTAGGCAGGCATGTCCCTCTCTCTTTCACTTCCCACCTCTCTCTCTTCCTCTCCCTTCCTTCCTCCGTCTCTCTCTAACTCCGTCTCTGTCTTTCTTTGACTCTGTCTCTGTCTGTCTCCCTCTGGAAGGAACAGGGGGCCATGTCACTTCAGAGAACATAGTGAAGCAAATGTTCAGTGGAATGCAGAGATCTCTCGAGATAGACAGCTTCCTAGAGATGGGTCTCTTAGGCTGTGACTCAAATTTCCTTCATACCTTATACCCCACAATTCCCAGGAGGGGAGCTGAAGAGAGATTGCGGGTGGCTTGCCTGAGTTCCTGGAAGTGTGTAAGGGAGTGTCTGTGAGCTCAAGCTACTTATACACTGTGTACCAAGGACTCCAGCCTTGGGTTCTCCCGGGAACACATTAAAAAATGGAGATTCCAGGCTATGGAGATTGCCCGGTGGGTAAAGTACTTGTCACACATGCATGGGGACTTGCGTATTAAATTTCCTGAACCCATATGAAAGCAGTAGTGCAAGCCTCTGAAACCCAGCACTCTACTCTGAGTGGGGAATTCTTGAAAGTTTGTGGGTCAGCTAGCTTGATGTCCATAGAAGGGGGGCAATGGGAGACCCTGTCTCAAGCAAGGTAAGGGCTGATGCTTGAAATTGTCTTCCATCCTCTGTAAGTGTGCTTTGGCACGTACATCATGGTGCACGTGCACTTGCATTCACACACACACACACACACACACGTGTGCGCACGCGAGCGAGATATAATTCTAAATGCAGATTCTCAGGTTACTACCTATGCACCATGAATTCCCTTTAGCAGATCTTCAGAATCACTAATGACGTCATAGGAGGTTTCCTCCCAGTCTCCAGGCCTCACAGGAGACTGGTCAGGACCACTGGCATAGTTTAGGTCTCAGTATGATTTTACAGAAGCCCAGGGGAATGAGGACCATTCCTCTCTCCAGGACACTCTCTAACCATGTAACCTCAAGAAGATTCCAGCCCAGGATTCTGACCCACTATTCTTTCTTCCCTCCCCTGCTAAATTGGCTGAAGTGAGACTTCACGGGGCAGCGTCGTTGCCTCACGATAAACTTAGTTCAACTCTTTACCAGAGGGAGGGGCAAAACTGAAAATGTCTCTAGTCATCTGGGGTCTAGCTTAAATGAAGATGTGTTCTACCTAATAATAAACTGAGGATGGGTGGATGTGAGTGGGGTCACTTTGCAGGAAGCAGGAGTGGAAATCTATTCTAGATGCAAGGTAGCCTACAGCTCTGTCCACTTCCTGGGAACGAGTTTTCTCTTTCTGTTAGTTGGCCAGTGAGGTTACAGGTCTAAAACATCTCCTCTGGATGCAGATGGTCAGTTTGCTCTGCGCCGTAGTCAGGAACCTATTGCAGGAGGCTGAGATGATAACATGATAGCTCAAGCGATAAAGTGTTTGGCTTATAAATCTGAGGATCCAAGTTCAATCCCCAGCACCATCACCCATCTATAAACCATTTATAAACCCAGTGCTGCGAAGGTAGAGACAGGCAGATTCCCAAAAGTTCACTGTTCAACAAGCTTGGCCTAATTAATGGGCTCCAGGTCCTGTGGAGAGACCCTGTCTCAAAAAATAAGGTGCGTGATTGTTGATGCATGACACCTGAGTTTGATCTCTGGCCTGTATACACACAAAGACATACACACATGCATCCCCAAGAACTTGAATAGACAGGGCCTATTACATTTGAGGCCCAAGACTGGTCCTTGGGTAAGTTCATGCATGTAATAGTGGGATGCAGGCCCTGTAAAGAGTTACTGGAAAGGCTCTGTAGTACAAGAGGTCCCCCTCCCCCATGTGACCCACGGCTGGTGGGGTTGGCTGCAGAGGACCAGCCCTGCCCTGTCCTCGGGAACTCAGGAACCCGGAGTGGTGATGTGTGAATGTGCACTCAGCCACCCAAACAATTCTTTCCCTTGTGTTGAAGGTTACCAGTTTTCTGTTTCAAGTCCAATTGTATTCTTTTCCCCTCTTGTCTGTCTTCTCTCTGTTTTCATTTGCCAACCTGAGGGTCTAGAGTGATTTCTCTGAGCCTAATGATGGAGAGGCTTAGAATGGGGCTATTATCTTTAAACACCATTTGAAATACGACTCTTCCTGGTGTCTGAATTAGATTGAACAGAGGCCGGATTTAAAGATTAAATATCTGTTTTAACAGCAACAACAACAGCAACCCAGCTGATACCTGCACATTTGTCAGGAATTACCTGAACTAACTCACACTCTGGCTACCCGCAAGGGAATGAAGAATGCATAGCAGTTAGCAGGCTCTAAGCTCATGTTTACTGGGGTGTGGTAGAGGCTAGGTGTGGAGCCCAATGGTACAGATGTGCCATCCTGCTGAATGATTTCAGACACACAGTAAGTTGGACGTATAACAATAATGGGATAAGGAGTCTTGTGTAAAAAGTCTAGTCAAGGTCTAGGGAGCCAGTTCCTTGGGCAAAATGCTTGCCTTGGAAGCATGGGAACCTGAGTTCAATCCCCCAGATATGTATTTTAAAAAAAGCTGGGAGTTGGGAGTAGTAGTAGATAACTGCATACTACATATAAGTGTACACTTACATATACACACAGATGTGCAGCTGTACATGACATGAAATATGCACATATGAACACACATGAAAATACACATGTGCACATACGAAAAGTCCCACTCAAACTAGACCAGCTCAGTGTTCAGCCATCCAGAATTTTGTTATTAAGGCCGATCACTAATATCTTGAAAAAAGATCATTTGCACTTAGTTGTATTTAGCTAATTCTAGGCTTTAGTTTATTGGTTTTTTTAGGCCACGTATTTCTTTGAAAGTAGTTTTGAATTTGTCATGACTCCAGTTGAGTGGGTCTCTTCTGAACTCTTAGGTTTCTTTGCATAGTCGAGAATGATTAGCAGCCGTCAGCCAGATGAGGTGGCTTGTGCTTATAATCTTGGCACTTGGGAAGCTGAGGTGCAAGGTGTGTGAGTTCAAGGCCAGTCTGGGCGACGTAGTGAAAACCTGTTTCGTGAATGAATGGATGGATAAATGAATGAATGAATGAATGAATGAATTGTAACTATAACCTTTAAGTATGTTCAGGATTGCCCTGCTTCCATATTAACCCTCACCTTATTGTTTCAGGTGAAACCAGAGCTTCTGCCTGCGTGGAACAAGGGCAAGAGAAAGGTAAGTTGTGCATGGGTGTCTCAGTACAGCTGTGTCCCTCCTCTTTGCTTTGCTGTCAGGAGTGGAGTTGTGTCCCTTTGTAGACGCATCTCCTCATGTCTAGCCAGAGCAAGGCAGCAGGCAGCAGGCAGGGGCCTTGAACTTTGCTGTTGGAGTGGGTTTAGCCAGTTGGAAATAAAATTGCTCACATCTCCTGTAGCTCTAGCAGATAGGTTACAGTACACTCAAAGGCCAGCTGAGGAATTTGAGGTAGTTACCTGCCTAAGATGGTGTGGGTTTGGGGATAAAGTCAGGACTCAAAGCCAGGTCTATATCGTTGCTGTTCTATGTGGTTCAGGGTCCCCTCCCCGACACATTCTTGCTGCCTATACCTCACAGACTTCACTGCAGGGACAACATCAGGCGGGTGACCCCAGGCCTGTGCACAGGAGGTAGGCAACAGGTGGATCACACCTGCTGCCCTTCAGGAGTGCCGAGACTACCTGCAGGATTAAACAGGATCTCAGAGTTTTCTGGAAAGCTGCCGACCCAAGTCTGGTCCTAATAATGCTGGATGTAGAACACACGGCCGCTCCCTTTATCCAAGAGCTGGCTTTGCCCATGGCTGTCTAGACTCTTCCATCCACCCTCCGTAGTCACAGCAAGTCTGGCCATAAATCCTGAGTGGGAAGTTCAGAATATGGGCAAGTTCGCCTAGAAACATCAGATCATCCCTGTATCTTCTACAGAGCCTGAAAATATGGGGTGCTGGGCGGTAGGAATGGGGCTGGAACCTGACAGGTCATGAGAGGAGCACAGGTAACACTTTGCCTGGTTCCTGGGATAGATGTGACATCTGACAAGTGGCAGTATTTTTTTTTTCTTGCTTCAGTCTTGACAGTTATGGATTTGATGGTGAATAAAATTTTAAACTCCAGTTTCCTCTGTAAGATGGTGATGTTAAGCCCTGCTTTTTGGGAGACCAGGAATAGAATGAAATGGGACAAAGCCAAGGTCTACTAGTGTGCAGAGTCCTGACAATACCACAGAGTCTATCCCCAAGCTTTCTCCTCCCTCCTCCCAGATACCCCTCTGGCTTTGGCCCTTGAAGACCCTGCTGGGGTCCCCATGATGTGCTCCGACCTGGGGGTTTCAGTCTCTCCTCCTAAAATAATCCCATTTGCATCTTTCCTGAGCTTCTTCCTTAAACCCAGTATTCCATGGACACTTGATGCCTTTAGGAAAGCCATTGTAACTTGCCCTTTATAGTCCCAGCATCCATGTCTCCTTGGACACGCCATCTCATGCCCCATCATTTCCTAGTGCCCCTGTTTTGCATCTTATTCACAAGGCAAGATCCTTTCTGCTCTCTCCACTCCCACGTCCTTTCCTCCTGCATCATCTGTGGCTATCCCCTTCATAGAGCTCATAACCACACATGTCCCATGCGGTGGCTGCTCCTTCACCCAGCCCTTCGGGATTGCTTCTGAATCCTCACTTTGGGCTCTAGGCGGTAGGTGTGGAAGGGCATCTTCTTCCTAGGGTCCGTGCATCCCATTTCCAAACTTTCCCTGTCTTCCCTTCTCATCTGGGGATGAGAAGCCACAGAGACGTGGCTGGATGACGCTGGACCCTGATGGGACATTGCCCATGGACTGAGTGACCGTTGTTGAATTTTTTTTTTTTAAGTTGCTATCTGGGCTTGGTAACTGGAGGGCTGTGTGCATTTTGGGGTCAGGGATGGTTAATAAGTGACTTGATGGGGATTTCCAGGTAAACTGTGGGTACCGCCTTTCTGAAAACAGCACTCTTGCCCTTTACCAGCCTTCAAACTTCCTCCTCAACCAGTGCCAGACTATCCCCATAAGATGTAGCTTTCTCTCTGGGCCAGCATGGCTGTAATTCCGTTCTCTGTTCATCCGTTCAGCAGATACTCACTGATGTCTACCATCACCGAGACTACCCTAGTCAGAGGAATGAACAAAACAGGGTTTATCCCATTTTCAAGCAGCCCGCCTTCTCATAGGGAGAGCGCAGGTGATGTACAGTAAACTAGGAAAATAACGAAATACTGCACAAGCAGCTGACGGTATTGCAGAACGGTATAGAGAGCTAGGAGATGTGGCTCAGTGCAGTTGGGAGGAGTGGGTGAGGGCAGGTTGCAGCGTTCCCCTTAATGAAAGATAGAGACTTGAAGGAGGGGTTAGAGGAGGGGCCTGCATGCTTTTGGGAAAAGCCCATGGGACAGAGGGAACAGTGACACCCAAGGGTCAAAGCAGGAGCGGGGAAGGTGGATTTGATACCCAGAGTTGATGTGGTAGGATCTCCTCGGTGAGGACTGCTGCACGGAAGTACCAGACCAGGACGAACCTGGAGAAAGCAGAGCCTGAGGTTTTGAGGTTATGCTAGGATTTGCCTTTCCCTCCCAAGGCCCCTGCGCAGGGGCTGCTATAGAAGCCCAGCAGAGCAGGTGGCTGGGACAAGAGATTCTAAGCTGGGAGGGGTGTTGCTGGTGATGACGGTGTAGAATATGCCCATCTCCCTCCTGTGGTCCTGCCATAAACAGACTGACAGGAATGATGCCCATGAGCTGAAGAGCATGGCCAGATCTCAGGAGCTTCCCTAGCTGCTGAATTTAGAGTCATCTCTGGCATTGGGGTCTGGGTTACTAAGAAATTCACCCCCACTCTCCTCACACACCAGCAGACCTGTCAGCCAAGGAAACAGGAACATGAATAACAGGACAGAGAATGAATGCCCACCATCTCTTGTTCTAAACATGTTCCAGCATGGGTAGGTGCTAGAGGGACACTATCAGGTAAAGAGCAGCTAACCAATGCCGAGGACGCTCCTGTGTGGGTTCCTCAGATCTCTCAGGGCTGCCCTTGTCTTGCAGCCCCGTGCATGTCTTCCTCTCACCTTGCTCCTTCCCTCTGAGAAACTGCAGCTTGACAGCTGTAGCGATGAATGGGGCTAACCATCATACCACAACACAACAGCCAGCAAGGAGAGGCAGGCTCAGAGGGCCCCAGTTCACGTCAAATGCAGAGGGTCGATCTTGAGGATGTGGCCATGTGCATCTGACCTTGGTGGTTAGCCAATGTCCTGTGTCTGTGTATGCACAGAAGCTGAGTCTATAAGGTAGTGGATGCGTGGTGTCCTAGCTGGACACCAGGCATTGTGTCCATTGTGTGTGGGTGTGCACATGCGTGCATATTCAGGCCTGCGTGTGTGTGTGTGTGTGTGTGTGTGTGTGTGTGTGTGTGTAGTGGAAGAGCTAGTTTGCTGATTCTACTGAAGCCTTACTGAACGGGTGCTCGGTTGGAAATGCCTGGAGAAGGAGACAGGAATCTTTGCCTGGGTGTTCCTGCCAAGGCCAAGGCCAGGTGTGTTTCTGGGCAACTCCTGAGGACACCTCCCCACCCAGTGCCTTGCCCTGCTGCCTCCGTAATCTTACAGGATTAGACTGCTGGCTCTGCCTACTTCCTTCCAAAGGGCTATGATATCACTGCCTCTTAGGCCCCCAAGGCTCCTGTGTGGTGTTGGTGGAAGGAAGGGCTGTTGTAACCGGTGAAATAAATCTTGACACCCTGGGAGGACATGTCCTTTCCTCAGCTGCATCTGTCATGTGTGTGTGGTAGGGGGAGAAGCTGCCACTCAGATGACAGCCTCTACGGGGCTGAGAGCTGAGAGGGAGAACGCTGGGAGCTGGAGCAGGCGCCATCAGGGTGGGAATGAGCTCAGTCAGGGACTAGTGTCTTCCCAGGCACTGGCAGATGGAACTTCCCCATGGGATCCAACTGTGAGTCACTGTGGTTGGTGTCCCCGCATCAAGCTTCTTCTCTAGGCCTCCCACTCTTCCCTGGGACACCGTGGTCACAGGTCAGGGTTAGTGATTCACTGGGTACCGGAGCCAACTCCAGGGGTGGAGCCTTTTAGCCTCTCAACCTCCTGGCATGTGGACTCTCGGTGTGATGGCAACAGTTAGACTGAGGGCTGCCTCAGAAGCTATATGCAAGACGTGTGGACCAGCGGAAGGCCCTCTCACCCTGGGGAAGGTCAAGCAGAAGCCACAGCCATAGCAGATGTATTTCAAAAGGCTGCGTGGGAAGTCGGGGGTGCTCTGTGAGACAACCAACTGCAGTTGGGTGCAGTTGGCTGAGCCTGATCCCTGGGGTGAACTTGGCAGAGATACCTGGGAGATAGGGGAAATAACTCAGGAGCCCTGGAGTGCAGCACTGGCGACTGTGAGGGCAGAATGAGTAGAGTCTACCCGAAAGGCCAAGCAAGGCTGTGTTGGCAAGGCAGCAGGATGACCCAGTGCACGGTCCAGCTATCGCCTCTCAGGCTTGAGTTTCACCTCTGAGTGAAGGAATCGTTTCATTGTTCTCATTGTCCGCCCACAGCTGCCTGGGTCATGATCCCACCTGAGGGCTCCCCACCTGAGGGCTCCCCGTCTGTCTGTCTGTCCCACAAAGCAGACAGCACAAGAGGAAGTCTGTGGGATAAACGAGAAAGAGCAGGTCCCCTTACTATTTGAAGGATGTGTGGTGGTAATTTAAAAAAGTGCCTGTCTTTTTCATTTTTATTTTTTTTCCCTTAGTCTCTGGTTTTGCAGAGGAAATAGAGAGAAAGGGCTTGCTGTTGGGTGGGAAGGGATGCAGGAGGACCTGGTAGGGGTCGGGGGAAGGGAAAAAGATGATTAAAATATATCATATGGAAAAAAAATTAAAGCACAAAGGAACATGTGGAGAGGAGTACCTGGGAAAGCATGCATTTCTCTGCCCTCGGGAGGCCTTGATTTGTGGTTCCTCTCAGAGGTTTACACCAGACTCACCTGACACCAGAGTACCGGACACTTTGGGCTCAGTGCTCACCTGATGCACTGTAGGAAGACTGTTGCTCAGGTGTAGGACCCGGGTTGCTTCCTGTCAGCCTGGCCTTTTCAAGAGCCATGAAACTGACATATTTGCAGCATGGTTGGGTTCTGCCTTTTGGCTCGTCAGTTCTGGACCAACACATTTGTATGTGGTTACCTTTTTATTTTTGTTTCTGTATATATATATACACATACGCATATGCATATATACACACATATACATATACATGCATATACATATGTAGTGAGGGGTTATATATTCATGGAAATCAGAGGACATGTGGCAGTTAGTTCTCTCCTGCCATGTGGGTGGGGCCTGAGGATTGAGCTTACATTGAGTTTACTTATGTCATCAGACTGGGTCACAAGCACCGTTACCCACTGAGAGACATCTCGCCATTACCCTTTCCATTTTTTTCCCACCATTTTTGTTTGAAAGTCAGTCTCTCTTTGGTCCGGAACTTCAGTTGTTGTTTAGGCTAGCTGACCTGTGAGCTCCAGGGATCTCTGAACCCCACTTCTTATCTAACGTCTCTGGGATTACAGGGACCCGTGCTACGCCTGGCTTTTGCTTGAAATGCAGGCACTTTACTGACTGAGCCGAACACCAGACCCCCAGTTCTATCCTTAATTCAAGCAGAGGGTAGAGGGGACCCAAAAGCACTATTTAGAATAAAGAGGTCAAATATGAGACCAACCTCCTTGGGCCTCAGACAAGGCACCTACCAGCTAGACAGGCCCTGTGTTTCTGAGACAGTAGGCAATGTCCCAGTTGAGGGAGCAAGGTGGGAAGGGGGATCCAGATAGCTGTTCGTGAATGGGGACCACAAGGGTCAGCCCCATGGGTCCCAGCTGACCTAGAAAGGAGGCAGGTCTAAAGGGATAGCCATACATTGAGTTGGCCAGAATGAGAACTTGTGAGAAAGGGTTGGCTCAGGGTGACTCAGTCAGCTAGCAGACTATAACAAAGGGAAATGAGTCACTTCCAACTCTGAGCAAGAACTCCTAAGGCCAGGCCGCCAGCACCTGTCTGGGACGTGGTTAGTTATTAACGCTGCCGGTGAGAGTGTCATGGGAACAGAACGCAGAGGCTAGAGGCAGCTTGCAGACGGTTGCCCTCTCATTCTTGGGGCTCCCCTCCACCTAGTCCCCAAATGCAGACAAGCCCTTAGGTGTATGTCTCTCGAGGTACAGATGCCACAAAGGAACAGGCTGAGGAGGGGGACGGGGGCACAGCCTCTTGTTTTAGACCCACTGTAAGATCAGGTGCCAGGATCTGGCCTTCCCAGGGTCAGCTGTGCAAGGCCTGGCCCAGTCTCATTCTGCCAGGCAGGTGCCAAACTCTAGAATTCTGACTCCTGAACTCAGTCCAGACTGGGGAAAGGTTTTGGGAGACATGGACTGTATCTATCAACCTAGGTTGCCCCACCCACCCACAAGTATCTAACCCAGCTACCCATCCCTAAGGGTCAGGCATGATGTAGCCCCCAAAGAAGGTAGTGTTGGTCTTGTGCTGGAGTCTTCAGTCTATGCCCTGAGAAGCTTGAGTTGAAGGAGGGCAGACAGAGAGCAGGCCTTGCCCTGGGGAAACCTTCAATGGAAAGTTGAGCTAGGAGTTGAGAGCAGCTCTGCCTAATCCCTCCTTTCTCCATGCCTGGAAAAGTACAGAGTGCAGCGGCTTCTCCCCTCAGATTCCAAATGACATGCCCGGCCACTTTGAGGGGAAGCCCAGTCTGGGCATAAGCCATGCCTGTTGCTGCTGCCAGGGTCTTGCTCTCCAAGACCATATTGCCAGGCAGGAGAAGGAAGCCTGGCAGGGCACTTTTAGCTACTCAGACTTTGTAAGGTCCATAAAGGAAGCCCTGGGCCCAGAGGGAAGAGATGTATCCCAGTACCTGTGGCTACCACAGCAAGGCCCTCCAGAACTCAGAGATGCCGTCTGCCCACCAGAGGAGCACTGGACCAGGAACTGGGTCCGTGCTTCTGGGTGGCCACCAGCAACGAACAAGCCCTGAGCTGCTTTGCTCCCCTGCTCACTGGTAGGGCCTCCACATCTGTAAAGTGGGAATGGTAAGACCTGTCCTGCCTATTGGCAGGGTGCGTGTGAGGCCTGCTGAGATCACCCAGCCTGTGACAAGGCTTGGGAGTGGCTAAGGGCCACCCAGATGGAGGATGCACAACCAGGGTGCTTATGGTGATTAGCAGTCAATTTAGCAAGGCCTGAGGTCTGGGCTCCCTGGGAGGGTGGCTTTGCAGGCACCCACCTGGGGCTTAAGGGCTTCTTTACCTCCCACAGCTGATAAGTCAGGTGGGTGTGATCTGTCTGAGCCTCGGCTGGAGCAGTCAGCCTGCCATTAGATCCTCTCTTTGCTTTCTTCAGGGACTGGGCGGTGGGAGAAATCGATCCCAGGGCTCCCATCCATGAGTGGTCCGGTCCCTAAGAGACCCTGTAGCTGTGCCATGAAGATTAGGGCAATCATATCCTTTTCGTGGGCTGCATCGTCATAGGGGTGCTCCTGCCCTGGGAACCGACCCAGTGTGTCACCATCTTACCACCTAGGAAGACAGAGCCACCCTAGGAGCATTAGGTTTCATCTCTGACATGCCTAGGAAGACAGAGCCACCCTAGGAGCATTAGGTTTCATCTCTGACATGCCTAGGAAGACAGAGCCACCCTAGGAGCATTAGGTTTCATCTCTGACATGCCTAGGAAGACAGAGCCACCCTAGGAGCATTAGGTTTCATCTCTGACATGCCTAGGAAGTGCTCTGTAAATAACCATCACATGTAGGAAAAAGTCAGATTCTCAACATTTTCTTTTTCCTAGTTTATTTTACTGTGCAGGGATCCACACGACCACTGAAGGGAGAGAACTGGCATGGGAGGGAGCACTCCTTGTAGGGAGCACCCCTTGGATGGAGTACTCCTTGTAGGGAGGACTCCTTGTAGGGAGGACTCCTTGTAGGGAGGACCCCTTGTAGGGAGGACCCTTTGTAGAGAACAGGCATCGCAATAGTGCTTTCTTTGTGTGAAGTAGCTTGGGTCCAGTCCTTGCTCTCATAAAATCAGATTTTGGCCATTTGCATCTCCCACCCAGACCATAGCATTCTTAAAGTCTTTCCTGAGAGTTGCCTTCCACTTGAACAGTTTGATGATGGGGGAGTTTTGTCATTCCAGAGGCTACACACTCAGGTTGCCAACTCCAGTTGAATGAGGAAAACGGGGAGGGGGGCGGGGGGGGGCTCTGGGTGTGTAGCTTAGTGCTAGAGTCTTTGCCCAGCACGCACAAGGCCCTGGGTTCTATCCCCAGCATTGAAAATAGAAAACTCGCTATGGAGCCGATGGAGATCAGAGCTGTAGGCCAGCTATAGTGTTTGAGCACTGTCCTGTGCAAACTCCAAAGTGTAGACCCACAGATAGTTAGCTGGGTAAAGGCACTTGCCTCCAGGCCTGCTTATCTGAATTCTGTGCCTAGAGCCCACACGATGGGAGGAGAGAAGCAGCTCCTGCAAGCTGCTCTGACCTCTCACATGTGTGCACCCATCCCTCCCCAAAACATAGCAATGTATTCTCAAAACCCACATCTACCTTGAACCTCACACATGATCCTACTTGGAAATGGAGTCTGTGCTGATGCAGAGACTTAAGGATCTTGAGATGAGCTCATCCTGAATTTTGGGTGACTCCCATCTCCAACGGCCAGTCCTTAGAAGATGGCAAAAGATGCAGATTGCAGAGAGGTGGAGACAAAGACTAGACATACGCATCTGGATGCTGAGGAGAGTGAGGGATCACCAGGGAAACTAGGAAGAAAGGTGTTGGTTCACCTTGGAGCATCAAGAAACTGCTCCATTGAGACCTTGACTTGAGATTTCTGACCTTGAGGACTGTAAGAGGGTGAATCCTGGTTCTTCAAGCCACCACTCTGTGGTAGTTTGTTGTAGCAGACCAGACATAGGTATGCTGTGGCTCTGCTAGACCTGTCTCTGCTAAATCTCCATCCCATCCCTGTTCCTGAGCTCAGAAAGGGAGCCAACCATCCTTACCCGGCACACCACCCTTCAGACAAGTTTGTGCCACACAGTAGCAGAAGCAGCTAGATTAAAACCATGCCCCACTCTACTATGTCCGGCTCTTGTCAGTAGTAATGTAAGATTCTTGTGGTTAATATTTCACCGTAGGACCTTAACAGAGCTATCGTTTTCGTTCTTTGATGTTTCTGACATGTACTCATTTCTCTTGCTGTGGGATAAGACGGTGAACACAAATCCTTGTGGCGAGGACTTTTCCTTAACTGTATTAATTTCCTGGGCTGATGTCACACATTCCCACATATATTCGGCAGTTTCAAACAACACATCTCTTAAAATTAGTGAGGCTGAAATGAGACCTCTGGGACTAGGAGGTGTGGTTCAGTGGTAGACTCTGTATTGCGTGAAGAAGCCCCCAGATAGTGTTCCTCAGTGTAGTTCGGGTGCTGTGAGAGAGCAGGGTTGGGTACGGGGGAGATGAAGGGTCTCAGGAAATAGGACCTTGAAAGCTAAAATCAAGTTGCGGACAGGGCTGTTCTCTCATGGAAGATAGAGGGAGAACTGTTTGTAGTATCTAATGATGGCCAGCATTTTGTGGCTTATAGTTACACCCACCCAATCATCTGTTTTTGTGGTCACTCTGTTTCTCTCTGTAGTCAAGTCTTCCTCTGCTTCTCCTCCTCCAAGGGCACTTAAGATGGCATCTGGGGCCTATGCACATAATCCAGGATAAGCACATCTTAAAACCTTTCACTCAACTCAGCCTTCCACATCCCTTTGCTGTGTAAGGTACCACTTGGAAGTTCCAGGGGTTGGGATGTGTCTGTCTTGCTTCGTATTACAGGGTTAGCTAGAACTTGTCAAGTTTAGCACCATATCAGCAGCTGTGTCCTCACTATAAAGTTCACCAGTGGGCATGGAGAGTGAATGGTGGGTACCTGGCATGTATAAACCCTGTTCTTTTAAGTACATCTTTATTTTATTTTTTTGTGCTGTCCCTTTAAGAGCATTCCCAGCTCTCCTAGGAGTGAGATTGATCGGAGGGAGCTGCCCCAGATTGAAATCCCCATTACAGGAATCATTTAAAGTTCCCCTCTAGGAAGCTCGGGGCTAATGAGATAATTCCTATTAGGAGAGGAAGGAAATGAAGGTGGCCCGACATCCTTTCTGTCTCTAATTTATGTGATTCACTGAAACCTCCCCCTCCTCCCTCCCGGGCCTCCCTCCTCCTTTGGTCCCCTCCTTCAGCTGCCCCTTTGAATTCTGGTTCCCCTGTCCACCCTCTTCTGCCAGCCAGGACTCTGGTTGCCAACAAGTCCTAGCATGCCAGGCAACCTGGGAAGGTTGCTTTCCAGACGAGGCATCTGGGCTCTGGTCTTGGCAGCCTTGCCAAATCATGTCTCTGCAACCCTCTCCTCCTCCTCCCTTATGCCTCACCCATCTTGCCCACCACAGTCCTGCCCCACAGGGACCGAAGAAGGGGGGGGGAGCTGTCAGGAGAACCCAGATAATTCCAAGAGAACAGAGAAGACAGAACTGTAGCTATTTTGTTTGTCTCCCTTTTTTCCTGCCTGGACTTTTAAGGGGAAGGGAGGGGGGAACAAAGGGGGTGGGGAGAGGTTCTGTTTTTCTCTGTTTTGTCAGGCTGTGAGTACAAAAACCCAGTTTGATCTTTCCTTGGAGGATTGTGATGTCACCCAAGCTTCATGGGGTCTGAAGTTTAGATTCTGCCCTCATTCATTGTACATCTGGAGGCTGAGCGATGGAAGGGCCAAGTGGGGAGCCGAATCGCATCGGCCATGGCACTGTAGACTGCCACTCCTTCTGTTTATTTGATGCTCTCCTCTTTCGCTCAGGCATTCTGGGGACGAGGGTAGCCCCCTATGTGTCCTCTACTCCGAAGGATCTCAAGTACCCGGAAGTAGCATGGCTGTGTCTTGCCCCTGGATCACTCTCTTTCCTGTCTTCTTCATCCCCAGGGAAGCCATATGGTGGAGTCTTCCGAGGCAGGGCTAAGAGCCAGAGTGGCTCTGGCCCTGGGGACAGTCCAGCAGCCCTGATGTGCAGTGTGGGTGGCCTGTTCTGTGAACTCCTGCCTGGCCTTGCCTCTGAGAGCCCAGCTGCAGTCTAGGGGAGACGTGGCCCCCATCATGAACAAAGAGTGCAGAGGCTCAACTTCTCCAGTCATCGTGGCACAGATGCCACAAGGCCATGTGGGGCTGGGACCAGACAGGGCAGCAGAGCCTTGTGGGTGCCATTTCCATTTGGGTTGGCCCACCCTAGCTTTGAGGGCTGCAGTTTTCTAGTGGGGGAGGGGGCACTGGAGACAGAAGCTAGGCTCAAGGGAATCGTGCAAGAGCAGGATATCCAACAGGAGTGTGGGTTAGGGGCTGGGGTGCCTACTTAGCATGCAGAAGCCCTCGGTTCCATCCCCAGCATGCCAAAGGGGAAAACCAACCAACAAGCAAACCAACAAGCAAACAAACAGGAAACCAAAAAGTCAAACAAATGAAAACCCTGTGCATTTCAACAGTCAGTAAAGTTCAGGTTCAGAGTTGAGGTTAGCCTTAGCCGATTTAGAATAATGCTTTTTATCAGTAGCTGAGCCTTGTCATTTACAGTGGGGACTCAGTCTAAGTCCCATCCCTGCTCAGAACGCCTGGTTTTTATCATCTCCCGGTTCTCCCTGTTTTGGGAATGGCCAAGAGTACATGGAAGCAGGATGGTGAAGAATGGTCTGAAGGCTAACAGCAAGTTTAGCAATTAGAGAGAGAGAGAGAGAGAGAGAGAGAGAGAGAGAGAGAGAGAGAGAGAGAGAGAGAGAGAGAGATCAATGGATTGTGAAAGGGACTCCATGTCTGTCCTTGGAAACGTGCTGAGTTCATTTTGAAATAGAATATCCCATGGGAGAGAGTGAAAGGGGTCTCAGTCCTCACATAGTGACTGCTCCTGGTCCCCTTGGTTTAGGGATGAGTTAAAGAGAAACTAACATAAGCTGTCCAGGATTCTGAACCTGTAAGTGACCACTCCAAGACTTGAATCCAGATTTGATTTAAGCTCAGGTGTCTCTGGTGAGATCTGTACCTGGAGCGTTTTCCCACTGGAAGGAAAGAGCGACCTTGCTCTGAGTCCTTTCTACGGTTGTAGGATAGCTTCCATGTTGCTGGTGACCTGGTTTGTTCACTTACACATCCATTTGTGCATCTCATCTGCCTACCCACCCAGCCACCATCCATCTGTCTATTCACCCATCATGTCATAATCACTCATCCTCCATTCATCATTTACCCATCATCTGCCCATCCACTCACGTAACCATTTAAACCATTTACAGCCATCTATCCATCCATGATCACCTAACCAACTATCCATCTATCTGTCCACTCAACTTCCCACCTACCTATCAACCCATCTATCCATCTATTCACCTACCTCCCATCTACCCACTTACCCAGCCACCCATTTATCTATCACCTACCTAGCCACACTCATCCATCCACCCATCCATCCACCCATCCATCCACCCATCCATCCACCTACCCATCCATCCATCCACCATCCACCCATGTGCCCATCCATCCACTGATCCATCCACCCATCCATCCATCCACCATCCACCCATGTGCCCATCCATCCATCTACCCATCCATCCATCCACCCATCCATCCATCC
Source organism: Tokudaia tokunoshimensis (assembly GCA_036184795.1). NCBI lineage: Eukaryota > Metazoa > Chordata > Mammalia > Rodentia > Muridae > Tokudaia > Tokudaia tokunoshimensis. The sequence goes on from BTHU01000010.1 coordinate 9,041,215, forward strand.
ACCCACCCATCCATCCATCCATCCATCCATACATCCACCCACCCACCCATCCATCCATCCATCCATCCATCCATCCATCCACCCATCCATCCATCCACCATCCACCCATGTGCCCATCCATCCACTGATCCATCCACCCATCCATATACCTTTTCACAGCAGACCATAATCTTGGCACTCTCAAGAGAAAGATGATATGGCTGCCTCTGCTTGTCTACAGCTAGCAGCCGACAGCTGACAGACCTGAATAAACAGAGAACCAGTCTCAGTAAGAGACATAGTAGATGAAGAGACTCCAAGAGTCTGGGTGTGGGGTCTTATTATCTCCAAAGTCCATCTTTAGGAACAGTCCACTGGGGAATCAATAAGGGACCCAGGTTGGCGGGTTCGGAAGGGTCTTTGATCTACCTACAAGTTAATGCTTTCCAGCGGTGAACCGCAAAGCAGCCCCACCCGGTCCTGAGATAACAGGCCGGTGCGATCACAAACTAGCCGCCTCTGATAATGCCGGGGGGTTTTATTGAGGTCTGCTTCCTCACCCAATGGGATCACATCCGGCAGCATCAAAGGGAGCAGGCGTCACCTTGTGCAAAGAATCCTGGGCCCTCAGGTGTGTGCGTGTCAGGAAGAGTACATGTGTGGCTGTGTGTGCATAAGCCGGGCCCGTGGCAATCACCGTTCTGTAGGCCAGAGGCCACGAGCCCCAGAAGGGGCTTTGACAAGCCACCAATTCCATTTCCTCTTTAGGTTGGCTCAGCTCCTGAGATGTCCTTTCATATGATCAGGTCACGTCTTGAAGACCAGGGTTACTCTCCTGTCGTTCTGCCTCTGCCTCTGTGTCCCAAATACACTCGATGTGTCTGTAATGGAGAGGTGAGGTGGGTGCTCAGTCAGAATGAAACCTCACGAGCTTACTCTTTGTGACTCTCTGGGATTTGCTTCTCTGCTGGCTTTGGCACGACCCCAAAGATACATGTCTCATCCACCGTAATGGTAGAAACTGGTTGGGATGGCAAGCAGCAGACTGTGTTCCTCTGTGGTAGAAGAGTTAATGGGCGAGCTGGCTGTGCTGTGGCCCTGGTGGGGGGCTCTTCTCCTGCTCCTCCAGGAAGAGCCTGGTGGCCTGATGTTCTTTCAGGATGCTGTGTATCATGAATCAGTCTCTGGAGACGAGAGCAGAGGAACACCACACCACACCACAAACAGCACATCTGGAAGCTTTCTCAGGCTGCTTCTTCCTCCTCCTACTCCTCCTTCTCTTCTTCTTCTTCTTCTTCTTCTTCTTCTTCTTCTTCTTCTTCTTCTTCTTCTTCTTCTTCTTCCTCCTCCTCCTCCTCCTCCTCCTCCTCTTCTTCTTAACATGTTTTCAGGAGTCAGGACATTTGCACAGACGGGACGGATCCTCAGGATCTTAGTCAAATGGGAGAGGTATTCTGGATAGAATAAGAAGAGGGAGGAGGGACATAGAGAGACAATGTTGGGGAGCAGCATTGACCCTGAGAGTTCCCCGCTGTACAGAATTACCTGTTAGACATTCCTAGGAACAGCCAGGGTCTGGGATAGGCCTGGGCTGGGACCTGACCTCCAACCCCTAGCCTCTTTGGTTCTGCTGGACCAGAGAGACTGTGTTTCTTCTTCTTTCTTATCCCAAGCAGCCGTAAGAGAGCTGCACGGGAGAAGGTGGGACCCTTGGGAAAGGCCAGAGCGGGGAGGCAGAAGTGAATCCTCTGTGCTGTAGTCTCCTAGAGAATTCCTGGCTTTCCCTGTGGACTCTATAGGTTTACACCTGGTCCCTCATCTTCCTCTGGGCTGTCAGGTGGGGCTGAAATAGACAGGAAACAGGGAAGCCATTCACTCCAGGCCTGTCTGATGTGGTGGGTGCACTTCAGACTAGCAGAGATGTTACCTGCTGTTCCCTCTCTCCCTCCCTCCCTCTCTGTCTCCTTCCTGTTCCTTTTTTTTTCTTTCTTGAGACAGGATCTCACTATGTATACCTGACTGGCCTGAAACTCTATATATAGACCAGGCTAGACTCTTAACTCACCGATCCTCCTGCCTCCGCCTCCCGAGCGCTGGCATTAAAGGTGTGCGCCACCACACCCAGCTCCTATACATGCCTCTCTTCCTCCTCCTTCCACTCCTGATCCCTGTTTTCCTCCTCTCTCCTTTTCTTCACTTCCTCTTCTCTTCTGCATCCTTCCTTTCTTCTTCCTCCCTCCTCCACATCCTACACTTCCTTGACATCCTGGACTTCATGATTGGAGCCAAGTGAAATAAGAAAAGGTTGGCCTTCCAAGTTAACATGTCTACTGATGTTGTCCATGCCCAGGTCTTATTTGTGTACCGTTGCTAGGAGATACAACCTCACCATAGACCTCCCTGTCCTCTGACTCCTGTGGTCTTTTCACCTGTTCTTGCAGGATGGTTCCTGAGCCGTAGGTGCAGTTGTGTTGAGATGTGTGCTTGGGGCCAGCCTTCCCATGAGCCTGCTGGTCTCTGGACTGTCTCCAGCTGTGGATTTCTGTGATGGTCTCCACTTACTGTAAAGAGGAGAGGCTTTGATGCAGGGTGAGAACTACTTCTCTGTGGATATAAGGGAAATCTCAGTGTCCTGCCCCTGGGTATAGGAAGCTTATGACTCCTAGGGACAAGCCCCCTAACTGGTTATTCAATATAAAGTGGTCAGCCCTGAAATAGTATACACACAAACAATAAAGATGGCCTCCTCTGCCTCTCTGTCTCTGTCTCTGTCTCTCTCTCTCTCTCTCTCTCTCTCTCTCTCTCTCTCTCCCCCCTCCTCTCCTCTCTCTCTCTCTCTCTCTCTCTGTGTAAAATAATTGAAAAAAAGAGGGGAGTCAGGGTGGGGAGAACATGGGAAGGGTTGGAGGAAGGAAAGGCAAGGAGGAAATGATGTAATTACATTTTAATTAAAAGTAAATTTAAAAAAAAGTTGGCTCAGGATTCTGTGAGTACAGATTGGGAATGAAGTAATGAATGGCATAGATGTCTCTGCAGGAGGAAACACCGACACCTTTGGACTGAAACCTTCCTCTTCAGGGGACAGAACACCAGCTTATTCAACCCTCACATTTGACTCCTCCCTTGTTCCAGTCCGTTATAGACGCATGGTCCAACTCCTCCTCCTCCACCCGCTTGGGTTCATGTCCTAGGTTCAAGGCTAGCCCCTGGAAAGGAATTCACCTTCTGCCTCTGTTCAAGTTTGTCTGTTCAAGTTTACTGGGTCTCTGTATTCACAGGAGTCGGGGCTTTGCATAATTATTCATGTGAGAGACCAAATGAGTGTCCTTACGGGAAATGGGCTGACCCAGCTGCCAGGAATTCCACCCCATCTGTCCACAGGGATGCTGGCTTCCAAGCTGCTCCCAAGGCTGTCCTACTCACGCCTGGTACAGCTTTGTCTTGGGAGCACCTGCGTGTTCCCCAGCAGAAGAACGAGCAACTCCATACAGCCTGAAGCCGGTCTCCCTAGGGCCCGCCAGCTGCAGAGGTGCTGAGCAAGGCTCGCACTGGATCCACCTGTGCAGCGTTTGACTCTAGGTCCCTCCCTCGTCCATAGTGACTTTATGGGGTTTGGCAAGTCATGGCCATCGGAAGTTGGAAACGCTTCCCAGGGGACTGTGATGTGTATCTAGGGTCAAGAAACAACTGAGGGCCGGGGAGATGGCTCCCTGGGTTAAACTTGCAACAACAACATGAGGACTTGAGTTCTAATCTCCAAACCCAATAAAGCTGGGCCTGGGCCTGGGCCTGGAAAGTATACATCTGCAATCCCAATATCCTCCCTGCAAAGTGGGAGGTGGAAACAGGAAACCCCCTGAAAGCTCGTAAGTCGGCTAGTGTGGTGTACCCGGTGACAAAAACCAGGAGACCCTGTCTCCAACTGAGTGGAAGGCCTAGACTGACGATGAGGTTGCCCTCTGACCTCTACAAGCATGCGCTGTGCCAGCCAAAGACTTGGTGTTTTGGTTTGTCGTCGTCTTCTTCCCTCCTCCTCCTCCTTCTCCTCCTCCTCCTCCCCCTCCTCCTCTTTCTTAATATGGGAGTTGGAGACAAGGTTCAGTATTTAAGAACACATGCTACTCTTAAAGAAGTCTTGAGTGAAGATCCCACCACACACATTGGGTGACTTACAACCACCCTTAACTCCAGGGGATCAAACACATACTCTTCTGACTTTCAAGGGCTACATGTGCTTGTCTCGCACACACACACACACACACACACACACACACACACGTTTGCACGCAGGAACAAGAAAAGGAAGCTGAAGAACCAAGACCAAGGCAGTGTCTGTCAGCTGTAAGCAATGCTGCTGTCCCCTCCCCACCCCTCTACCCCCGTTGGATTCACATGGCAGCATCTGAGACACTTCTTATCATCCCTCTGGGATGAGGGTCCTTATGGATAGAGGCCAGGGACACCACTGAATCCCACAGTGCATAGGAGAGTGAAGCCTGTCACTTGTAGACCATGGCTCTCACACTGGAGAGCACATCGGATCACTGGAGGGTTCGTTAAAATGTACATCGCCAGGACCATGGTGTAGCTTGGTCCAGAATGTGGTGCAGAACACTTGTGCCACTGATGCAAAGTCCTGGCTTCCACCCCTACACTCTAGGGTGGATGGAGCTGTAGGATTTGCATTTCTAAACGGTTCCCGTGTGATTATGAAGCTGTTGGTCCGAGTCTATGGATCGAAAAATCCATTATCGTGATGATTAGAAAATGCTGCAACAGAGAATTAAGAGAGGAGCGCTTTCCTCTTCCATAACAGAAATCATGAAGGAAACTATCCCTGCCAATCAAGCATCACTGGAGTGGCCAGGATCCAGCCCCACCCCCACCCCGTTTCCTTCTTTTAACCATCACAGGACATGAGTGTCTCTAGGAGACATGGCTGCTAAAGCGCCAGCCCTCGTGTCCTTATTAAAACAGAGCAAAGTAAAGATAGATTGGCTTCTAGTTCCACCAGAGCAGCCTGCCCCGAAATACTCCCAGAGTTTTGCTTGCGTCTCATTGGCCAGCTCTTACATAGCTATGCCTTGCCGCACCGTAGTCCAAACTCCACCACACCAGCGAAACAAACAAACAAACAAACAAACAAACAAATTAGAGTTCGTTCAACACCTAGAAAGGGCAGGATAGGCTATTGAGGATGGCAAGAAGAAGCAGCTCTGGCTCATGTCTGAAAGCTGGAACTTTCCTGAGCATTGCCGCTCCTTCGGCGTCCGCCATTCGCCAGGTGGTTTCCGTGTATTATCTCATTTAATCCCGAGAGCTTTGTAAGGTAGATGATAATATTATCTTTATTTTGCAAATGACAAAACTAAGCCCCCACCCCGCTCCCCCTAAGATTAAGCTGCCTGACCAAGTCCCTGCCAGCAAATGTCTTTTAACAGCCTGCTGCTCCACAATGCAGCCTTCCTTCTTGCCTCAGTTGCTCTCAGAGGCCTGTGCCTTTTTCTTACTGAGCCTTCAGGATACCGGCTAGTCTGTTCTCAGGCTGAATCCTGCCCCACTGCTAGGAATAAATTTGCCCTTCCTGTTACCCGTGTCCTCACTCCGGTGCCCTCTTGGAAAATCATTGGTGATGATGTTTGGGCCTGGAGGTTGGCTCAGGCCTTGCCTGGCGTATTTGAAGCTCTGGGGTTCATGTGGTTAAAAATGTCTCCTGCGGAAGTATGGACAGTCACAGTACAATCTGAGGCCAGTTTTAGTGTCCTAAAGTGAAGGAATCTACAGTACGGACTCCTTCTGGAACTCCAGGGAGAATCCAGTGTTTTCCCAGTTCTGTCTTCAAGACAGCCTAGCTGAACTAGCTAAGCTTCCCTCTGTTTCCACACCTCTCTTCCCTGTGTCCCATCCCCTGCCTCAGGTGACGATGCCGAGGGCTGTACCTGATGACCCAGGACCATCTCCTGTCTCAGACTGCTGACGTCATCCTGTCCACCAGCTCTTTTTGCCATGCAAGGTTACAGGGACCAGAGGGAGAGCATCTTTCAATGTCTCCCTTTTTTTTTTCCTTTCCACTGAATGCTTCAACCTGTCCAGAGACTGGATGCGTACTCTGCTTATGCATGGAGGTTTTAAAAGAGGGCAGAAGCCAGGCCTGGCAACTCATGCTTGTAATCTCAGGACTCAGGAAGCAGAGATGGGAAGCTCGCCTAAAGTTCAAGGCTAAGCCTGTGCTTTGGAGTGGGAGACCCTGTCTCAAAACCTGACAACAAATCGATGAGAGAGGCCAGAGATGAGGACCAAGGCTGGCTGTGTGGTGTATGGCTTTTCTCTGTCATAGCAGCAGAGAGAAAGGCAGTCCAGAGTGAAGGGCGGGGGGGGGGGGCTTAGATGTGGACGCTTCCGCCTTGGTAGAGTGGCTTTGCTGGTGGAGCCATGCTGCTGGGAGAAGTGGTCCCAACAGATACTGTAGTTTTCTGCACAGCGAGGAGCTTCGTCAATCTTGGCTGTTGTTCCCAGTGACCATTCATCTCCCAGGCTTCTTTTTAAATTCCCTGTACCTCTCTCTGTCTCTGTCTCTGTCTGTCTCTGTCTCTCTCCTCTCTCTCTCTCTCTCTCTCTCTCTCTCTCTCTCTCTCTCTCTCTCTCTCTCTCTCTCTCTCTCTCCAGGCTGGCAGAGGTAAAGGCTGTAGGAACAGTTTGGCGAGGGGGTGGCAGGCGGGCGGAGGGAGGGTGGGTGGGGGGGAAGAACTTTCTCATGCCCCAGCCCCACTTCCTCCCCGCCCCCTGCCTCACCCCCTCCCCTTGTCTAGTTCTGCCCTTTGAGGGTGATAGTCTGGGGCCTTGTGTGTTTTGCTCCGGATTTTGTTTTGTAAATTCCTCATGGCTGTCCCTCTGCGCCGTTGCTGTCAGTTGCGCGTCCGTTGCCGAGCAACCGGAAGGAAGCCCTGTCACTGCCAATTAATTTGCCAGCTGCGTGGCCTGTCTCCCAGGGGAAAAGGCTTGTGGGGCTCTAGGAGACAGCCCCAAGGCTGGTGCAGAAGGAGTGGAGGAAAGTAGAGGGAGCAGGAGAACTTTGGGTTTATTCGGTGTGGTTTTATGTCTGACTATGAAGGCATGTGTGGAGGGACTGGCCTGCCCTAGGAAATGTTCCTACCTGATTTTGGGCTACCAGCAGAAAATGTTTTGTTTTGTTTTAATTTGTGATTCTGCGGTTGAGACTGTCCCCTTCCCCAACTCTCCTGCAATGAAACCTCTTCAGGCATTCTCTTACCAGTCAGCCCCAGGCTGTGTATACACCCATCACTCAGTCCTGGGCATCATGGTAGCTGCTTCACCCTGCCTAGAAGACATTTCATGAAGGCTGAGCTTCTAGAAGCCAAATCCTCCAGGCGCTCTATCGGTTACTGATGTCCTGGCTTTTGCTTGTCCAAGGAGGCCTTGATCATGAGTCACCCCTGTCCCTACCACGGCCTACAAGGGTGGCGCTTGTCTGACTGGTTTATTTTTGGGTCAAGCATCTCTCCCCTCAAGGTACTTAAGGATGACTTGCCCACATTTCTCATCCTGGGTTGATGATGAATGCTGAGTCTGGGACCTGTATAGTAGCCCCCCCTCATAGGCCAAGTTCATCTCCAGTGGCCCGGCAAGGTCAGCACTGAAGTGGGCCACTCCCCTTGGGGACTCTGATTTTCTGCTTGCACTGTGGATGGTGATGAGTGGAAAGGCTCTTTGAGGGATGTGAGTCTGCCCTCATCTGTTTGCCCTCAGAATGGGAGGTGTTCTATGCCATCCTCTGAGGGACCTCTATCCATTCTGAGTCAGTTATCCTACAGTCTGGGTGCATGGGGTCTTCTGTAGCCATTTTACAGAAAACCAGAGCCTGTTACTCTGGGGGCATGGACGTGTGTGTGCGTGAACTGTGTGGTGTGACCCTGCCACACTCATCTGTCAGCTCTGGATGTGGTCCTAAGATGTATGCATCAGGCTTCTTGGGAATGTATCCAGTGTGCAAGGAGTTACCCAGAGTCAGGCATAAACCCCTCTTTCTCCAGCTCCCTGACTAAAACTCTATGTCCGGTGTTCAGGCAGCACTAACCAGAATCCTGTAGAATAAAGTGGGAAGAGTGCGCTGTTGTGAAAGGAGCCTATGCCACTGTCTAACGCTTGCTGTCTTTTGGTCCACAGGCCTAGAAGGAGGCTGACCAAGGCCTGTTCCTGCTTCACCCATGCTGCTTACTGGGAACTGTGGAACCTTGGAGAATATAACCCTAGCCCTCCCTTCAGGATCTGGCTGAGATCTGGCTGCCTCTTGAGAGGCTAAAGTCCTGATCTAATCAAGGAACATTATGTTGGAGAATACAGAAACTTCTAGACTGTACAGGCATTTGGGAAGTAAGAGTCTCTTTTGACTTGAATGAGCAAAGACATACATCTCTGGACACGGGGAAGGCTCACCAGCACAGCTCATCTACTGTCTGGTGGCAAACAAGTCCCCTGCTGCCACTCCCCAGGACACTCTTCTCCACTCTGTCCCCGTCCAGGTACCACACCCTTCCCTGCCTGACCCTGCCTCCTATGCCCACCTCACCTCTGGACCCAGAGATTCTTCTTGTTTGCTCTATTATCCTCGAGCCGGATACAGGTGAATAGTTAACTACACTTGGGTTGAATGGAACCTTGATTTTTATTTCCGTTCCTTGGAAAGAGGTCAGTCTCTGTGCGTGGCACCTGGCCTGGAAGCAGGGCAAGACTCCAGAGTGATACAAGATCTGCCTGGATGGTCCTGTGGGCTCTTTGGAGGTCAGAGCAAGAGGAGCAGCCTGAGCAGGGGGTGGCTGAGGAGGACTGGTACTGGATCACACGCAGGTGTCCATCTGGATAGGCAGAGATGAGCCCACCTCTCATTCCATCTTCGGTGACAATTGCAAGGAGCTATGAAGAGTCTCTTCAGAGGTTGCAATCAGAGATCAACTTATCCAGGGGCTTTGTGCCTGAGCAGCCGGCTCCCTTGGTCATGCCTCCTGAGGACCTCTTTCCTCTCCTGTATGCTGATGACACACATGGCCTTCGGGAGCTGGAGCCTTCTCTGTTCATTTTGTCTGTGGACTCCACGTGTGCAGTTGGAAATCCTTCCTAATCCATGCCTTGATTCCCCCTTCTTGACTACACTCAAAGATGTTTGAGCTGTTTTGTTTGCAAAATGGATGGGCAGCTTGTTTATATAAAACAATCCAAGCTTCCTTGTGCTGTGTCTGGTGTATATGTGAGGCTCTACGGTAACTCTAAAACGGAGTGTTGACTTTGGTCTCTTAGATTCTCCTTGGTGGAATCGAGAAGACCCCTTGAAGATGTTTAATGCTGCTGAAATCTTAAGAAGGCTTGCAGACATCCCCTTCCTCCCTCCTTCCCCCACCTTCTTCGTTCCTGAGAAGCCTCTGTGTTGTATAAATTCCTTCATATAAATTCTTCCATAAATGTTGTCTTTTCTAACGTGACGGTGGAGAAGATGGTAGGAATGGTTGGAGGGACTGCCCAGGTGGCCTGCTATGGAGCTCTGTACTTAGACCCACTCACTCAGCAGCCACATAGATGCCAGGGACAGTAGCATGCAGGCCAGCAGGCCCCTCCCTGTGTGGTAGGAAATAATGTTTCTAACTCCCACATTCCACTCTTCTGTAGAGCTGGGGAGACCAAGTCATACCAGCCTGCTCAGGACAAGGGAAGCTATTCCCCATTCAGAACTATGTGTCTGGCCTCTCATTGGTCACAGGATAGTCTATGGATAGACAGGAGCAGCTGCCCCATTCTGACCATTTGTAAGATGGTAGGGTTGTCTTGCTTTGAAAACAATCTTAGGCATGATGGGCCAGTTGAGACTGTGTCCTTCGGAGGAGCCTTGTGAACAATGGACGTGGCAGAAATTCAAATGACCAGACACTGTTCTGTGACAGCCCTATATAGGTGACACTTACCTCTTATTAAAAATGAAATTACCCTTGAAGAAGCCAGCCCACAGCTACCAGGATACAGGATGCACTACACCACACTGTGTGTGTGTGTGTGTGTGTGTGTGTGTGCAGCACCTGTGCAAACATGTGCTCTGCAGAATAAACGAAGATCAAAAATTTACATCTTTGCTAGACAGAGTCAAAGAGCTGAAATCTTAGGGACAGTGTCTGGAAAGCAAGGGACCTGGCTAGGAGACTTCCTGGAAGTCCTTTGAACTGTAGCATTTATTTAAAATATCAAGGGCATGTCGACTGGGGATAAGTGTGTACTTTCTTTCTAAAGTCCTGCCTGATAACCTTTGGGTTCCACTCAAAGAGTGTTGAGTGGGACCTCCCAGCTCTCACTCTTACTTTCTCCTTCACTGACTCCATCCAGCATCAGGGAGTGGGTGGGACTTTAGGGTGGGTGGGAAAGGGAGGAGTCATGCCAATCCAATTTGGGGTGTTCACGACAGGTAAGAACAATTGAAAGGTAAATTATGGGTTCCTCTGAAGCTTAGAAAAGGCAAGTTTTCAGGATCACCTGGCACCTGCAGTGTTTGCTGCCTGTCAGGGGATTCAGCCCTTCCCCCCCAACGTCTTTCTGCTGAAAGCTAGGCATGAGGGTCCATCCTGCTGGAGCAGGGGCCTCCCACTAATCCTGCCTGCTCATCTTGAGTTGCATGGCCACAGGGAGGTAATTATACACTAGGGTATTGGTAAGCATCCAGGAATCCAGGGATTTGGGCCTTATTCTTGAGAACCCCCATGCACTGGGAAAAATGCTAGCCTGTATCCTTTCCTTTGGCTGCTCTCTTTGAAAAGATGAACATGGGATTGGGAAGTTGGCTCAATCAAGAAAGTGCTTATGGTCCAGTGTGTGGTGGTATACATTTATAAACCCGGTGCCTGGGAAGACAGATCCCGGGTGTTCACTGCTCACCCAGCCTGGCCTACTTGGCAAGTTCCAGGCTAATGAAAGAACTTTTCTTGAAAACTAAAGGGGCGGAAGAGATAGCTCAGTAGTTAAGAGTACTAGGTGCTCTTGCAAAGAACCAGAGTTCAATTCCCAGCGCCTACGTCGGGCATCCCACAGCTGGCTTTAACTTCAGCTCCAAGGGATCTCACACCCTTTTCTGACCTCTACAGGCACCTACCTACATACACATATAAAGACAGACACAAACACATGTATGTGTACATGCACACACACACACACACACACATAAATAAACGTAAAATAAATCTTTAAAAAAATCAAGATGGGGAACACTTGAGGACTAACACCTGAGGTGGTTTTTTTTTATTTTTTTTTTGTCTCTGCTTGCACATGTGTGTGCCCTCTTGAGAACTCACACACACACACACACGCATGCAACATTCACTCAAAGATGGACATGTTTCAGCTGCCCCCTTCATGTGTACCCCATATTCATTCTTTGTTCCTAGAAGAAGCTTTGCTATTAAGACAAAGGCAGCCATCTCCCACTTTCTTCTCAGCCCCATTTCTATCAGTTTAGATGACCCCCATCAGCTAAGGTAGTTTAAACTCTTTTTTGCAGTTTTCTGGATCAACCCAACTCACACAGGAATCTCCTTTCAAATATCCAGACCAGATGAGAATCTAGACCCGGGGAGGCAGCCTTTGGTCAAGAGGAAGTTGTGAGGGAAGGTTGAACAACCTATAGCCTGAAGGTGGAAAGAAGAGGAGAGCACTTCAGAGGCCGTTACCTGTGACCAGGATTGTCAGTTCCCCAGTGAGAGATTTTGGGCCGATGAATTTTGCCTTCTCGATAGTAAGTCTTTTATGTTTGGATCCTAGTGGTGTGTGTGTATGTGTGTGTGTGTGTGTGTGTGCTAGTTTAAAAAAAACACCACGGGGCAGAGAAACAGGAGAAGCAAGATTCTGATGTCAGCAAGCCCTTCATTTTAGCTCCTGGCATTTAACATGGCAGGGCTGGGCACAGCTGCCTAGGACCGTCTCTCGATGGCATCCAGAGTGCTGTCATATTTGAAGCCATCCATTTTCTAGAGGTTGATGTCTTAAACATCTGCTTGCTGTGTTTTCCATAGTGGAAGAGCCATTAGCTCATGTCCACGGGACAATAAAAATCACCTGATTCACATGTTGACCGCTCTGCTCTCAACTAACCTCCGTTATCACGATCATGACTACATTTCAAATCCACTCCACATCTCTGGGATCTTATGGGAGATTTGAACTTGATTCTGACCCATAGCAACACTCCGGTCCTCAAATGGCCCTGGGAACCTTTCTCCAGAGATATGAGTGGAGAATTGTTAAAGCTGTGAAGATGTTCTTTACAGTGAAGCTTGGCTTCCTGTTCAGGAGACTGCAGTTTGAAGACCAAAGGGAGACTTTGGAAATGACCACTGACTGTGGACTCTTGAAGCTAGGCTTGTAGGAGGCTGTGGCGAGCCTAAAGAGATCCCTGTACTTGTGGTAGGTTCCAGAGTGGTCTGGAGACCTGAGATCTGGTCCTTAGCTATCACTAAGCCCAAGATCGTGTGCCAGTCATTCCTCCCTGCCTTTGAGCTCAGCTTTCTCATGCACGCAATGGAGCAGGAGAGTAAAGAAGTTGATTGCGTATCAGGTTTGTTGCCCTGCTCACTCTGGCTGCTGTCTTAACTATTTGCTGAGAGGTTAGCTCATTATCCCTTTAGCCATTACATGTAGGCTTTAGGGATGTCCCATCCTGGGGATGTCCATTACCGAAGAATACTTCAAAGATGTTTGCACATGTTGTCAGTTGCACTGGGCATGAGTTTGTTGAAGGAATAGGCAAATAGACATATAGCCAGGGACAGGAATGCCTAGGCCATTTACCCCTGGGTGACTGTTAAGGCAAGGGGCAGGGGAGACTCTGCTTGCCATTTTGACCAATAAATAAAAATGGGGAACTCAGCATGGTTAAAACTGTAGAAGATTTATTAGTTTGCTTAGTGAAGGGCAAATATTAAGTCTGAAGTTGACCCATCCTGGGTCCTGCATTTTGGCTTTGTATGCTGCCAGGAACTGATATACTCCAAGTTATTAAGTTCTGTTTAGGATTTTCGTTTTTATTTATTTTTTTTTAAGTTACAAATGCTTCCTTTATTACATAAAGCCAGCATCGCTACTGAATTCAACTGATGGCGCATATCTGCAGTGTTCGGTGTCGTGCCTGCGATGCTAACAATCATTTCCAAGTGTTGTTGGGCAGTCCCCTGTGTCATCCATGGTACCTGCTTCCGTGTCACACACAGCTGGTAAACCGTTCTAGGGATTTGCATCCTACCAGGCCCCAGAGGAAACATAATCAACGCTCTGCCAGTCTACTGTACCAGATGCAGCAGTTTTGAAGAAGAAATAACAGATCGAAAGCACCTTGGCTTATTGGTATACTGCTTTGTCATTTTCCGTTAATAAAGTAGATTACAATGAAGCCCTAATTTGCAATATAATTAGTTGTTACAAGACACTGAGCAGTCTTCTGAGAATATACCATCACACTGCTTTCTGTCTTCCTCTTTTCTTCCTCCATTACCTATCCTTTCTACCTCCTATCCTTCCTAGACACTGGAGGTGGAAGACTCTGCCCTGATCATAGAATTCTCTGTGCCAAGGGCTCTGGCTGGCCCAGGGTTGAGCTGTCTGTGATTGTGCTGGTCCTGGGAAGTGAGCTCACTGGGTTGCCTTATGGACTCTGCATCTCCTGGCCTGGACTTCAGAGTGTTAATAGGCAAGGCATTTGTCCTTCATTAAACTTAGAATGAATACAGTGGCAAGTGTTAGTAAGACTGGACCACAGCTATTCTAAATCATAACCTCCACTGTCCTAGGGTATGATACCTGCCCATTCATGCATGGCAAGTGGCTTCAGCAGACATGTTGAGAGAGGTACTACTTAAGGCATATGTGTTGGGGGTGAGGCCCACAGGACTTAAGACTACCAGAACAGAGGGGATAAGCAGTCTACCTAACTTCCAATAACCAGTGGAATGTGAAGACCCCCACTGTAAGGCCCTGCAGCTATGGGGGTGCTCAGGTCTCCTGTGGGGTGCAGTACTTCAGGGCACACTGGTGTACATCAGACCCTCGGTGCTGCTATCCAGGTCTGCCCCAGGAGACTGTCCAGGAAAGTACGTCTTATTTCTCAGCCCCAGGAGTTACAGTTCCCCACCTATCACTCATGCAGCCCACGGTTGGGAATGTTCTGGAACTGCTTCATGACGAAAGCTGCTCTCGTATTCCAGTAATGAGCTTTTATTGAACGGGGTGTGTTAGCTTTCCATAGCTTTAGCAAATACCAGAGATAATCAGCGTTTAAAGAGAAAAGGTTTGTTTTGGCTCGTGGTTTTGGAGATTCCGGTCAGAGCCATTACTTGGGGACAAACGTGAGCGGGAGCAAGTCGCAGAGCAAATCCACCCATTTCACAGCTGGATAGAGAGAGGGTCCTGAGTCCCACTGTCTCCCTGAGAGCCTTTCCCCAGTTGCATGAAGACTTCCCGAGGGACCCAGCCTTTAACATACAAGCCTTTGGTGGTGGTGGTGGTAGGGGGTGTTCCAGATTCAATCTGCAGCCTCCCATGAGATTTCAAATCCTTTGCCCATCTTCATGGAGAAGTCTTATTTTGAAGGATAGATGGTAGGTGCCAGGGAAACCCTATGGGTTTATCAAAGCTTGTCTGAAATGCTCCCTTCTCCGGGAAGCCTTCCTTGATTTCTCCTTCCCTCTGAATCAGCTGGGACAGCCCCCTCATATATCTTATGAAGCATGTTGCAACATGTATATACATATATACTGTATGTGTATATATGTATGTGCATACGATGTATATGTGTATGTGTATATGATGTGTATGTATATGTACATGTACATAGACACAAGACCCTCCTCACATGACCATACAGTAATGTCTCAACTATATTTAGGTTGAATTATTCTGAGTGTTTTCTTCTGTCTCCTCCTACCTTTTCTGTTAGAATAAGAACCCAGTTATTCCCATTGATTGAAAGTTGACCCCAAATTTCCCAATGATGGTTAGCTCTCACAATAGGTGCTCTGATGGGCCCCGCACAGCCTCTCCGTGGTCATCGGAGGACAGGCACACAGGAGTCCATTGCCTTGTCCAAGCCTTCCAGGTCGGTGCTGAGACTCAGCAGCAGGGCCACTGACCTGGCAAATGAACAAACAAGATGTGAAGTTGACTTTCCCTGTTTGCTGTCTGTCACCGTGCAGAGTGCCACATCTGCCTGTTCTTTGTTTGCCTTCTGTATAATCAATAAAGTGTTATCAGAACAACAGAGAAAATATGTGAGCTGGACTGTTTGGTTTCCACGAAGAAAGTTCAATGTGGCTGGGGTTTGCCGGGCTATCTGCAAAGCTAGGCTCATGGTGAAGGTGGATGTAAATTCAAAGATTTAGATCAAGAGGTTGGGGATATGGTTCCTTGGGTGAAGTGTTTACAACACAAGCATGAGGCCACTGCCAGTGCTGGGGAGACAGAGATGGGAGGATCGGGGGCTGCCTAGCCAAGCCAGTCTACCCAAATTCGTAAGTGCTAGGTTCAATGAGAGACCCTATCACAAAAACTAAGTGGGAAGAATTGAGGAGGATACCCTGGCCACAACATACATATATTCTCACATGTGGGCACACCATACACACATACATATACATACATACATACGTACATACATACATACATACATACATACAGACAGACAGACAGACAGACAGACACAGACACATACACACACATACTATATATACAAATAAGGTTTAAGCCAAAATTCTAGAGTTCAATGTGGTCTAGTGGAGAGAAATTGGGAAAAACAAAATAACAACAGTAACAACAACAACAATAATCACATCTAAGTGCTTCCTGCTCTTAGGGTCTTCTGTATAATGAGACTGAACAAGCTTACACATGGGAAAATCAGTCATGTTTGCCAAATGAACTCCTTAGTATTCCGGGAGAATCTGGGCAGATGTCCTTTATTCTGTACTCTAGCATCTACTTTCCTAGTAGGTTGCAGGCAGAGAACTTGGGTATTGTTCACTAGCCCATTTCCAGGGTTGTTGCGCACAAACTCCAGGACGTGCCCCTGGGGCCAAAGACTGGTAGAGAGATGCCACTCAAGGGTTAGAAGTGTCAGAAAGGAAATGTCTCTGACACTTGCTGTCCCACCTCTCCCTCGGGAAGGTAGGCACAACAGAGGGGAGAAGAGACAAAGGAACTGACGGTTCACTTCTTTATGGGAAGAGAATCTCCAAAGTTCATCCCTTCAGACCTCTTACAAACATGGCAAGAGCGTGGACAAAGATGATGTCACCTGTAAACCAGAGTCACCAGAGGTGGCTTCAGAGAAGAAAGAAATGATATGATATGATATGATACGATACGGTACGATACGATATGATATGATATGATATATGATATGATATTCAGCCAGAAAATTAGGAAGCTCAGAAGAAAATGAAGTCTAAAACTTTACATTCTTAGAGCTCTGGATGAAATAGCCGTGTCTCACTTGAGAAATTCTCTTCCCCACCCCACCCCGTGTGTGTGTGTGTGTGTGTGTGTGTGCGTGCGCTCACTTATATGGGTTCCTGTAGAAGCCAGGGGTTGACACTGGGATGCCTCTCTCAACAGCTGGTCAGCAAGCTCCAGAGATCCACTGGTCCCTGTCCCCCAGTGTACACAGCAATGCCTGGCTTTTAAGTTGGTTATGGTCATCCAAACTCAGTTCCTGTTTGGTCAGCAAGCACTTAACCCACTGAAGCATGCCCCAGCCTTTCATGTTAATGCCATGATGAGAACATAATGAGAGTTGTTGTTCTTACAGGGAAGGAAGCTAAGACCGATAGCCAAGGACTTGTCAGAGAACACCACATTAGACTCTTGTCCCTGAACCTAGAGAAGATTCCTCTGTATCACAGCCACCATGGTATATTAGTCTTTGCTGGCTCCTATAACAAATGGTGTCTAGTCTCAGTTTCTACCTGAGGTTTTCTTGTCTATACTCCAGTAGAATTTGTGTTGGCAGAGGTGGAGACAGAAAAGGCTCTTTGCAGAAATGTTGGGACCCAGGCTCAGTTATTACTAATCATGTCCCAGTTATTATTCCAGTTCTTGTGTCAGAGAACTATGTAAGAATAGGCTAGTGGGTCAGTCTGGAGCCTGGAAGGATCACCTTTCTCTCCTGTTCACATTGCATTGGCAGGAGTTTACCAGGATGCTCCATTTGGATGCAGGAGATCCAACAAATGCTCAATTCTGTCCTACAAATGCTGGAGAACACCAACCTTGTCTGACACACACCACAAAGGTCCACGGTGATAACTTCAATGTCTCTTACTGCTCTCATCCTGGTGGACTTTCAGCCCCATGAATTCTTGAACATTCCATTGTCACAGGGTGGTTTATATAGCTTCAAAAGTGTAGGGGGAGTCAGGACAGAGATGAGCCTTCAGCAGTGACCTCATGGAATTCATTAAGTCTTTCTGTGCCTTGGTTTCCAGTGTGTGTGGTGCATATATATTATGTATGCAGGTGCTGATGTACTTGATTACATGTGTGTGGAAGCCAGTGTTGTATATAGGAGCTGTTCACCTTTTTAAATATTTATTTTTTTAGTAAGCAGGGTCTCACTGAACCTCAAACACACCAATTTGGCAAGGCCAACTGGCCCGTCTGTCTCTGTCTCCTCAGTGCTGGGATTCCAAGTGTGTATATCTATGTGTGGCTTTGTCTATGGGCACTGGGGCTGGCACTCAGGTCTTCATGCTTGCATGACTTTACCCATTCACTTTAGCATCTGAGTCATGTCCCTAGATTCCATTTCCTTCTCTGCCCTGCTTCTCAGAGTGGTTTAGAAGTTCCAAGGGTTGAGTTTAAGCCCTCGGAACAGAACTCAGAACAACAGCACTCCTTCAACAGGGCATCTTGGCTTTCTTAATCCAGGGTGGGTGTCTTCTATAAAACATGACTTGGACACTGTCTTAGTCAGGGTTTCTATTCCTGCACAAACATCATGACCAAGAAGCAAGTTGGGTAGGAAAGGGTTTATTCAGCTAATACTTTCCACATTGCTGTTCATCACCAAAGGAGGTCAGGACTGGAACTCAAGCAGGTCAGGATACAGGAATTGATGCAGAAGCCATGGAGGGATGTTACTTACTGCCTTGCTTCCCCTGGCTTGCTCAGCTTGCTTTCTTATACAACCCAAGACCACCAGCCCAAGGATGGCGCCATCCACAATGGACCCTCCCCTCTTGATCACTAATTGAGAAAATGCCCCACAGCTGGATCTCATGGAAGCATTTCCCCAACTGAAACTCCTTTCTCTGTGATAACTCTAGTCTGTGTCAAGTTGACACACACTACCAGCCAGTACAGACACCAAGTGTGACGATTAATCTTAATCATTAACTTCACTGGACGGAGACAGACCTGGTAGATAGTGTATGAAGCACACCTCTGGGTGTGTCTACCATGGCTTTTCCAAGGATGATTAGATCTAATCAATGGCTCGGTCCTTTGATGGATTCATCTTTACTGAGAGGTTGTAAAAGTAGGAGGTGGAGTCTAGTTAAGGGATGCAGGTGACCGGCCTTTGCTATGTTTCCTGGTTCACTTCCTGAACCTCCTTTTTATCACTGTCATCTTCTCTGAAGAAACACCACTGACTGCATCGTGTTCCCATGGTACCAAACAAGCGTGCACTGAACTTTTTGAAACCATCAGCCAAAGGATCCTTTTTAGATTGCATTCCCATTATTTATCACAAAGTCCGACTAACCTAAGAAGTGTATGTAGAACCACTGGCTTGGCGAGCAAAGGCACCCATACACTGCCACGACCAATGACCCAAGTTCAATCCCTATAATCCATGCCATGTGAGTAGAGTCCCAACTCCTACCAAACTGTCCCCTCGCCTTCACACACATGTTATGGCTTGCATACGTGCAGACATACACACAATAAGTCAATAAATAAATGTTTAAAAATTTAAAGGACTGTTTGGGACTTTAGAATTTTCAGATTTTTGAACTATACACATCCAAAACCGGGGTGTCTTGGAGATCGGTCCCAATCTAAACTCAGAACTCAGCTGATTTCAAATATAGCTGATGTGTCCAACCAAGAGGTGACCTTACATGGTAGTTTGTGAACGTGTGTTTTGAGTAGAACATATGGCCTAAGGTTCAGTGTAGAGTTTTCCACCTGTGGTGTCCTATTGGGCATGGGGGAGGAGGACATTTGGGGTTTTGTATTTTTGGATTGGAGATTCCCAATCTGTAATTTGAGCAAGGAAGCACATGAGTCCATTGAGTCTAAATGGGAAGAAGTCATTTCAGATGCACAAAAGTCTGTGGTACATCACAGTGGCAGCCCAGTGCAGTGGGTTTCTGGCTCAGTGGTTCTGTCTATGATGTCAGAACTGTGGACACTGACCTCAGCGGCTAGACTCAGCCCTTCATTTCATGTGGCTTCTAGTGCCCTCAAGGTTTCCTACTGAAAATCAAGATCTCCTTGAATCTATCCTTACCGTATTATAAATGCAGTCTTAGGCACACACACTAAATACTCTTTCTATGTCCTCTCTCTAGGGGGTAGGGGGCAGGCAGAGACCTTCCAGGTTTTCCCCTATGTCCACACCCCAGTTTTAACTCCCTGCCTCCACATACTTCACATCGAGAACCCATCCTAGACCCGGTGGGCTGAGTGTGGACTTTCAGAATTGTGACTCTTCAGTCGCCAGCTCAATCTTCGGCCCTCCCGGCACCGTGGTTTGTTTATAGGACACCAGGCCAAGAGAGTATTCAAAACTAAGGAGCGAAGAAAACGTCATAAACCAACTTCCCTCCCAGCTCGGGAGTGCCGGCTTGCCTGTCTTCTGACACTGACCATTTTTCTGTGTTTGTATAAACTTTCATCTGTCATGATTCTCATTACCAGGGCAGGGCTGCCTGTTTCCTCTGCTCGATGTTTCATTTTATTTTGTTCACCTCTCTCTCGATTTGAGCATCACACACCTAATTACAGAGAAAATGGGTTTTCTGTGGGCACCTAGGGAACAACTCCACCCTGACCTCTTCCCACCCCGCGGTCCTCCATCATCCGGGCACCCTGGTAGTGAGTGGTTTTGGTTCTGGCCAGAAGCTGTGTCTCTCTGGGAGGGCTCTGAGCACAGGTTGAGTGAGAACCAAGGGAGGAAGGAGGTGAAACAGGAGAGAGATGTGTTTTCCAAGGAAAACCAGAGCGGACACTAAGGGCTGTGTGGGGTTGAGCATATCTTCCCCGAGAGCACTGCAGTCTATCTACCCTGTGTGAGTTTTTGTGGGAGCTCAAATCCCCAGATCTCACATTTCCTGACCCCAGCAGGCAGCTTATTGTAAAAACAGTTCATCCAGAGGGGAAAGCATTCCTTCTCTCTGCATTTCCATCTTTTCTTGGTCTGAACCAGATCTGAGAGAGAAAGAATGGACGTTCCTGCCTGTGTCCCAGCTCAGAAACCAGCATGACTGGAGGACACACACCCAAGCCACAGAGGAGGAAGCGGTCCACTTATCTTTAAACGCATGTCGTGGCCCAGGACCCCTATCCACACATTTTGTAGGACGCTGCCCATCCAATGCTTGGATTCTCATCAGCCCTGTTTTTCTTTCATGTTGGTGTGGAGGAGGGAAGGACGCCCACGACGATTGCCAGTGATAAGCGTTAGTAATTCTCACATTCTCTTCAAAGTTAATTTCGTCCCCTGCCTTTGCGGTGCTGAACTCAGAGAGGCTGTGGCGAACAGGGTGGCTTTGACTCATTGGCAAGTCATGGCATCTGTTTGGCCTGAGAGTTTACTCAGTGGAGATACCAGGAAGTGGCTTGGGAGGAGGGTGGGGGTGGCTATCTTGTCACTGCTTCCAGATGAGCTGGGTCCTCAGGCTTTCCGCTCTCCAGCTTGACAATCCTCCCACCCCCCTCCCCTGCAAGCTGTTTCTAAAGATTCTACAGGTAATCTCTGCCATGATGCACACGGAGGGGGGCGGGGCAAGTATCCATTATCTGAACTCTCTGAAAATGTGAAAAGAAGTTTGTTGCCTTGACCCACGCGTGGCACCTGGGTTATGAGTTACATCACAACCTTTGCATTGCAGAGGGTCTGAATACCTCCTAACAAACCCTGGCCGGCGTTTTATTGATGTTTTGTGGAGACTAAAGCAGTTTGCTTGAAGAGTGTTTGCCTGCCCAGCATGGACAAAAAAACATTGCATTGCATACAACTGGGAGTGGTGGCAGGCACAGACTGTAATCCTTCCTATTGGTAGGTGGAGGCAGGAGGATCGGAAGTTCAAGGTCATTCTTGGCTACAAAGAAGGTTCTAAGCCACCCAGGGCTACATGAGACCTTGTCTCAAAAGCAAAACAAACCTTGAATGAATAAAGTACAAAGAAAAGAAAAAATGGATGTGCTATGCCTAGATCTAGACCATACTATGGGCTCTGTGCCCCTTGGGACTGTGCTTTGGCAGAAACTCTAAGAAAACACCCAATGGAAGTCTCTGACATAATAGAAATTATCCTCCAACAACCTAGCATGAAAGTGGTCGGTAGTCTGCTCTTAGACATGGCGGTCTCTGCTCTAAGACTTCCATCTTGGGAACACGGAGGCTCTGGTGAGCTCACTGAGCTTCTGAGCATCCCCCTGCAAGCAGTCAGTAGTGAGGTTTCAGGCTCCTATTCCTAGCTGGTAACAGGCTTCCCAAGTAGTCTTCCAGGACAGACACAGGCCCTGGAGTCTGGAGAAGGCATCATCTGACGATGGAAGGGAGGAGTTGGCGCCCAAGCAAAATGCTAGGGAAGCAAAATCCACTGGTGGCAGCTTTGTGCCTGCCGGTCAGGGTCCGGTGCTCCTGGGTCAAGAATGCTTTGAGCAAGAGGTTCTGGGGGCAGAACAGCCACTGTGTGGGGAGCCGAGCTCTCCTGGGAGGGGAAGACTTCATCGGCTACGGCTCCGTGCTCAGTTCCGCTCTATTTAGAATCTTTTTTTTTCTTTCTTTCTGTGTGTGTGTGTGTGTGTGTATAAAGTTGCTTTGAGGATGAAAGCCCAAGGCCAGGGAAGCTGATTGTGCTGAGCCTTCTGAATTGAAGTGTGTGTGTGTGTGTGTGTGTGTGTGTGTGTGTGAGTGAGAGAGAGAGAGAGAGAGAGAGAGAGAGAGAGAGAGAGAGAAAGTGGGAAGGACCAGCCTGCTAACCTCCTGGGTTTTCCCCTGCCTCCTCTCTTCGCCATCCATTTTCGCCTCCTGCCAACAGCTCATCTCTGAGTTAGAACGCAGTAGGCAGACATGGACATGCTGTAGAAACCTTTGAGACTAACTTTACCTCACTTGACAGTGAGATGGACAAATGAAACCTGTGATCATGTGCCTCTTATTGGCATATGGTGCTGACCTGGGCTAGGGACATATATATCAGGCCGCTAGGTCTTTAGTGGCCTGGACTGTGCCCCTGAGCTGGGACTGTGTGTCATGGAGGAGAGGGGGTTTCCTTACCATCCCAATGGGCTCATCTTCCACCCTCCTTTATAGACATGGAGGTCTTCATTAAAACAGGGTAGGATAAGAAATTTGTGGGTGGCTATGAACGTCTCAAAAGCATCTCTAAAAACCCTCTCCAAATCTCTTGTCCTTTCTTTGATCTTGGTTTTTCCAAAAGAACTTGGGGTCTGAGAAGAGACTCCTCCTGACCCTATGGGAGTCTCTTGTTAGACTCTTGTTAGAACTCATTAAGACAGCTGGCTCTATCCATTGGCCCTGGTTGGTATCTTGGATGTCCCTTGGTTGCAGACTTCTTCCTTGAAGTAGATGGTAGCACACTCGACCATCCCAGTCAAGACAACGTTGAGGCAAAGGGAAAATGAGGACTGTGCATCTGCTCATTGTTTCCACGTGTATATGTGTGTGGTGTGTGTATGCAAGTGTGGGCACATATATGCATGTAGGCCAGAGGTCAACCTTGGATGTCATTCATTAGGTACCACCACCTACTTTCTTCTTTCTCTTTTGGTAGGGGCTATCACTGGCCCAGAACTTTCCAATTTGACTAAACTGGCTTTCCAGAGAGTCCCAGGGATCCACATGTCTCTTCCTCTTCAACACTTATTACAAACACACACCATCACATCTGGCCTGGCAAGGCATGAGGAAGCTTTCTGGAGATCCCCATGATTGTGTGGCAAACACTTTACTGACAGCTGTCTCCCTAGTCCTCTTTTATTTTGCCTTCCAAGCAGCCAAGATCCTGGTTTCACTGGTCAGTGGAACTAGCAGAGAGTTTTTATGTAGGTCCTGGCAGCCCAGAACCATTAGTGACCTCAGATGCGCGAGATGCTATGTTCCCTTCCAACTGGCCATCTGCTTGTCTCTTTCCAGCCCTTAAAGAGGCCATAGATAATGCTCTTACTCAGGGATAGAGGATTCTTAGATGCTTTGTTTGTTGAGAAGGAGTCTCTAAAATCCCAGTTGCAAAGTCTGGACCTTTCTCTTCATCACAGCTAAGAAAGATTCATATTAGTATCTAGAGGCAAAGGCTAAGGTTGCAAGAACCCTGTGGTCCAAGGGACGGCCACCAAACAAAGGATGATGTGCCCCTAGAAGTCGGGCATGCTGAAGCTAACAGGCGTGCTACAAAGCTTTGCCACAGTTGTATAGGTGAGTCCCAAGAGGGCCTGCTGGTTCGTCCCTGACAGCTATGTTCTTGTGTCACACAGCAGAGAACTGGATCAAGAGACATGTGATTAGAAGAAGGACAGGAAGAAAGGGACAGTCTTCCAAGGAGCATGGGAACAGACTAGTGAGTGGAGAGAAAAACATGTGACTAAAGGCACCTGGCTGTGGGTCATTGGTCTATTCTGCAGAGCACCTGCCTCACCCGGGTTTGCATACTGTGAGCTTTTGGGAGCATGCGCCCCTGCTTGCGTGAAGCCTGTGTGGGAATGTGCTTTTCCTTCTATGTGAGTCTGGGCTCCCCACTTCCTCCTTGGCCATCTAACCCCAGCTCTAACCTTGAGCCCCCCACTTCCCCCTTGGCCCTTAGCTCTCTATCCTTGAGTGCTTCTCTTCCCCCTTGACCCTGGGCTCCCTCACACCCTCCTCCCCAGCTCTAACCCTGGGCTCCCTCACACCCTCCTCCCCAGCTCTAACCCTGGGCTCCCCACCTCCTCCTTGGCCCCAGCTCTAACTCTGTACTCCCAACCCCTCCGTCTCTTTATTGACTTACCAAAGCAGGGGAATCTGCTCCTTTTCCAAGTACATTTCCCGCTGCGTCTTATCAAGAAGCCCCAAGTTCAGCACGCCCTTGATTAGTGATTTCCATTAACATGTTGATTTTGGGGATTGTGTTTATTTTTGAAACACGCTCTTTTTTACCTCCCTGCTTCCTCATGTGCCGGTGGGACCAGCCAGCTTTCTAGCGACATCTAGTCTACTCTCTCCTTAGCCACCATAAGCCATGAGGCCCACCTCTGAAGACACCTGTCCCTGTCTCTGCCTTCAGAGGGGGATATCTGAAAAACTTCAAGCATCTCTTAAAGGGACAGTTGTAGAAAAACCTCTTTCTCTCTTATTTCTCAGGTGTACTTTATTTTCTTTAGTTTTAAGTTTATTTTATTTTCTAATCTGATTTTTTTTTGAGAATGTTATACATGGGTACTGTTTTATTTATACCATTTCCACCACCACTCCCCTCCTCCTTGCCCCTCCCACTCCCTCTTAAATTCCTCTTCTCTAATTATTATCCTTACATATAGATATACATATATATACATACATGTATATGCATACATGTGTACATGTGTGCATATGTATATACATATATGTGTATATATTTGTATATGTATAGAGACATATATATGCATGTATGCATATATGTATGTATATGCATATTTCTATATATGCAATGATAATTTGAGAAGAGGGCTTTGGTGTTGAGCCCACTTCACGTTATTCATATGTACTTCTTTAGGACTCATTGCTTGGCATTTGATAATCTGCCCAGGGCTCACTGATTTTCCTTCTCTCACTTGTTTACTCGGTAGGTGAAGATGACCTTGAGGTCCTCTCTTACCCATGCTAGGACGATTGCAGACTGCAGATGTGAACCATCACATCCCATATGTGCAGTCCTGATGACCAATCCCAGTTCACACAATGCAAGGCAAGTGTTCCACCAACTTAGCTACATCTCCAGCCCTTCAGACAAACTTTAAATCCTTATTATTACTGACTCTTACTTGCACAGCCCATCTATTACAGAGCCTGGCTGCCCCATTCCATGAAGCCTAGTGATTTTTGTTGCTTTCTGCACTGAGTCAGGAGGCAGAGAGGTTTTGACTTGGGCGTCCCTCCAGTGTTCTCCCTCTCTGGCTTCCATTGAAGTGTTTCTGACTCACAAAAGCGCTGTTTCTCTCCACTCTCGGTGGCTCTTGGCTCTCCCTCTGCTAAGAGGGTTAAGAGGTTTCTGGCGGAGGGGTGGACGAGTCACCCAGAATCTCTGCACATCTCTTAGGTTTCATCTTTGCCTGGAGGATACCCAGCACCTGCCTCCTCGTTCTTAAATTTCGGCAGCCACAAGCCCCTCTCTCCTGTCTCCTGTACTCTGTTGTCTCTCCGCACATGTGTGGGTCTCACGGTAGCCTGTTTCACTCAGAAGGACCGGCCAAGGGTGCTTTATGGCCCACAAGTGCCAAAGATGGCCCAGGGCACCCCTTCCCCCATTCCTCCCTGGGATTTGGATACTACCACCACTGGGGAGTGGGTTCCTTTTGGGTATTTATTTGTTCAAACATGGGTGGTTCCTAGAGAGAAAGCTCTCATGTTTCAAGGTTGGAGACCAGGGCAAACAGAAAGTGGGTGGTCTGGATAAGTGAGCAAGGGAGAAAAAAAGGAAGAAACCCACCCACCTTCATTTTATGCCTTTGAGAATAGACATACTGCAGTAAGACCTCTTGCCAGACTTGGGGAGCTGGAGTGTGCACATCGGGGGCACTGAGGTTGCCCCTAGGAGAGGATCATTTGGATATAGGTGAGCAATTAATGGGATAAATTCATCCCAAGAGCTTTGATGGCTATTCTCCAACCTTGAGAAGCAGCAGGTTACAAGGACTGTAGAATATCCCAAAGGACCTGCCTTCGGGGACTGAAGCCATGCCTCAGGCAGTAAAGTGTGTCTTGCAAGTATGAGGACTAGAGTCCCATCACTGATTCCTGTATGAAAAAGCCAGGGCTGGGAAGATGGACAGGTAGGAGCTTTCTGGCCAGGTAGCCCAGTCTAGTTGGCAAGATCTAGGCCAGAGAGACAAAACCAAACAAAGATGCAGACGTAAGGTGCATGATGAGGGTTACCCAACTCTTCTTTGGATCCATGTGAATACATGTGTGAGCAAGCTACACACACACACACACACACACACACACACACACACACACACACACCTTAGAGCATGTATGATCATGGAATAAGAACTTGAACTTGTGGAGTGTGTGTGTGGTGTGTGTGTGGGGTGGTGGTGGTGTGTGTTTGTGTGTGTGTGTGTATGTAGAATGAATGGCCTTTCCTGGTGCCTGTCAGCCAGGTTTCTCTTTGGGTAGAACTGGCCAGGAAAAGAATCTTCCTAGTTCTGAGTTCACATCTAGAGTTTAACATAAGTCAGGTAAGCACTGAGGATCCCCAAACAGGAACAATCAGAGATAAAGGGCTATGCCACATCCTGAAGCCGTGGTCATGTAGCCTATGCCTTTCAGAATCACAGTGGAAGATTCATCCATGATATTCATGGACAGAGTACTGACAGACTGTGAGAGACTAAAATATTTTGAGAGAGGGAGAGAGAGAGAGACAGAGACAGAGAGAGACAGAGACAGAGAGAGACAGAGACAGAGAGAGACAGAGAGACAGAGACAGAGAGAGACAGAGAGACAGAGACAGAGAGAGACAGAGACAGAGAGAGACAGAGACAGAGAGAGACAGAGAGAGACAGAGAGAGAGACTTGGGAAGATTTGGGAGATATGATCGAGCAGTTACTGACATTGCTAAATAAATACTGAAGGGTGCACCAGGCACAGCGATTAGTAACTCTAAAGAGACGGGCTGAATGGAGCAGTGGGAATCAGGTCACACAGCAGAAACCGTCTCCTGTTACTGACAGCTATAGTACTAAGATAAAATATCTCCTGCCCACCCTGCCCTTCTAAAAGACGAGAGGTATAAAGGAATGTCTTTCTGCTCAGGTTTAAATAATACTGTCCCTTTGAAACAGAGTGTCACTGACTTAATAACTCTGAGTGTCCAAGGTAGGCAGCTGGGTTCACAGCACAGGAATCAGCTGAAAAGAGACCTAGTTAAAAATAAGAAAAAAATTAATGATATGTAGGGCTGGATAATATCGGTAGATCTAAGTGATTGTCTTGCAAGCATACAGACCCAAGTTCAATCTCTAGAGCTTGCATTAAAAATAAAAAGAAAGCCAGATATGCTGGCACGTGTTTGTAATCCTGGTGCTCGGGAAGCAAAGACGAGAGGAGCCTCGGAACTCCCTGAACAGCCTGACAATCTGTTCTGGGCCAATGAGAGACTCCGTCTCAAAAACCAAGAAGAGGACTGGAGCAGGCCTCGGTGGTTAAGATCACTGGCTACTCTTGCCGAGGACCTGAGTTCTCAGCATCTACATGGTGCCTCGAAACCATCTAAAGCTCCACTTCCAGGGGTTTCAACACCTTCTTTTGGCTTCTGAGGGCACTGCTCACACATGGTACAGTCACATGCAATTATTATAAATGAATATTTTTTTAAAAAAGACCAGGATAGATGGCACCTGAGTAATAACACCTCAGGTTATCCTCTGACCTCCACATCTGTATGCACACCCATGCAGAAACATGTGGGCCTGCAAATACTCATGCACACAGCACACATCATTGTGCATATCTACTGGAGTGTTTATGGATGGATGGAGTGTTCTGGTGTCTCCCATTTACCTGGACGAAGCTTGAACAAGATGTGCCAGATGGATGGAAATTGAGCAGAGTGCTGGATGAAAGCTACCACGATGAGCGCAATGTGTCGGGACAGCTTTTATGGAATGAATGAAGTATAAGGCGTGGTCTTACACTTGCCCAGAGCTTACCAGGTAAGGTAGGCTGGCTGGCCAGTGAGCCCAGGGAGCCACCTATGTCTGCTTCTCTAGCACTGTGATTGCAAGCACAAACCACTATGACAAGGTGGTCCTTTTTGGTTTTCTGTCTTTTTTTTTTTAAACATGGGTTCTGGGAATAGAGGTCAGGCCCTTATGCCCTCAAGGCAAGCACCTTACCAATTTAGCCATCTTTCCAGCCCCTCCCTGGGGCTATTAGATTGTAGGAAATAAAATTTCCCAAAGGACACTATATCCCCTCTTCATACTGGTGCTCACGGATGTCCCCAGTAACGTTGGCATTTCCTGCAACAGTGAAAGGCTCCCAGGATCCTCCTCTCTATTCTACCTAGTTTCATTCCTAATGAGATGATTAGCAGCCAGCATTTTATTGAGTGTGGCGCACTTTCCATCCATTAGAAGATCCAGTCGGCAGCGCAGCCTGGTGAGGCAGGCATTTTTATTCTGTTTTACACATGAAGATGTTAAGCTTGATTTGTAAGTCATCCATGACGATGCAGTGAGTCTTGGGCAGATCTGACCTAGGACTGCTTCACTTCTACTTTCCGGTCTGTGTATGTGCATGATTGTGTGTGTGTGAATTCATGTGTGTGCATGGTCAAGCATGTATGGGCATGTTCATGTGTGCACATGCATGCTTGTGTGTGCTCATGTGTGTATATAGTCATGTGTATATATGTTTGTGTGTGTTCATGTTCATGCATTGTATTTGCATGGTCCTGTGTGTATGCATGTTTGTGTGTTTTCTCATATGTATATATGTAAGTTCATATGTGTGCATGTTCTTATTTGCATACATATTGATGTGTGGGTTTATGCACGTGTACATGCTCACATGCATGTGAGTAGTCATGTGTATGTGAATGTGTGTGCATGCTCACGTGTATGCATGTTCAGGTATGTGAGTGTTCTTGTGTATATGTGCATAATCACATGTGTGTACATATTCATGTGTGCATACATGTGTGTAGAGGTCAGAGGTCAACATCAGGTGGTTTCTTGGTGCTATCCAATTTTTATTTCTTCTTCTCTTCTTCCTTTCTATTTTTCTTTGTTTGTTTGTTTGTGGTATACTTATGTGTCTGAATGTTTTTTGCATGTGTGTGGGTACACGTGTGTGTGTGTGTGTGTGTGTGTGTGCGCACATGGGCATACACATGCACCTGTGGAGGACTGAGGTTGATGTCAGGAGTCATTCTTTATTGCTATTCTACCTTGTTCAGTGGGGCAGGGTCTCTCAAACCCAGACCTCATACATAACTGCTAGTCTCCCGAGCCAGTCTGCCCTGGAGAGTCTGCCTGGTCCTTCCAAGGCTAGATTTATAGGCAATCACCCGACCTGGCTTTTATGTGAGTTTCTGGGGGATCTAACCGAGTCTTTGTGCTCGGATGACAAGTGCTTTAACCATTAAGTCATCTCCCAGCTTATTTTGAGACAGTGTCTCTCATCAAAGCGATCTGGCCTGGAACTCACCAAATACACTAGGCTAACCAGCCAGTGAGCCCCAGATTCCACTTCTCTGCTCCTCCTGTGCAGGGATGTCTGCATTTGAACTCAGGTCTTCATGCTTGCGTGGCGGAGCCATCTCTCCAGCTCTCAAGGCCCCTATTCTTGAACCTTTCTATCATTCTCTTGTCTTCACAACTGTGGTGGTTTGAATACGCTTGGCCTGGGGAGTGGCACTATTAGGAGGTGTGGCCTTGTTGGAGTAGGTGTGGCCTTGTTGGCGTAGGTGTGACCTTATGGAAGGAAGTGTGTCATGGGGGGGGTTCGGGAGGGGGTGGAGGTAGGGGCTTTGAGACCCTTCTCCTAGCTTCCTGGAAGGGAGTTTTCTCTTGTCTGCCTTTGGATCAAGATGTAGAACTCTTGGCTTCTCCAGCACCATCCGTGTCTGCCTGCCTGGGTTCTGCTGTGCTTCCGGCCATGATGATAAGGGACTGAACCTCTAAACCTGTAAGCCAATTAAATGTTGTCCCTTATAAGAGTTGCCTTGGTCGTGGTGTCGCTTCTCAGCAACAGAAATCCTAAGACAACAACCTATGCCTATGGGATTGGCACATTACACTACATGGGCCAAATCTGTCATATGGCCAGATGCCTCTTTTAAGGCATTTGATGTTAGTTATCCATGCCTTGTTGATGGCTACTGTCCCTTTCCAATGACAGAGGAAATTGATACAACACAAAAGGTGTGACCCACAGTGCCTGTGCCCTTTACCACAGGCTCTTGGTCCAGCCACCCGAACTGGGAAGGATGCTTGAAACACAGGACAAGGATACAATTCCCAGCCAAACCCAGAGCAAAAGGAATAACCCAGAGAAGATGAACTTGAACTCACGATCCGATCCCCACTCGAATGTTGTAACTCAATCCGTGGCCTGTGTTCACTCCAGGGTTACTTATTTCCTCTGCCTAGATTTCATTCTGATGCCAGATTTTCCGATCTGTTTTCTTAAGAGCAGAAGGTCTTGATCCCAAAGCCCTGGGGCCATCACACTGCTCCCTGTGGAGTGGGGTGAGGGAGGCCAGCTGCAGGCCACCTTCCGCTCCAACACTGTGGGAGGCCTTCGTGGAAAACCTCCAGCCCCTGCTACTCAGGGGAGGTGTCGGCAGTAAGAGGCTTCCGCCCATCCCATCAACCATCCACCAAGAAGCTCTAGCAGAGGTCAAGAGGGAGGAGGGAAAGGAAATGCCAATCAACTCATCAAAGCCCCACCTTCCTGTGGCTTCCAGGCCAGGAGCTTAGCTTGAGCATCCTTGACCCAGCCCCAGGGGCCCAAAGAAGGGCAGGCAGGGACGTGCATTTGGTAATGATTCTGGATTTCCTGTTTTCCTTCTGTCCAGGGGGCTTGGGGGATAAGCTAACTCACATTAGATGTGTATACATGCAAGCTACATTTCTTCTTGTCTCTACTCCTGCTCCCTGTCCTCCTCCTCTGCTTCCCCTTCTTTCTCCTCTCCTTTTGCTAGTTCTTTTTTTCTCTTCTAGAGTTTATTTGGGATCTTTGTTAATTGATGTGATAAAGTAAAAGAGAAAGCCCTCAGCTCCCCTGCCCCATCCCCTGAAAAATGTGTGGAAAGGAAGAGTGAAGGACCAGGAGAGACCAGAGGACCCCACCTGGAGTCCCTGGGTTTGTCTTGTGTGCCGAAGGGACTCTACATGTACGCAATGGTAAAGACACTCAGACATTGATTTAGCGCTTACTATCTGCAATCTTGGGCTAGGGAGATGGTTCTGTGGGTAAAGAACTTAATGTGCTCATGTGAGGACCTGATTCCCCATGTAAAGCCAGATGTGCTAGTGTAATCCCAGCATCTGTAATCCCAGCCCTTCCCAGAGAAGGTGGGAGGTAGGGGGAGATGCTGGGAAGCCAGTGGTCCATGCAGTGGTGAAGAGTAAAAGGTCTTGTCTCAAACATGGTGGAAGGGGAGGACAAATGCCTGCGGTTGTCCTCTGACCTCCATATGTGTGTTATGGTATGCACCCCCTACACATGCCCATGCACATACATCATATACATACATGTATGTACATCATATACATGTATGCATGCGACCTATAAATACACGCAGAGATGAAACAAAAAAAGAAAGCCTTGAGAGGGGGAGAGAGAAAAATAGCATAAGGGTAGGAGGGAGAGGGAGAGGGGCGAGGGAATATGAAAAGGGAGGAGAAGTAGCCGGAGGGGGAGGGGAAGGACCAGGGGTCAGGAATCCTTTGGCTCAGGTTTCTCTTCGAAGCAATATTGGGTTGTTTTAAACATTCAGGACATCTGTTGCTAAATAACCCAGTGGATAATAAACCCGGGCATCGCTGCCCAGCCCACTGCATGCTGTCCTGGGTCTGCAGCCTTGTTACCCTTGTTACCCGGGAGTGCTGGACCCTGGGGCAGCCCCTCTTTTCACCTTGAGCTCAAAGTCCTAGATGCAAGAGGACTAGGGACTAGTCTGCTGGGGCTCCAGGCAGGAAGAGCCTACACCCCAAGAGCAGAGAAGCCATCCCAATCAGACCGCCCTGCCCTCTTCATGTTCAATCGGGCACTTTGATCTCTTCCAGGAAGAAGCTAGAGCCTTTCCTGGCAACACCTTTCGAATGTCCCACAACTCCCTGAGCCTTGATCCACTGTCCTCTAATTGGAAAGAACAGGATTGTTATGATCATAAAAAGAGAAAGTGGTAAAAGATATGTTCTATAGGGGTGTGGGGTGAAGTGTGGGGGAAAAGGGATTCCCCAATGGGCCCATGCCAAGGTGGTATCCCTTCCCCTGAGGGTCCAGCCACACAATGGTATAGCATAAAATAGAGTTTATTCAGGGCATGGAGAAGGGGAGTTAAGAGAGTAGCAGGGACAGAGAAAGGCAGAGAGAAGGAAGAGTAGAGGCCGGCCATGATCACGTGGAGAGAGGGGGGTAACTGTAGAGAGGAACATACCTGGCTGTTGCCAGGTAACTGTGGGGGTGGGGTCCAGACAGAGTACCAACAAGGATGTTTCCAGTTGGACCCTTTCTCTTCTCAATTGAGAGTTGGGAAGAGTGAGGCATCCTGGAAATGGGATGGAGTGGGTTTGGGCCTCATGGCTCAGGTTTTACCTACCACATATGTGTCGGGGTGGTAGCTGCAGGATCCACACGGAGTGGCTTGCATCTGCCGGTCATGGAGCCTGGCTTGGGGGTGGGGTGGGGTGTTGTGCTATGCTGCGGCTCGCCCCATATCCAGAACTACAATGTGATCAGCCCTGCAGACTTTATTGAGATAGCTCAGTGCAAGGCCAAGCTGCCTGCCTCACTCTGCCGATACCTCTGGAGTCTCAGGCTGGGTGGAGAGATTGGCAACCTGGGTGGAGTTGCTGGCCTCTCCTGTCTCTTCTCATCTACTGTTCCAAGAGTGAAGTCGTAAAAGTTCTCCAAGATGGAGGAAACGCTGACATTGCTTGAGAAATGTCCACCCACCTGGCCATTTCCCCAGTTCCTCTTTTGACTTGTAATTTTGACCCGGGATCTCACAATGACATCCAGACAGAGCTTGGGCTCACTCTGTAGGTCAGCAATACTTTAAACTTGATTTCCTACCACCGTCTTCTGGACAGTATCATAGGCTGATACCACCAGGCCCCACAATAGAGGTGTTTTTGGATTTGGGTATGCATTCTTTTTTTGTTTGTTTTGTTTTGTTTTTTGAGACAGGGTTTCTCTCTATATCCCTGGCTGTTCTGAAACTCACTCTATAGACCAGGCTGGTCTCGAACTCAGAAATCTGCCTGCCTCTGCCTCTGCCTCCCACGTGCTGGGATTAAAGGCGTGTGCCACCACTGTCTACCTCTTGCATGTGCATTCTTTACCTGCAGGATTTAGGGTGCTGACTGGAGCCAGTGCAGCCCAGGGCTCCGGGAGCTGAGAGCAAGCAGGAAGGCAAACAGCACTCTGAGGAGGGAAGAGAGATGCTCTACCACAGAGTCAGAGCTCCCATCAGGTTGGAGCATGACCTGGAGTCCTCTGCCCCTACCTCAAGCCTGACAATGTGATGATGTTTCTGCAAACAAAGGGCTCCTGAGGCGTCTCTGCAGTGCACACTGGAACTTGCAGCCTGGAGAAGCCTAGCCTTGCTGGTTGGAACGGCATTTCTTTTAAGCCCTAGGTCAGTGGTTCCCGACCTGGGAGTCATGATCCCCCATTAGGGGCTCACATACCAGATACTGCGCATATCAGATATTTACATTATGATTCAGAACAGTAGCAAGATTACAGTTACGAAGTAGCAACCAAAATAATGTTATGGTTGGGGGTCACCAGAGCATGACTAACTGTATTTAAGGGTCATAGCATTAGGAAGGTTGAGAACCCTGTCTTAGTCAGGGTTTCTATCTCTGCACAAACATCATGACCAAGAAGCAAGTTGGGGAGGAAAGGGTTTATTCAGCTTATACTTCCAAATTGCTGTTTATCACCAAAGGAGGTCAGGACTGGAACTCAAGCAGGTCAGGAAGCAGGAGCTGATGCAGAGGCCATGGAGGGATGTTCCTTACTGGCTTGCTTCCCCTGGCTTGCTCAGCCTACTCTCTTATAGAACCCAAGAATACCAGCCTAGAGATGGTACCACCCACAAGGGGCCCTCCCCCCTTGATCACTAATTGGGAAAATGCCCCACAGCTGGATCTCATGGAGGCCCTTCCCCAACTGAAGCTCCTGTCTCTGTGATAACTCCAGCCTGTGTGAAGTTGTCCCACAAAAACCAGCCAGTACAAACCCCTTCCTAGGTTTTCTCCAGAAATAAATGCGTCTCAATGCTTTCATTAGAAACAATGTGTATATATGCATATGTAACAGTTGTTTAATTCAGTCTTCATGTGGAACTCCTAATAGAAGGGGTAGGGGTTGCATCTGACTCTGTTGCCTGCCTTTGGATCCCTTTTCTCTAACTAGGCTGCCTTGCCTAGCCACAACGGGAGAAGATGCACCTAGTCCTACTGCACCTTGATATGCCAAGGTGGGTTGATCTCCATGGGAGGCCTCCCCTTCTCTAAGGAGGAAGGGAGGATGGGGGGAGGGCGATGAGAGGAAGGGACTGGGAGGAGAGGAGGGAGGGGAAGATGCATTCAGCATGTAAAGTAAATTTTAAAAAATACTGTAAAAATAATATGTATGTATGTATGTAGGTCAATGTTGGACATCTTCCTCGACTTTTCTTCATTTTTTTGAGACAGACTCTTGCTCTGGCCCTGGATCTCTCTCTCTTTCTCTTAACTTCCTGGCCACTGTGCTCCAGCCATCTTCCTCCCCGTGCTAGGATTGCAGGAACTGTCACTACCCTCCCCTGCCTTTCCACAGGGACTATCACCACCCACCTCTGGCTTTTCACTGGGATATTGGGATCCAAACTCAGGTCTTCATGCATGAACTTTACAGACTGAGCATCTCCCCAGCCCTTTCTGGTACTTCCTAACCTGTCCCTCGGTTCCTCTGAATTTGTCATCCATTCAAAGTGCCACTTAGTCCCTGCTCTAACTTTGCATAAAGGGACATTATATTTGATCTTTTTTTACCAGGCAAAGAATGTGTTTGAAATGTGACTACATCTCAGTTTATCATTATGCACACACACACGCACACACACACACACACACGCATTATCATGGATATATGTGCACATACATATACATTATATATACTTTTAGCATGTATATTTATGATATATAAAAAATTTACAGAGGCATGGAATTTTTACAAAAAATGATAGCAGGTCCCCCTGGTAAAGTGACCAGGTCATTCTGGTTTACCCAGGACTGTCTTCATTTTAAAATAAACCTTGTCCTTCTCAGACCTAAACAAATTGGGAAAGCCAATTACCCTGGAGCCAGGCCTGGCATCTGTCACTTCCCGACCCCAGGATGACACTGTAAATGAGGCAGTGTTTTTACAGATACAGGAATAGAGATGTTCAGAGCACTGTTGGAGGTGACCACACTTGGTTGCTGTTGTGCTAAAAGCCATGCTCATGCGTCTTCCACAAGGACACAGTACATCTTGCAAATGCAGACAACAACAGCCCTGATGATAGCCCAACTGACTGACAGCGGTTACCCGAGGTTGGAAGTAATCATCTTCCAAGGGCAAAACAGAGGCCTGGGGGAGGGGAACTTTCTAGAGGCTTCATTCTGGCGGGGTTCTGGCAGCTTTGGTTTCTAGGCAGGATCGAGGACTTACTCCAGCCACCTGGCATCCCTGGGATCCTTCCCATTCTCTAGAGTTCTAGCCTTCTTGCTTCCCTCAGCCACGCAAAGGTGTAGCCATAGGAACTGCAGTGGGTGGGTGGGACCGAAAAAGCAACCTAAGAGTGTCCCCTCCAGGCTGCCGACTAGACTGTCCCTCCTGTGGCTCCTCCTATCCCCAGGCACCCTCTTCTCCTCAGAAGGTTCCAAACAGGTTCTCCTGGCCCATCTGCCAGACTCCCTTGGGGCCGTTGAGCCTAGCCAGGAGCAGACAAACAGAAAGAGGGGAGAACTAATTGCTATTTTCTCTTGTACAGTCCTTTTAGCCCTGCCAAACGAGGATTCCCATGCTGTAGGGACCCTAATCCTGTGCTGATACCTGGAGGTATCCCAGGCACTGAGTCCTTCTTGCTCATTATCATGGGCCTGCTTCCAAAACCTGTCCCCTCCCAGGATTGGCCCACCCTCCCCACCCCCACCCCCCACTCCCCACTGCTCCCCTGAGCCTTCCAGTTCAGGTTTCCTGGATGTCACTTAGACAAAGGGATGGATGGGTTTTTACCTGGGGCTTGCCAAAGCTAAAGAGATAGGAAACCAGGCCATTCCATCCCCAGAGGACAGTGAGAGAAGGGGACCTTTGGGGAGAGTTTCTCACTTTCTAAACAGAGAGCTGGAGTGCAGACTTCCCTGAGGACAGAGGCCTGTCTCCCTGGGAGCTTCCTGCCATGAGTGATAAGTGAGAGGTACTGAGAATAAGAATGCAGTTGGCCTCAGCTTTGGGGACGATTCTCCCAGGCCACTGGGTCCCTTTGCCTGTTGCCTGTCACTCAGCTTTTTTGCTCAGCACTCCCTCCCCAGCCCCACTTTGCCCTCCATCCTGTTCCCATTGAAATAATCACTGGGTAGGCC
This sequence comes from Tokudaia tokunoshimensis, assembly GCA_036184795.1. Lineage (NCBI taxonomy): Eukaryota > Metazoa > Chordata > Mammalia > Rodentia > Muridae > Tokudaia > Tokudaia tokunoshimensis. The sequence goes on from BTHU01000010.1 coordinate 9,078,011, forward strand.
CAGCCTGGTTGTGTTGCCATGACAACCGCCCTAATTTCTTTTAATCCCAGTGTTCCTTCCTAAAGGGACCTCCCCAGCCCCCCCACCCCCACCCCACCCCAAACCCCTTGCAATGTGTTTTAATTGTAATGACTCCTGGGTTCTCAATAGGTAATGACCACGTGTGGGGAGCCAGGGTTGGCCTGGCTCCATCCCCAAAAGCTGCCTGCCCAGAGGCGCCAGGCAGGGCTCTGCCCCACAGCATGAGTCCTGCAGAAACCCTGGGCAGGCTGGAGCAGGGTCTGCCCATGGGATGTGTGGCCTCAGTGCTAATGAAGACAAGCAGAGGCCTGAGGGGCCTGAAGGGCTAGGCTCTGTGAGGTTCATGCTCTGAGGCCATTTGATGGTATGTTGCTCCCAATCCCATCTGCTCTCTCATCTTGAAGGGAATCCACGCACCACTGCCTGCTCTGCTCTGGCCCCTGGGCAGCCATGCTACTTAATGCCTCAGGGTTGGAGCCCTCCCTCCACTGCAGCTCACCCTCCCTCCTCCCAGCATTCCTGAGACAGATACAACTCCCTACAATAAACGCAGCTCCACGGAAGTCTTTCCGGCAAGACAGTGTTTGACAAAGCTATTTATTAATAAAAATAAGGCTCCTGGGAAGTTTAAAGAAATAAATGGAACTGTAGAGATCCAGAAGACACCACTTAAACAAAAATATAGGGAAGGAGCTAAGGAGCCCGCTCGGTGGGATAAAGCTCTTGCCTCACAACAGTGGGAACTGATGTAGTGTGGTGTTGAACGTCGGTAATCCCTGGGCTACTATGGTGAGGTAGAGACAGGACGCTCAGTGAACAAGAGACCCTGTCTCAGACAGGGTGAAAGCTTATTCTCTGACCTCCATGATGTGTTCCTCATGAGGAGTTCCCATTGAAATAGTCCCACATAATCCCAGAGTTTCTCTCTCTCTCTCTCTGTCTCCTCTCTCTCTCTCTCTCTGTCTCCTCTCCCCCCCCCCCGTCTCTCTCTGTCTCTCTGTCTCTCTGTCTCTCTCTCTCTCTGTGTCTCTCTCTCTCTCTCTGTCTCTCTCTCTCTCTCTCTCTCTCTCTCTCTCTCTCTCTCTCTCTCTCTCTCTCTGTCTCCTCTCTCTCTCTCTGGCTACTTCAGGAGACTCAGATGTGACCCCAGAGCAGCCAGCAGACCACAGCCTTGCAGGCACCCTGGAATCCTCACTTACCCATTCCCCCTCCCTCCCCAAACCCCTGCAAGTTCCAGATTGTTTGTGCTTGCTTTTCTAACTGGATCCAACACCAGCTGCCTCTCCACTAACCACAGAGCAGTCCAGAACAGCCCTGTCCTCTCCCGAGGTGCTTTCCTTGGAGGTGGAAATGCCCGAGTCTGTGCTACCCAGTGTATTATAGAGCCCTTCCCCCCATGGGGGCTCACTGGCCATATGAGTAAGTTGAAATGTGGCTAGGGCAACCAAGAAGAGAACTTTCAATGGTATTTGACGTTTGTAAAAAATTTAATAGCTGCATTACCTTGGCAGCCACCATACTGGATAACAGAATGCTCCATTGCGCGAGGTGCATGCTCCGGACTTTACATGGCCTCTCACCAGGAAGACAGTGCAGACCTGAGTGCACACAGCCTTGGATCTGCTTCCTGGAGCCATTTCTCCCGGGAGACCTGTACTCAGGAAACCCATCTTCCTGCTTTCTGCGTGTTGTATCTCTCTCTCTGCCTGTTGTCCTTCAATGGACTGCAGAGAAGTGAAGAAAAACTCAAGCAGTTTCCCTGTGTCTAGGGGAGATAGCTTCATCAGAGGGCCCCCCCCCCCGAGGTTCTCACCAGAAAGGGGAAGGGGCGAGGGGGAGCTTGTCCAGTCAATGTGACACACACTTGTAATCCCAGCATTGGGAAGGTGGAGATAGGAAGATTCTTGTGGGTTCCTGGAGAGGTAGCCTAGCCTACTTGTTTCGATGAGAGATACTGCCTCAAAAAAAAAAAAAAAAAAAGAAGAAAAGAAAAAACCCCCAAACCCAGCAGCAACAATGGCACCCCCCCCCAAAAAAAAAAAAAACCAAACCAAACCAAAAACCCCCTGAAGGCGGGTAGTGCCTAAGGAATAAATGTCACCTAAGGTTGTCCTCTGACCTCCACATGCATGCAATAAGCATATGTACAGCTTCCTGTACACACATGAGCACCTCCCCAATATCTCTCTCTCTCTCTCTCTCTCTCTCTCACACACACACACACACACACACACACACACACACAGCCTAAAATCTGACCAAAGCCTGAAAGAATCCATATGATCTTGGGGAAGTGAATCCTGCTGAGTTCACAGGGGCCACCATGAGCCATCAGGTGCTGCCCCAGACAGCTTGTTCCTTCCTGGGGATTCCAACAGACAGGTTTTGGTTGGCATCCCAATGTTGCAGAATCCCTTGGTCCCCATCTGTTCCTTCCACGGCTCTCTCCAGGCCACGCTTCTCCTTCTCACACTGAAATATTAGATGTTCAGTTGGGAGTCCAACAGCAAAATATTTCTGAAATTGTGTGTGCATTTTTTTTCCTTCTAATTTAATGTGCCAGACAAGCCTCCTTGTAATTAAAACCAGAAAGGGACCAGACTTAGACAGAGATTTGAAGGCTGTAAAATTCTAGGACAGGTTTATGTAAAGCAATTAAAAAGGGAGTTAAAAATTGTTAAAAAATTAAACACTAATTACTTTTTTTCCCCCTCCTCTCATTTCTGCTGAGTTGTTCTGGCCACGGAGCTCGAAGAAAGATATAAAAGGGGGGAGGGGGAGTTTTGCTTCATTGTTGTAAATCATGATCAACCAAAGCTTCTCCAAATTTTGCAGCCGATCCCATCTGCTGTCAATTAGCCTAAATCATGCCTTTTCAATTAGAGTGGCTTAGAGAAGTCTGGTAGCGAAATGTGCATGGTGTGTGTGAGTGTGTGTGTGTGTGTGTGTGTGTGTGTGGTTGTGGGGAATGGGAGAGAGGTAAAATATGATTTCAAGCTGCGAAATGGAAATATCTTTTAAAAGGTGCGGTCCTAGTTTAGTGTTTTCCATATAAAAATGGGCTATTACTTGCCATGCTGTGGGGGAACAGGGAAGGGTGGAGACAAAGTTGAGGAGGTGAGCCGTGGAGTTGGAGGGAAAGTTTCATTGTTTGGAGCCCAGCTCTCTCTGAGCTAGGTGCATGCCCAATACCCAGGGTTCTGGCTGGGGACTGGCTGTCGGGGAGTTCTGAGATCACCAGGATCTGAGAATCCAGTGGGACAGAAGAGGAGACTATAAGCAGAAGGGACTTGGGATATCTACACGGGCAGTGTTTCTTTTCTTAGAGATGACATGGGATAAATATTGGAACCTGTGACTTAGAGGAAGTCTATACTGTGATGGGAAAATCATGCATCCTTGTGAAGGCCAATGTGGGCAGAGTGAGGTAAATGTGTCCTTGTCACTCAAAACATTCCTCCAATATCCTAGGTGGTGGAAGCATATCCCCAACAGGGGTAAAAGAGCTTCCTGTCTCGGAGGACTTTTTATGGTGGCATCAATCTCTCTCTCTCTCTCTCTCTCTCTCTCTCTCTCTCTCTCTCTCTGCACATGTCAGGTTGAGGAGTGGTTCACCTACAAGTCAAAGTAGTTCTCCCAGGGACAGGCGTTTCTGTGGTTCTGCTTTGCTCTGGGTCCTTCAGTACCACCTGTGCCCTCTCCCTCCCCCAGACCTATGGTGATCCTGTGTCCCCCACCTCCTGGCTCCTGGTTTCTCCACAAATATTCGGGTGGGCTATACCCAACAGGAAGATGAAGTTGTAGGTGGTAGTTTGTGTGATTAAAACACATCTGTCTTTCCCAGCCCTGGTAGAGGAATTTGTGTCATTCTTAGCTGGAGAAAGAGGTGGAAGGTGAACATGTCGTGTGCAGATGTGATCGATGCTTAGACTCCCAGCCCCTCCTCCCCCACCTGCCTTGAACCATCAGCCACTTGCCTGTCAGAAAACCTGCTCCTAGGCTCAGGGTTAGAGGAGGCAGTGCAGGCAAGCCTGATCGTAGGACCTGGGTCTTTCAGAGTCAGGGACACATTGATATTAATGATAGGAATGAGAGCTATGATGTATGGCACTCTTAGTGTATCCGAGCAACCAGCCTCAACACTTTACCTAAAATTCCTCTTGTTCAGTCACCTGCTTGGGATCACAAGAATCCAGGCAGGATCCGAGCTGGCTTGCAAGTCTGGAACCCTCACAGTGAGTGGTCTTGAAGCCCCCTATAAATCTATGGCTATGACTATGTGTGATTAATCTTTATTTTGAACATGATTGGGTTTGGAGTTGCCCAGGAGACAGACCTCTGGGTTTTTGTGTGGCTTTTCAGAAAGGTTTAACTGGGGAAGGAAGACATGGTCTGAAGGTGGATGGTACCGTCCTGGGAGCCGGAGTGCCATTCTGAACAAAATGGAATGGGATGGGCAGCAGAGAACTCAAGCTCACAGCAGTGTTCTGTCCATGGACACAATGTGATCAGCCTTTGTCACACCTGTGCCGCCATGCCTTCCCTGATGTGATGGACTGCGCCCCTTCTTACACCGTGAGCCAAAACAAGGCCTTCCTTTCTTTAATGTCTTCTGTCAGGCATTTGATCACAGCGATGAGAAAACGAACTAACACACTATGCTTCCAACTCCAGCTTTGGAAGAGGGTGTCGGTGATGGAGAGGCACCCTCGGAATTATTTACCGATGGTTTGGGTGGAACTGATGACGTACCAGCTTTGGATACACATCCTTGTTGTATATCTGCCGTGTCGGTAACCATCACCTTGGCCCATCTGCAAAATAAATGGGCTCACCCTAACCTCCCTGGATGGCTGATGTTTTCCATGTACCATGAGTGCCCGGCTAGAGACACTTTGTAAACACTGGGCTCCAGGCATTCCTTGCTGGTGGCCTAGTTCCACGCAGCTTGACCTGGTTTTTTCCCCAGATCATAGTTTGTGATTTTCTTCATGACATGGTTATAGGTCTTTTGAAGTGATCTACCCTAAACAAACCACGAGCAGGATGCTTTCCTTGGAGTAGGACCACACGCCTAAGGGTTGGGCCAGTGTCCCCTATCCAGGAGCTCTCAACAATTCTGAACTTCCTTCTCCCAGAGAAGATCACCTGGGGCCTCTGAGGACTCCTGCCTTCTGCAGTGGTTAGAAGGAAAAGTTGATTCTGTGTTCTATGTCCATGGTTCCTTCAGGATGTATCTGATGGCCTCCGGGAGAGCCCAGAGGAAGGAAGGGTCTCCTACCTTGGTGTAAGGTAGGCCTGCCAGTCCCCAAGCAGGATGACCTTACTCTAAGCCTCTTTAATCCGACAGCTGAGTGCAACGAGCCGGGACCAGGCTCCTGAGGCGGACTTTTTGTGCCAGGCACTGGTGTTCTCCGTACTCTCTGGGTGGTAGGGAGGTGACTGCTTGTCACCTCAGAGTTGGCAGGAGATAGGAAGTGGAACGTGGAGGCACAGGCTTCAGCTGGTTGCACAAAGGTGCCCACTCCTTGGCGGGACCTCTGTTGGTCCGAGCCCACAGTGGAAGGAGCATCAGGTGAAAGCAGGTGGGAGAAACTGAAACCTGCATTTCAAACCTTGTGCCAGCTCTTGGCATCCCGTTTCTCTCTAGCTCTTGGCACCCCATTTCTCTCTAACACTCGGTACTCCATTTCTCAGCCCTGCCAATCCGTAGAATAACTAGAAAAGCTTTCCTTTCCATAGGACATGTGGCAGAAGGTGGCTCTGTTGGAGAGACAACATTGGGGTCAGATGAGTCAGCTGCAGTTCTCTGTGCAGTCACTTGGATGAGGTGGCCCGGGGAGGGTTACTGACCTTCTGTTACTGGCCTTCAGTTTCTTCGTTTCTAGATGGAGGGAAAATCTAGATGGAGCTGAAAGAATGCTACTGAATCTGTAGCCTTGTGCCTAGCATTCTGGTCAGCCAAGAGGAAAGGCATAAGATTACCTCACATCTCATGAACCTCTACCTCCAATACGTGTAATGCTGTGTGCCCACTACCTCAGGGCCTTCGTTCTGTGGTGCCACCTTGGAGCCGAGTGATCTGAGGGTGTCTGCCTCTTATTGGAAGAAGCCTGCCTAGGCTCAGCCAACTCACTCTGGAACCCATGATGAATGACTCACGGGATTAGGCTGGCGATCAGACATCTCACTGTTGATCACCGTTCCTGGCAGCAGCTGGAACCAGAAGGTGACCCACTGTCCTGTGTACAGACACATTTACTGGAAATAGTTGAGACTTAACATGACCATGGGAAAGATGACCCAGCCAAAAGGAAATCTCACCCTCCACAACCCCTGCCTGCCAACGGTACCCTTCTAAGCCTGTCTTTTGGGCTTGCATATTGCCTCCAGTGATGCAAATTCCATTGAATGACACCCTCAAACGCCAGTCTCCTTCCTGGTTCTAGAGAATCTGCTACAGCCCAAGGGACAGGACCTGAAGACCCTTGTGATTTCTCAGGGAGAATACCCCTGCATGAACTTGTGTGAGTTTCTGTCTAGTCAGGCCATATCAAATGGAGCCAGTAGAGGTGAGCTTTAGGTTCTAGACTCTACTGCAAGCAATACCTCTCTTCCAACTCCTGGCTTAGTCTGCCAGGGAACATTTCACAGGTGGGAGAGTGAGTTAAGCTGCTATCACTCCAGGCTGCATGTGTGAAGTCCCCTCTTCTGGCTTTGAGTTGTATGGTATACAATCCCCCATCAATCTGTTTGAATTTTTAAACTTGAACTATGTGCATGGGCATATGCAGATGTGTACATCTGTGTACAAGTGAAGAGGCCAGAGAAACTTGTTGAATATCTTGTACTATCTTTTTCCACCTTGAGACAGAGTCCTCACTGACCTAGGGGTTAGTTAGGCTGTCAGCCATCCGCCGGCAGTCCCAGTGACCTTTTGTCTCTGCCCCCCACAGCAATGGGGTTACCTGCGCCCATGATGACACCCTGGGTTTTATGTGGGTTCTTAATGTTTTGTCAGCAAGTGTTCTTAACCACTGGTCCATCTCTGCAGGCCCTGAATTTTTGGGAGTGGGCGATAAGACAGAACCACATATAGTCCAGGCTGGCCTTAAACTCACTGTGTAACCAAAGATGTCTTGGACCTTGTAATCCTCCTACCTCTACCCATCCTAAGTGTCAGGATTATAGTCATGTGCTCTAGTGATGCTCAGTTTATGTGATGCTGGGGGATGGACCCAGAACTCAAGGCGTGCTAAGCAAGCATTGTACCAGCAAAGCTACATCTCCATCTCTAATCCACCCATGTCCTTAAACATCTCATGCACTAACCTCAGAACTACTTGAAGGCACAGGCTGTTTGTTTCAGATATCTACAGGGCCCTTGGCTGATGGGAAAGGGTCCCTATACATGCCTGTGGATGGATTGGTGCTAGAGACTAAGCCGAGAGATTACTTTGCTAGACCCAGTACGGTTTTAAGAGGTGCCTGGTCTTCTGAATGTCCTTAAGATGTTCCAGGCTCCTAACATATCCTGAGCTTGCTGAGTGTGTTTTGGGGGTATCTCTGAGTTTTGCCTATGCTGGGAAACATGAGGTGAGTTGAGCAGTTCCATTCTGAGAGATGTTCCAGGTGCCCCACGTTTAAGGCACCCCAAACTGACAGAAAGCGAGAAGTCACATGGCAGCCCACATAGCCGAATGGCCACTTTCCAATGTGTGGCAAGAAAGGGGTTTCATCTGGATTGAAAGTTGCCCTGCCTTGGTGGGTGGGTTGGGTGGGTGTGGGGTGGGGTGGCTAGCTCAGGAGAAGAAGCTTCAGGGTCTGTGGTGGAGGAGAGGTACAAGGGAGGGCGGCCACACTTGTCCGCTCATGCAGCATGAGTCAGCTCCTGGCTTAGTCAAAGCATGAGAATGACAAATATCATCTAAGTCACCAGGTCCTGGGGACACAAACATTACTTGGGAGTCAAAAACCTGGGTTATTCATCATTGGGGACCTTCTCCTGGCAGTACCCATAGCCTCTGGGGTTTTGTATTCCAAAGTGGAAGGTTTGAGGTCACTTCTCTTTGGAGGAACAGCCCATGGGACACCAGAGCAATTGTAGAAGCCTAACTACTCTCAGGGCAACAATCCTGGCTTCACTGAGGGCTTTACCCCTGCCTTACCACATGTCTTTATGCCAGCCACTCATGGTCTCTGGATCCTTCCTATTTTTTTAAAAGACTTAATTAATTAATTAATTAATTAATTAATCATATGTAAGTACACTGTAGCTGTCTTCAGACACTCCAGAAGAGGACGTCAGATCTCGTTACAGATAGTTGTGAGCCACCACGTGTTTGCTGGGATTTGAACTCAGGACCTTCGGAAGAGCAGTCAGTGCTCTTAACTGCTGAGCCATCTCTCCAGCCCTTGGATCCTTCCTATTGCCAATGAAAAAACTGTGCCTCTCAGAACCACTAGAGTTACAGTAGCACTGAGGTCTCAGGACAGCTACTCAAAAGAATCTTTCCCCCCCAAATACTGGAAGAAGTCAGGGGTTATTGATGTTTGGCTGGAGTGGTGCTCGGCAGGGGTCACGTAAGCACCATCCTGAAGCTCCCCACTGCCTCCCTTTAGCTGGATTGTCTAGAACTCTCTCTAGATCAAAAGTTTGCTTTGTTTGTTTGCTTTGGCTTCTGATAGATACCAAGGGCCTTGTGAGGGTGAGGGGTGGGGCGTCTCCTGATAGTTGGGCAAAAGCCCAGCCCTCCCGGCCTGGATGCTACCTCAAGGAAGCCGGGGTTGTGGTGACCAGCACGCTGCATGTGACTTCTCTGTAGACAGATGGACATGAGGTTTGGCAAACTTCCTGTGCCAATGACCCATCCAACTCTGTTGGAACAGCCTGGTCCTGCCCCCAGGGGAGAGCTGGTCTGTTTGAGCTGGGCCAAGTTCTTGCTGAACCCGTGACAGAGTCCAGTTCCCAGTTGGTCTTGCCCTGGTCCCAGCCATCCTGAAATACTATGTAAGTCAATAGCACCATCTCCTTAGGGCCTCCGACTTACTCCAAATCCTTTATTTTAAGAGTATTGCTGGTTGTTTCCCAAAGAAATACGACTTCATGCCTTCAAACTCGAGCATATACTACAAGGGAAGGTATGGGAGAGATTGATGAGTAGATTAATATAAAAATATCAAGAACAAAAGGCCTATGTGATGTCATAGACTCTGAGTTACTCTCCTGGATCTTACAATATAGTGTAGCAAGGCTCAGAACCACTCGGCTAGTGTAGGAAATTAGGAGTCTCCAAGGCGTCTTAGTTTTGGGGATCCCACCCAAGAACATTAAAGCCCACCCCACCCCACATTAAGTGTAATTTCATAAGGGAAGGGGGGATGGGGAGAGTGTAATAACTTTTGGTTGGTTCGAGAGTTAGAAGAATCTAACCTTGTGATTTCAGTTTTTTTTTTTTATTCCTTATAACTGAGAATTGACTAATGACCATAGCAGACACTGCTATTTTGTAAATAGGTAACTTAAAATCTGGAAGGGGAATTAAAGGATCTTGTAGTTCTCTATATTTGGGAGCCAATAGTTTTCTCTTTTAAGGAAAGTTTCATGTGTTTCCATGGGTCCTTAAATTCCTACAGTTGTTAGGCACTGCCTGTGTCTTTTCAAAAAAGATCTTGCTAGAATCAGGCTGAGGTTTGCAAGTTTTGTGCAACAGGTGAATTGTGTGTGTGGTGTTCCTGTGCACATGTATATGAGGTATGTGGGTGCATATGTATTTTCTGTGCACATGTGTATGAGGTGTGTGTGTGCATAGATGTGTATTCCTGTGCACATGTGTATGAGGTATGTGTACATGTGTGAGTGTTCCCGTGCATATGTGTGTATGTATGAGGTGTGTGTGTGGATTTGTGTGTGTTCCTGTGCACATGTGTATGAGGAGTGTGTGTATGTGTGTGTTCCTGTGCACATGTGTACGAGGTGTGTATACATGTATATGAATGAGTCTAGAAGATAACCCTAGGTCTATTTCTCAGGTACTGCCCACCCTTTTCTGAGATAGACTTTCTCACAGTCCTAGGACTAGCCAGGTAGGTTAGGCTGGCTGACCAGCAAGTCCCAGGGACCCTCCTTTCTCCCACATCCTCAGCCCTTGAAGTACAAGAGTGCACCATCTCTCTTACAGGTTCTGGGGATCAGACTCAAGACTTTGTGCTTGTTTATTGAGCAGTCTCCCCAGTTCCCTGCTGTATGGCTTCTTCAAGCCTCACTTTCTCCATCTGTAAATGGGGATAATTTGCTCTCCTTATTTCTATAGTTGTTGGGAAGGTTAGCTGTGATAATGAAGGAAATTTCATAGTTGGGGGCTTGATTCCACTTATAATAGAGTTATCTGGTTAAACATATTAGCATTAAAAATTCAAATGAGCTCTCCCCTGCTTGTTCTCTCCCGGCCCTCTTCTTTGTCTATCTCTCTGTCTTCTCTCCTTTCCACGTGGTCATGGCTTTTCTTATCTCTTTTCTCCTCTTTCTTTGTCTTTCTATCTCTTTTCTCTTTCTATTTTCTTAATAATAAAACATCAAAGCTAAAAAGAATTCAAATGAACAAGACACATGATTCCAGAATTCAGAAAACAAAATATTTTTTGAATTCTGATGACTTTCTCCTATTCTCCAGTCAGAGCCTGAAAAGTACAGATTTAAATATACACAGATTGTAATTACAAAGGATTTCTTTCATGAAGAATTCAGAATCATTTCACTGTGTTTTAGGTTTGCCTTTGAATGTTTTGTGATGAAAGGATTAAGTAAGAATTAATGATGTAAACAATATTGGATGGAGAAGAGGAGGTTATTTGGTCTACTTGAAGTAACAAGTTTTCCCAACCTTTAGAAACATCTCCTTACCAGCAAATTAGCGTTAATTAGTGCAGTTTCTTATCAGATCCACCGAACCTCTTCTTGGCTACAGCCTCAGAAGGACCTTGAACTTAAAAATAGCCTAGGCATTTCTACTTCTGCATCCATCTGGGACCAAGGGCCTTGTTCACTCTGACCAGGCTTCCTCACTGAGAGCTGACCTTAGAAGCTGTGAAAGGGAGATGGGGTTTGATGGACATCCTGGGATCTGGGATGGGGGAAGGGGGGGTTCCCCCACAAGCACATGATGAGCATAGACCTGCACGTGGTGTGAGTCATGCCGAATGACTCCAAGCAGTTTACCCAACATGGTATTTGGCAGGTTATGCTTCTTGTCCTCCTAATTGGAAGGGCAAGACGGATTGATGGATGGGGTGCTGCAAGCTCAGAGATACGTGAGCATCTCAAAATCCTGCTGGTCACGTGGTACCGCGTGAGTGCCAGTTTCTATGTTGAAGCCATGTGTCTTGGTATACCAAGTGAACATTACATTCCTGGTTCTGTGGGAAGCTTGTGTGTGGGGGTGGGGAGGGGTGGGGAGGGTCAGGATACCTAAATTCCAACTTGGGTTCTGTTAATAATAAACTGTGGGACATCAGCTAAGTCACTCTGGCTACGGATTAGCTGGGTTTATAGCGTGCTGAATTCAGTAAGAATGATAGATTGGGGGAAATTAGATGCTTTCAAAGATTAAGCACTAAATGAATGAGGTTTTATTTGACCGTCTGCTTAAAAGAGTGGACGTGGACTGGAGAGTGGTCCCACTCTGCAGCTTCCCAGATGATTAAGCAAGTATGCCCAAGGTATCAATCAAAGGCTTAGTTCAAGTCAGTTGCACCGTGGGGGCTCCATCCCTGCCTCACTTTGTATCAGTGGACTGACTGAAGATCAAGAAAGTCTAAAGATGACACTAGGCCAAGGAGCAGAGCCTGGCATGTATGATGCAAGTGTCGGGGTCCTTGGTAATCTCTACAGACCCCAGTGTTCGGCCAAAGCCCACAAGATGGAAGACATTCTGCTCTCGCTGTTCAATTTCATGTGGTTTCAAATTCAGAAGCGCGAGAACTAGATTAGAGAGCTCTGAGTTGGCAGCAGTTCACATGAAAGGGATCTGGAGGGCTCCGTTGACCACAAGCATAATAGGATCCACCAGTGTGGCTGTTGCTAAGAACAGGAAAATACTCATAGGCTGCCTTAGTGGACAGATGGCATGCAGATCCAGGAAGGTGACAGTACAGGGTCTTCTGGCTGGAGCAGACCATGTCTACAGGAATATGTCCAGCCCTAAGTATCACATTGATCAAGGACTTGGGGATATGCATTGGAGGAACGAATGAAGACACCTCAGTGGATTCATGGATATGCTGGGGACCGACAGGATGCTTATCTCCTCCTAGACAACCTGGAAATCAGCATTTCACAACCTCCCATGTTAGTTAGTTAGATAATGGACTAACTGCAGGCTGCTGAAGTTAGGGCCATGGACAAGTTGACAGGCTCTATCTCAAGCCTGTCCTGTCAGGTATCCTCATGATACTGCATTGTATTCTTTTCCTCTGTTGTCCTAGGGGCATGACAGAAAGACAAAATTCAAGGAGCTGGATTCTGGGAATCATTCAGAATCCCACTTGGAGGCCTTTTAGGGGTCATCCATTTGGATGCATGAGAAGAATAAACCATGAATCTTTATGCTATGACATTAGATGTGGGGAGTATTTGTTACAGCAGCGAGCACAGATAACTCTGACTACTCACAGATAGCTGTAGACAGGCCCAATGGGGGAAAAGGATGATTATGTACAAATAACAAGCTGTGTGCTAGATTAACCCACAGAGATACCACCCTGATTTCCCACCTTAAGAGGATGGAAAATGGTTTTATCCTTCTAGGGATCCATCAGGGAAATGGTTCCCATCTCTGCCCTTACTAGATACATTCTCTAGTGATAGTTTTTGCTTTAGGCGTTTTTATTTATTTTTATTTACAAAACTCTAATTAGGTTTCCTTCCCTTGCTAGTTATGTGACCTTGGGCAAGCAACCTAACTGCTCTGGTCCTCTTTTCTTCTGTTTTCTGAAACAGTTATGATGTTAACCCTCTTAGCAGGACCAAGACATGTTGTTAGCTCTGTCTTCTTTCTGTCACTCAGGGCTTGGTATGGAAGTTAGGCCATCCTGACTCCGGAACTACTCAGACTGAGACAAGACCTCAATTTCTCCATACACGATGTCATGGTTGCTCTTGATTGACAACTTGATTGGATCTAGAATCGGCTAACAGATGTGGTTTTGGGTAAGTCTATGAAGGCCTTTCCAGGAAGAACTGACTGAGGGGGAAAGAACCTCCCTGGAGTGGGAAACACTTTCTGCCTGAGACCCAGGTATAAAGCAGTCCTGGGGAAGGGGGTGTGTTTCCTTACTTGTTTGCTTCTTGCTGATGCATTTATGGACCCTGTTTCAGCCACTGCTGCCACAATCCTTTGTTGACATCAGAACCTAGCTCCTTCAGTCTTACAACATAGCTTAAAGTCCAGAGAATACGTCTGGGAATCCCCCTGGCCTACAGCTCCAGATTGGGACCGCTGAGGCATCTAGCCTTTCCGATGTGAACACAGCCACTTCCATTAAGAAAACACTACCTTGTCCCTATTGTAAAAGCCTATTGAATAAATCCCCCTCAACACAAATGTGTGTAAGAAAAATATATTCTTTTTATTATGTTCCTCTAAAGGACCCTGACTAATACAATCATGAAATCAAGGTTTGGCCTGGCCCTTAATGCCTTTGATGGAGTTGGAATATCTGTGACATCAAAATTACCTTCCAGGATGGCCTGGGAGTGAGGGCAGGCTAGTGATGTTTGAGAACAGAGAGGGTCAGCCTCTGTTTCTAGGAGAGAACCCAAAAGAAGCTTTGATTAGTAGTTGGACAAGGAATAATCCTGGACTCAAATGGAAGGCGGGTACCAGCTCGGGTAAAGGCAGTCACCTGGATCCTGGCAATTAGAAGGTGCAGTGTCCCAGGAACCACATGCTTCTGGGACTTGGGAAGAATGTTTATGGTAGCTGGTATGAAAAGAGTGGAGATTATCTCCCTTAGACTGATTAATGCTGGTTATAGAAAATCTATATGTTGTGCAAGAGTTCCCACGACCATGCTGCTATGTGACCTTGGAGGTACCTAACCTTTTTGGGTTTCACTTTTTTCCTTCTGGAGACTGGGAATAAGGTTGTATCTCCGGGATGAAATGACACAAACCTGTGGATACCGAATACTTTCAGTCTCACAGGGACAAGGTTGCAACACTCGCATAGATATTCCCAGCTCAGTTTGCATAAGCTTCTCACCATGAAGCAAGGGGTACCTAGGAACTAGAAGTGGCTAGCAAAATGCCAAGGATGCAGGAGAGATAGTCTTTCTTGTACGAGTGGAGATGGCAAGGAGCAAATCCCAAGGGGACCCCCTTAGAACACCAGCCCTCCAATGTGCTACCCTTACTTCACCTGTAGGTGGGAAGGTGATCCCACCCCCACACCGGACAGGGCAGGTGAGAGATATCAAGGAAAAGGAACGCAGACAACGCCGATCTCACGTCATAACTCAGGGCTGGCTATGGCTAGTGAGGAGTTTCACACTCTGCAAAGGCTGGTTGTGAGGCATTCTTCCGAAGTGAGAGAATGTGCCTTTTCTTTTATTTATTTATTTTTTTTCCTTTTGCCAATAAAATAATTAACCCAGGGTTTCCAAAGGCCACTACCCCACCGGCCCTTGCTGTTTCTATGGGGTGTGGAGAAGCTGGGTTGGCAAGGGGCTTGGCTGGTGACAGAAAGAGTGGACAGACAGTGACATGCCGAAAAAGGTGTTGAAGTCCCAGAGGGCACTGGGGAGTAGCCCCTCCTCACTGACTTCTCGTCACTCCAGGTGACATACGACTTAGCACGTCCCTGGGTCTCTTGAGCCACAGCTGGCTGTGCGTTTCCCACATATGTTCAGTATTATCGGTGTTTTCGCAATAATAACTGTGGTCTTGAAAGGGACTAAAATTAATTAAAATGCAGCACTCTGCCACATTTTACATTATGATCGCCAGAACGCCTGGCTGGAGAAGGCTTCCTGTGGAAGGGGGTGGGTCATCCCATCCATCCTCCTGTCTCTGCCTAGGTTTTGTCTCAGTCGGGCCAGTCGGTCAGCCTTAGAAAAATACCAGTGAGGGAACATCTATAGTCTTCCAGCTTGAAGTTAGTTCTGCAAAGAAAGTTTTTCTTGGTCCTTCTACTGTAGTGAAAGAGGAAAGCACCCACAGTCAGATGTTGGGTTCATGACTTGCAGAGTGATGTAGGGACGGCCGTCCAGGTTGTATCTTTCAAACTCAGCACACCTGAAGACCTTTCCTCAGCATCCTGTGGAGGAGCTGGAGAAATGACTCAGTGGTTAAGAGCACAGGCTACTGCAGCAGAAGATCCAGCTTCAATTCCCAGCACTTGCATCTGTCAGCTCATGACTGCTTTTAATTCCAGTTCTAGAGGATCCTACCTTCTTCTGGTGCCTGTGTACACATGCATACACATGGTGCACATGTATACATACAGGCACACACACATATACACACATACAGGCATGAACTCATACACACACACACATGCACGCAAGCACAGACACATGAAATAAAATCAATAAAAGAACGCATTCCTTGGGTCAGAGGTGAGTGACCTGGCATTTGGTTTAGGGCAGGTTCTCAAACTCAGTTTGGCACTGTTGATACTTGGAGCTGGATTTTTTTTTTCCCTGTGCAAGGGGGTTTTCTGCTCTGCTCCTCATAGGATGCCCAGCAGTGTCCCTACCCTGTCCCTACTAAATGCCAGGAGTGCCTCCATCACCCCTTTAGCCCAAAGTACACACATGAAAAATGTCCCTGGACATCCATAAATAATCCTTGGTCCCTGGGGAGGCGAAATCGCATCCGGCTGAGAAGCTCTGGTCTAAGGAGTGTCTCTCTGGAATCTTGCCTGCTTCCCTGCCACCCTCTAGGACCTCCTATGCCCACTGCATGGAGGAATCCAAGTTGGAATGACATGGGAATGTGTCAGACCCACTCATGAGCCAGGGGATAGGTGACCAGCAATGAATAACATCCTGAGTTCTGCAGCTGATTGACTTTTTCAAACAAATTAGAGTAGGTCTGAATCTAGTCACATCCCTCTGCCTACTCCACACTCCAGTGTGTTTTCCCTAGGGGCAGAAATTGACCGCCACTCCCAGTTTGCATTCGTTCACAGCCTGTATGGGGTTAGTTACTGCTGCCAGTGGGTCACAAGGGGACTGTGATGTGATGTACCTTACACCAGCATCCCGTGTGCATGTGTGTATGCGTGTGTATGTGTGTGTGTGTGTTGCTTCAAATTCAATCCATGACTTCATTCATCCTAAGCAAGTGCTCAACCACTGAGCAACACCCCCGGTCACCTTCATGCCTACTCTCCTGGAACTTTACCTGCAAGAGAATCTGGACTCTAAGGTCCTGTTGGCTCCACTAGCCTGTCTTAATTAGTTACTGTATTGCTGTATCTGTTACTGCAAAGAAACACCATGACCAAGGCGACTTATACCTGCAGCTGTGTGGATCTTGAATTCAGCTTCCCAAGAAGTAACGAGCTAAGAGTTCAGATATACCCCTGCGGAAAAAGAAGGGAAATGAAAAGGGTGGCGTAGGGCAGGAGATGGTCAGAATGTGAAGGCTTGGAAAAAAAATCCCATAGCCCGAGGGGAGGAGCTTTAGACTCCGCCCATTAGAGGAGTCTCCTGGCAGGGAAGAGGTTTGGTACTTTGGATCCCACTTCACCCACCCACTGGAGGATGATGGATGGTCTTGCTCCTTTCCATCAAAATTAAGTGTTTTCTTGAAGGCAGGGCTGAGCCCCCACAGGGCTAGACTGTACATTCCGTAGCACAGGGGTCTGTAGATCTTGCTGTAGTTCTTCCATTTTCCTAGAACAGGGGCTGGTGTACGGGAGGTGCTCAAATAAGACTGTGGAAAGACAAACACTTGTCATTTGAGAGGGAAAGCTAACTGGATGGCTGTCGCAAGATACGGAACTGTTTTCCGCCTGCAGGGCTTCCAAGGTTTGAACAGTTCTGATGTTCGATACCCGTAGCTGGCTTTTCACAGTTGACTGGGTAGGAACTTTCAGGCCTTCTATGTCAGTCACGTGGGGTGTGGGGGCAGGTCACCAAATCCCGAGGAATCCCAGAGGAGAAGGAAAACAGCACCATCAGGTGGGCCTGCTGAACCGGAATGGTTATCTGGTCTGGCAGAGCAGCATCGTGGGTGGCCAAGCAAACCTCAGATTCGGTGTTCCCAGAGACTGGGGGTGGGGTGGGGGGTGGGGGTGGGGGAATACTTGCTTTTCCCTTCAGTCTGCCAGAGGACCCAGGCAGGAGTGGGCTTGTCACTTGAATGGCTACCCCCTCAGAGTTCAGATTGGGGTCCAAGATTCTAAGGACACAGCCCCATCCATGCCGAAGCCCTTTTGTGCCGCAAGAGAGAGAGGGGGCTTTTCTGGAAGACAGAGAGGTACTCTGGGTGGATGCCTCGGAGGGGCACGTGTACAGCCCGTGTAAGGAAAGAGGGTGGCAGGATCTGTTTGAGGTAGGTAAATGCCTGTCTCACAGGGCAGACATGTGTGCTTTAGATTCTAGTCTCAGGAATGTGAGAAATAAAACTTCACTTTCTTGCTGTTTGCTTTTGAGATGGGATTTCCCGTGTTGCATAGCTGAGGGTGTCTTTGAACTTCTGATCCTCCTGCCTCCACCTCTGGGTTGGTATTACAGGTGTGCACTAGCACACCCGGTTATGGGGTGGTAAGGATCAAACCCTGGGCTTAACGCAGACTGGGCAAGCACTCTAATAACTGAGCTACCTCTCCAGGCCTCTGTGTGTTTGGAGACAGAATCTCACTATGAAACCAGTTTAGGTTGGCCTTGAATGTGCGGTAATCCTCCCACCTCAGTATCCAACGTGCCTTAGCCTTTAGTCCATTAGCCTTGTGTACCATCCCACCAGGATAACCTACGTTGTCTTTAAAGCCCAGTTTCACCAGGGAATTCCAGGTTCCCTTCCTCCTCTATCATTGGATACAGGATAGGAAGGAGGCATCGGGGTGCGGAGCTCTGTGTTTTAAGGGTCCAAATCATTTCTCCTCGCTGCGCTTTTCTGAGACCATCATTGGCTTGTCGTGGCTCCTTCAGCTATCATCCCCTGCTAGTCACTGCTGACCTGGCATTTGACTGTCACCAGAGTCCCTCCAGGGTCAAAGCATCTG
This sequence comes from Tokudaia tokunoshimensis, assembly GCA_036184795.1. Lineage (NCBI taxonomy): Eukaryota > Metazoa > Chordata > Mammalia > Rodentia > Muridae > Tokudaia > Tokudaia tokunoshimensis. The sequence continues at coordinate 9,096,265 of BTHU01000010.1, forward strand.
TCTCTTTTTCTGGGTGCTTCATCGGTCGCCCCTCTAAGTTCTTAGAACATCGCCTCACTCTCTACTCTGGTTCCCCAAGTGAGCAGATCTCTTTACTTTTCTCTGCGAGTGGCTTCATTCTCCCAGATTCTTGTTATCCCTTTCTAAAGTGTCCCTGGGCATCCCCAGATCAGAATTATGTCTTTGATTTTTACCACACTTCTGTACTCAGTAATGCCTCAGAGTTAACTAGATGGAGAAATGCCGTGCAGGGGAGATAGAGGTTCCATGACTCATTGCTCATCAACATTTCTCTGCCAGCTTTGCTTTGGGGACTTTAATGTCTCGACCTCCCCAACCTCATGAGACACACTTACTCATTCCCACTGGGCTGTCCCAGCTAGGAGAACTAAGAGTTGTCACCACTATGTCCCATTCTCAAGGGTCCCAAGAATACAATCAGGAACCTGTCGGGGCAGATGGTCTGTTCCTCTCCATGAGTGGGTCTGTTCCTGGCCATGGTCAGAACCCATCATTGAAGACTAGAAGATGGGGAAGCCAACTCAGCTCTGGGAGGAGGGTACGGCCCTAAAGCCAGAAATGTGCCCATAGTCCACCATTTTGAAATGGCACAAGCCACTAAACCCAAAGGAAGCCGGTTAGTCAGAGTGCGGTAGATACTGCTTCGGATTGGGCGAGTCGGATAGATCAGGATTGCTGGTCCCTCTGGTTACCAATAGGACAAAAATAGGAAAAAACAAACAAGCAGACACACACACACACACACACACACATAATGAAATCTGTTCTGTGTTGGCCAACTACTCCTGGACATGAATCCTTCTCTGGAGTGTTTCTGATTCTTAGAAACACATCTTGTTCCCTTCTGTCTTTTCTTTAAGTAGATATAACAATTATTGACATAAAATGCACAGATGTTCCTAGCACCCTTAGGATACTGTTCCACCTGTTTTGATGCTTAATTACTGTGAATTCTCTTCCTTCCTTTGAGGAAGTTCCTGGATAAGATCAGCGTTTATCTTGAGGGTCTTGAATATTGGTTTAGTTCCCAAAGTTCACTCAAATGATCCTCTAAGAACTCAAGTCAAGCAAACATAGAGAACGTACCACCGAGACCCCCCTCCCATTTCTTCCTTACCTCTGCTCCAGGGAAGGATGGATACTCACATACCTCATCTTGGCATCTACCCTCATACGGTGTGACTCAGTCTCTTACGATGCCCGGCAAACCTATCTCATCCTTTAGAGTCTCTCACTGGTAAGAAATGTTTCCTTATGCAGTATCAGTTTCTGTAGTTGATTGGCTCTGTTCCAGTGCTTACCGCCGTAGCTGCTCACCCAATTCAAGCACCATATTACTTGAAAAGGAAATGCTGAGAATCAAGTGCCTGCATCTCAGTGAGCTCACCATTATTGAAACAAAACAAAACAAAACAAAAAAAATCCGCAGGAAAGAGGATGGGGTGAAACCTCAGCCCCAGAAGGAGGACTTCTAATCACAACCGTGTGGTATCTTGACTGGAAGCTGAGGTTCGAGATCTTTCTAAAGTCAGTCTGCTTCTCAGCCCTTGGGAACTTTGGGCTCAAGGTCACCTCCAAGATCCTGCATGCTCTGGAAGCAAGGAATGCTGGGATTTTAAGGGCAAGGTCAGCTTTATGAGAGAGAAAAAAAAAAGCTTGGGTCTAAGACTTGGAAAGAGAGAGGCCCAAGAAGAGCAGAGTCATTTGTGTATAACAGCATTCCCTGTATGGGGTGGGGATATCCAGATGCTATAGCAAGTGCATGGTACATTCCTACAAGGTGAGTCTCTGGCCAAGGAACAAAGGATGTTAACGGCCGTCAGTCCTTGGGGATTGAACTAGCTTATGATTCGTGGGTTGGAGCTGACCAGAACACAGAAGAGAAAGTAAAATCTGAAATGGTGTCATTTCTTTGTGCTTTAACGGCCTGTCCCTTGTCAGGAGGTGACTGGCCAGTTCTGCCACCTGTCAGCTCAAGAAGGCAGATTTTGTTTACTGTCCTAAGTTAACCAGTCCCAGGGAGGAGCCCAGGTTGAGGACTAGCTAAGGACAGCTCCTGTTTTCTCCTTTTTTTTTTAGCTTCTTTACCTTCCTTGAGCCAAGTACAAAGTAGAAGAAGCATCTGTACAAAGCTATACACCACAGGTGGTGGAAGAGGCCCAACCGGTAACTGGGATAACAACACTTGTCGTAAGACTGGAAGACTGTGTGCACCTTAGAAACCATTAGCACAATGCCCTCATCTTTGAAAAGGAAATTTTAATTAATTTAATTTTCATTTAATTTTTTCCCATAACATATATATTGATCATGATCTTCCCTTTCCCCCAGTTCCTCGTAGAGTCTGTCTCTCTCCCTATCCATCCAAGTCTGTGTTCTTTCTCTCAAAAATAACCAACAACAGAATTAAAACAAAGTCCAGTAAGAGAATAATACAAAATCAAACCAAACAAAAAAACTTACAACAACAACAGCAGTAGCAGCAGCAGCAGCAACGATAACGTGGAGTCTGTTTTGTGTTGGCCAACTTCTTCTCGGTATGGGGCCTGCTTTGGAGTGTGGTCAAGATGCCCAGTGAACTCTATGGGAGAAAGCTGATTTTCCTCTTTAACCAGCACCAATCAATTTCAGGTAGCTTGGTCCCTGTCATCTTTGTCATTTTTTTTTTTAAAATTCTATAGATGGCACGGCAACACATGAATATGTATGTTGAATAATTTAACCTCTCCTCCTCTGTCACTATTGCACTCTCTTCCTGGGGACAACTCTTAGGACAGACGAGAGTATGTTTGATTCTTGTCTTTTTGGGGGCTTTTTTTTTTTTGTACGAATATCACACACAAAGAATACATGTATACAAAATGTAGACCTAAAAAATACACGTTCGGTTCACAGTAGGAGTCAGTCTGAGTAGTAGTCTTCTTTCAATATTCATGAATTGAAATCATAACCCCAAATTGGCAGTAATTAAAGCTGTGGTCTCAGGGCAGTGAGTAAGACCTGGGGATATGGATTTGGTGCCTTACACAGGCCCAAGGGAATAGCTCTCTTGTCTGTTTTGCCATGTCAGGACACTGCAAGAAGTCAGCAAGAAGTCAGCAGTCTGCATCCCGGAATAGATAGACATCACTGCAGGATAACTACATTAACACCTTGATATTCAACTTCCAATGTTCAGAATGTGGATAAACCTCTGTTATTTATAAGTCACTCAGCCTGTAGCATTTTGTTATAGCTTTGTGAGCTGACTAAGTCACAGGCTGTAGTTCTGCTGTTTTCCTATTCGTATATATGAATACTTTATTCTTTCTTAGCTGTAGTATGATATTCAATAGGATGACCATTAGATATGCTATTTAACTATGCTACTGTGACTGGATGGGTAGAGTTAGTTTGCAACTTTTAATTGATGCTAATAAGATTACAATTAAGATTTTATTTAAAGCGTAGTATAGTGGCACACACTTTTAATCCAAGTACTCAGGAGATAGAGGCAGGCAGATCTCTGTGAGTTTAAGGCTAGTCTGGTCTACATGGTTCCAGGTCAGGGAGGGTTATGTAATGAGACCCCTGTTTAAAAGAGAGAGAGAGAGAGAAAGAGAGAGAGAGAGAGAGAGAGAGAGAGAGAGAGAGAGAGAGAGAGAGACTAATATATACTTCACATATACATATGCATGTATATATGTTTATGACATGTGTATGTATGCATGCATGCACATGCTGCAGATGAGGGTAGATGTGTGTGTGTGTACCATGGTGTGCATGTGAAAGTCTGAGGGCAACTTTGGGTGTTGTCCTTGCCCTCCACTTTGCTTGAGGCAGCGTCTCTTGGTGGTCAGCATAGTGTATCCTAGGCTTACAGCCTATGAACTTCCAGGGATTCTCATGGCTCCACCTCCCATCTCTCCACAGGAGCAAAGGGATTACAGATATGCACCAACATCTATCCGTACAGGTCCTGAGGATCCAAGCTCGGGTCCTCATGCTTGCATGGTAAGCACTTTATCCACTGAGCTATCACTCCAACCAAATTTTTTCTAAGTTAATTCAATTCATTTTAGCTGGATTTCTGTTCCTGGATATCTATATACCCTAGCAGTGATGGCGGGGGGGGGGGGATGAAAACAGCCTTGGAGCCTCTCGTGAGGGATATTGGGCTGTTGAGTTTTCAGTGTCTACTTGGCCAATGTGACTCTAGGTACTGCCGTGAAGGTATTTTGTAGCTATAAAGAGAACTGCCCTAGATAATGTGGGTGGGCCAGTTCACCCAGCTGACGGTCTTGGAAGCAAAGTCTGAGGTTTCTCAGAGACGAAGAAATTCTGCCTCCAGACTGTGGCTCCAGTTCCTGCCAGCCACTTGGCTTGCCTTGCAGATCTCAGACATGCTAGGCCCTGCAATTGCACGAGCCATTTCCTTAGAATAAATCTCCTCATATGCACAGCCACCCCTCCGTATCTGTGGGCAACGCATCTGGGAATTCAATCAATGCTGGATGGAATATGTATTTTCTTTTAATTCTGGAAAATTCCAAACACTAAAATCTGAGCGTGCCGTACCGCACACTGTCTACTGCTCCACCTCCACAGCACTGAAGTGATCCTAAGATGCTACATTAAGTATTCTAAGTCACTTAGAGATGATTTAACACACAGAGGGGGAGTGGGAATCACATGCACTTACTGTCATTATGCTTAACAGACCTGATCATCTGTGCATTTAGGTATATTAGAGATCTGAAACCAGTGTCCCATGGATACCATGAGATAACTGTGTATGTCTAAATATACATGCGCACATGCACACACACACACACACACATACACACACACACATACACACACACAATTTCTATTGTTCTGTTTCTTTACAGGACCCTGATTCATAAACATATCTAGTCTCCTTTAAAAAAAACAATATTTTTAATCTTTGAAGTTTTCCTACATTTATTTGCTGTCTATTGATAATATCCATCCACCACTAAGTTCCTCCGACTTTCTCTAGTACTCTGTTACCCATTTCCTTCCCAACTTCAGGACTTCCTTCAAAAACCTATTATCATTTTTGTTTTTTTTTTTTTGTTTTTGCGAGACAGGGTTTCTCTGTATAGCCCTGGCTGTCCTGGAACTCACTCTGTAGACCAGGCTGGCCTCGAACTCAGAAATCCGCCTGCCTCTGCCTCCCAAGTGCTAGGATTAAAGGCGTGCGCCACCACCGCCCAGCCTATTATCATTTTTAATACCCCGAGTTTAGTTAGTGTTGCCTGTATGTGCTTGGGTGCGGGGTCATCCACTGGGGAATGAGCAACCCACCAGCAGGGCCATATATACCCCTCAAAGAGAGTGTGTCTGGCCATATATATCCCCCAGAGAGTGTGTCTCCCTCCTTCCGCAGCTGTTAATAGCTTGTCCTATGGAAGTGGGTCCTCAGAGGCCCCTCCCCCACCCATGCTGGAATTCTGACTGGCTTGATCTTGTGTGGGTCTTGCATAGAAAACCACATCTGCTGTCAGTCTTGGAGAAGCCACATTGTCACATTGGGAAGGTTATATTTCTACATCTCCTCCCCTTCAGTCAGGCTTTATCTTTGCCCATTTTCAAATACCAAGAAGAGGATATTTTAAGACCCACAGAGGGGGCTTCAGACCAGAATCTCATAAAGCACTGCTGCCCAGGCCCTGCCTGCTGTTTGCAGAGACACCAGCTCTTCATGGCCTTAAAAGCTCAGCTGTCTTTGGTTTCTGTCTTCCCTAAGTGGCTAGTTATCAGTCATCGTCTACCAGTGAGAGAGACTGTCTCTCCCTCTTCCAGATGGCTGTGAATATCGTCCCCATAGCAAGTCACCTTTACCATTTTGCAAGCCTTGCCTGCATAGATGCACACCTTCATAGAGGACTTCTCCTTCCTTCTCCGCTCACTGGTCTCCAGGGCTTGCCAGCTGTCGCCACTGAGTCTGTTGCTGACATTCCCCAATAATGATGGCTCCTGGCAGGTGGTTGAGGAAGGCAAGACCAGCAGAGGTCATGGATCTGTAAAAGGATACAGAAGTGGCCCCTCATGATTGTCAGTTCCCATTGAAGCATCTCTGTTCCCTACGGCCGGAGCAGAATAATGACAGGTAAAAGAGTAAGCTTGGAAGAGAGATGACCCACTTAAAAAAAAGAAATCAATCATAAAGATGAAGCCTCTTAGGCTATGCAAGTGGGGTAGGGGGAGGACGAGGTGGAAGGCTGGCCAGAGCGGGCCTCCTGAGTTTCCTGTTTTCAGGCAGGCGGGAAGCAGAGAGCAAACATCCTCCTTCTTCGTTTATGGTCTTTGTTCTTGCTCAGTCAGTGTGTGGTGCAGCAGGGTGGCCTCTCGGGTGCGTGCTCCTGTCTGCGTTATCTCCCTCGGATCAAAAGAGAAAATGCATGAGAACGTGTTCCGGAGGCCCGGAGACTGCACACATGCCAGTTACGATCATGATCAGGAAAGCTGGGGCTGGGACCTGTGGGGAAGCTAGGATTGTGTCCCTGAGACCTGTCTCCTCCCTGGAGACTGCTCGTCAATGTGCCAGGCACTAAGTTGGACACTGGGGGAGGGAGGAGGAGGTCCCTTAATGAACTGAATCTAAGGATGGATAACTAACAATGACTAATGCCGACAGCCCGGATTAGACCGTTCATTCCTTCATGCGGCCTCTTGAGTGACCCATTCTAACAAGCTTTGAGTAGTTTCTTCTGTTCTCCTCTCCCAAGATCTGGATAATCCATAATCATCCTTCCCCATTCGTCCAACAAGGTCCCGGTTTATACCAGTTCACCCTCCCCCCCAATGTGGTTACTAAGAGAAAATTTTTCCTTCTTAGAGTGTTGACAGTTTAGTCAAATCCGTAATCTCAGTAGATGAGACAGGAGACTTAGAAGTCGGTTCAAGGCCTTTGGAGGCGACAGAGTGATATCCAGACCAGCCTGGGTAATTTAGTAAGACCTTTATCTCAACATGCAAAGTAAAACGTGCTGGCGATCCAGCTCAGTGCTAAAGCACCTGCCTTAATGTGTATGACTCCATCCCTAGTACTGAACGGGAAAAAAAAGTGTTCTAATTGAATTATGAATTTGAGATTCTTCCTAGCCATGGAATGCTGAGCAGAGAGGGCTTGGTTGGAGGTAGGACCGATTGGGCTATTCAATCACCTGGAGCTTGAGGCCTTTAAAGCCAAGGCTGGGGCTGCAGTGCCTGGCTCCCCACATAGCCTGGGCAATGGTTGAGCAAGAAGGAGGAGTAGGCAGCTAGGATGCATGGGAGCAGAGCCTGGGCATCTCATCCCTGTGAAAAGTTAGCCCCAGCTGCTGAAACCCATGCCAGTGAAATGCTGAAGATTCAATCCAAGGCCGCAGGAAACTAGCAGAATCAAAGAAGAATCCAAGCGCGAACAGAATCAGTCTCCGAGCCCGGTATTTGTGGCAAGATGTTCCCACATGTCTAGTGGGTTGGATAGCTAAGAATACATGTCATTTGTTTAGCGTTTGGCACGGACGGGGCATGTTTGCATGTGATCTGGCTTGGGGCTCCCAGCCACGGGAGGCAGGGAGTTATCACCCCCACCGTTTTTTACTCTTTAGGATGGGGGAAAACTTGTCCCAGACTGCACAGCTCAAAGGTGCCAGTATGTAGCATCTCCCAGAGCCTGTGTTCCCTGTCTTAGCCTTTCACCTCATTGCTATGGAAACAGCTTCGAGGCTGGCCAAAAAGTGTTTTGCATAAGATAGGTGCTCCAGTGCCCACCGCAAAATCAGTTTTGCCCCACAAGACCAAGGTTGGGGGCTTTGTTCCTATAATTTGTCCCATCGGAAAATGGACCAGGGAAATTCCGATGCCTCGGGGGAATGGTAGAAGGCCTCTCTCAGAGAGCCTGTGTGCTAAGAGAAGGAAGGCATCGATCGCACGGGCTGATTTCTGTTTCTAACTTGCTGGAGTCCAGCCCGAGCACCAGCCGGGGGTAGGACCCAGCCTGGTAGGCAGCAGCTGTGAGCAGTGTTTCGGAGAGCCCAGCTGCAGCTCTCACTCCGTGATTGGGGACATGTGAAGGCAGGGCAATTGAACTGCTGGTGACCCCGTGGAGCAAGGAGGCTAATTAAAGCTTCTCTCCCCACACTTCAGTCAAGCCCCTCCTGCCCTTCCTCCCGATGGAGGGGCTGATAAGGAGGGATTGGATTTATGAAAAGAGATGAAGATGTTTGGATAAGCCGAGGTACCAAGGCAAGCCGGCTGGACGAGTTCTGGCCTGACCAAGTCAGCGGGGTGGTTGACAGAGCCTTACAGGCAGGCAAGACAGGGGAAGAAGAAGGGGGAGAACGGAGTGCTAACCCCGACACCCCTCAGGCCTGTTCTCCTAGCAGTTCAGATGAACGGAGTGCTAACCCCGACACCCCTCAGGCCTGTTCTCCTAGCAGTTCAGATGGAAATGGAGACTTGTGTGCCCTCCCACGAGCCCCCCTCCCCTGCCCCCAGCAACTCCCAGATCTGCCACTCAGATCCCTTGTGATTGGAAGCAACATCAGGGCAGGAGGCACAATAAGTCCGGACCCGAGATGAAGAACTTTTCTATTCAGAGGTGAAGAGGCCAGGCTGCCCCCCAGGAGTCGAACACTGTGTGCACGGCTGTGCATATAGCTGGTCCTCAGGACAACCTTTCCTTTGAGTGGTGTGTTTATTATCAGGCCTGTTGTGTTACTGTGTCATCAGTGACTCCGAGGTGTTTGGTACCTTCCCTAAGGACACCTAGCTAAGAGGTGCTAATCTGGAGATCTAAACCAAGTAGCACGTTTAAAAGAATAGATCAAGCAGTAAGACTTTGTTCCAAGGGACGGCATACGTTAGCGAGCCATTCCTCTGTCTCGTGAGACAAAGTGGACTTCAGGAGTATCTGCGTACTTCCGGTGTTTGTCCTGGACAGTCCTGGGTCCTGACTTGCTCCTGGATAAGCAGTTCCTATCTGTCCTCCACCACCAGTCCCTCTAGCAGTTACTGGGAGAAGGATGGTAACTGAGCCTGGAGACTAACCCACTTCAAGTCTCAAGCCCTGTCTGGGGAAGTCCCAGCTTCTAAGCTACCTAGAAAGAAAATATCTAACCTGCTTTTCATATAGGCAAGTTGGGGTGCTGCAACTTCCTGAACTCTTGATTTGGCCCCTGGTTTTGCCTGCCCAAGTGGCATGGCTGCCCCTTGCCTACTTCTTAGTACACCCAGCCAGCCACACTCAGCCCGAGGGCTGTGGAGAGAAAAGGAAGAAAAGGCTTGACCGTCTCTGAGGTTGGACGGGGAGAATGGTTGGTGAGTGCTGTGTCTGTGGAGCTGGATGTGGACCACACTAAAGCACTTCTAGATTACAGGCAGAGCCAGAATCCAGTATTTGGGAAAAGCTGGGAAGACAGTAGGGTTTTTTCTGATTCTAGTCTCATAGGAGATCAAGCCACACCTCCAGGCTTGGCTCCTCCCTTTGGCAGAGCCAGAATTACCTCCTTCCCTTTAGCCCACAGAGAAGACTTAGGTTCCTATTCCGTGACAGGACCATCCAGGTGGGCTGATTCCAAAACCACGTGTGATGTGCATCGGCTTGAACAACTGATTTCCTGCACTTTTTACCCTTTCGTGTGAATTCTTTTTCACACACACACACACACACACACACACACACACACACAAGCAAAACCAGGAACTGGCTCGTTAAGACTGGTCTAGCCATCCCATATACAGTCACCAAACCCCGGACGTTATTGTGGATGCTGGGAAGATCTTGCTGGTGGAAACCTGGTATGGCTGTCTCCTGAGAGGCTCTGCCAGAGCCTGACAAAGACAGAGGTGGAAGTTCACAGCCAAGCATCAGACAAAGCTCAGGGGTCCCGGATTGTACAGGCTGGTTTTGTGTGTCAACTTGACACAGGCTGCAGTTATCACAGAGAAAGGAGCTTCAGTTGGGGAAGTGCCTCCATGAGATCCAGCTGTGGGGCATTTTCTCAATTAGTGATCAAGGGGGAGGGCCCCTTGTGGGTAAGGCCATCCTTGGGCTGGTAGTCTTGGGTTCTATAAGAGAGCAGGTTGAGCAAGCCAGGGGAAGCAAGCCAGTAAGGAACAGCCCTCCATGGCCTCTGCATCAGCTCCTGCTTCCTGACCTGCTTGAGTTCCAGTCCTGACTTCCTTTGGTGATGAACAGCAATGTGGAAATGTAAGCTGAATAAACCCTTTCCTCCCCAACTTGCTTCTTGGTCATGATGTTTGTTCAGGAATAGAAACCCTGACTAAGACACCGATGGAGGAGATGGAGAAGGGACTGCAGGAGCTGAGGGGGTTTGCAGCCCCATGGAGGGAGCAACAGTGTCAACAAGCCAGAACACCCCCCCCCCCGGAGCTCCTGGGGACTGGACCACCAACCAAATACACATGGCACTGACCACATATGTGCCAGAGGATGGCCTTGTTGGACATCAGTAGGAGGAGAGGCCCTTGGGCCTGAGGGTGTTTGATGCCCCAGTGTAGGGGAGTCCCAGTGCAGGAGGGTGGGAGTGGGTGGGTGGGTGGGGGAAGCACCCTCATAAAGGCAGGGGGAGGGGGATGGGGTAGGGGGTTCTGAAGGGGAAACCTGGAAAAAAAAAGACTGGTCTAGCCTGGTCAGATCAAGTTTTAGCTTAGAGGAAGGTAATGTGATAGTATAAATGCAGGCTGGGGCAAACCTCTGCTTGTTGATATCAAGTGTCTAGCCTTCTGGTTAAATGCAAAGCACAGTGTATAAATGAGCCTGGGTCATTGAAGCCAACAGCTCTGACTGGGTTTTAACACTGGTCATGGCACCCACAACTCACCACATTAGTGTCAGTTTAACGGTTGGCTACATGGGCCAGGGGTAATATTAATGATTACTTGTGAGTTAAGTGGATATGGAACTTTTACACAGAAAGCTGCCGGCCTTTGCTAGTTTTTCTGGGCAGCGCACACTGTGCAGGCTGGGATGGGCAGTGTGACCAGGAGCTCCATAGAGAATACAGACAAAAGATCCTGAAAGCTACAGTAGGTAGAACTGGGCCTTGGCCTGGTGCTCCAGCCAGAAAGCCCCTGGGAAGGTGAGCTGCCTCCCCTTGGGGACTGAGTCTTTGTTTTTGAGCCAGGGCTTTCTCTCCAGAGCTAGAGAGCCATGCAGAAGGCAGTTCCCTAAAGCCCAGAGGTGGGGAGAACAGGCCCCCAGCTTCCTCTCTAGAAAGAAGCTGCCGAGAGGCCTAGGCTGGGTGTTTCCCGTGCCAAGAGGGGAATGCCCACCAGTGATTTACACAGACATTTATAGAAAGCATACAGGTTTACTCATTCATAAAATAGAAGAACAGAGTGTTTTCAACCTGGCTGGGCTCTTGGGTAGTGTGGCTGATCACAATCATTTCCGGACATGCCCTGATTTGCCCGCAGGGAGAAGGCCAAGGCTGCAAGGGAACTGACTGCAAACAGAGCCGCCCAGTGCAGGCTTCCTGCCGCGTGTAGGACTGGAGCTACACTGAACTGATAGCAAGGGTCTCCTCCCAACCCCGGGGGCAACTGGTCCTCTTTAGACACTCTACCTTCCAGAGCATCCCAACTTGTAGGTCTGGCACCTGAGGCTTTGAGGGCCACCATGTGAGATCATCGGAGTAAGGGGATCTAACCAGGCTACCCATAATATCCGATTACAGTGGGCAACTTCGTGGGAGCACATCGGGAGCCTTCCCTTCCCCAGCAGCCAGTGTCAGCCTCTGAGGGGCCAGCCAGTGGGTGGGCAGCGAGCACCCATTTTGTCAGAAGCCACAGACCCACAAAGAGTGATTTTCTTTCCCCGGTGCCGCTCTGGGTCCTCCACTTCGGGATTCCAGGGGCTATGGGCGGAGCTTTAGTGGTGGATGTATGACCAGTGGAGCCAGTGGCGGGCTGCTGAACAAGAAGCAAGAACTAAATACAAAGTGGGCATCAAAGAGGTTGGCGGTCTGGACCAGATGTCCCCTTCGGACTGGGACTGCCGTCTCCTCTAGGAGGGGCTCCAGCTAGGCTCTGCTGTGGGAATCCTTGAAAGCCCTGGGGAACCCTAAGCACAATACCACAGAGGAGAGGGAGAGGGGGAGGGGAGAAGGGGGGAGGGGAGAAGGGGGGAGGGGAAGGCGGCTGTGCGGATGGGGAAAGCAATAGCAATTTCTTTGCCAGTTGCTCTAGCAAAACTCTGCAGGCTTCAGGTTAAACAACAGGCATTAACCTCTCGAAGTTCCAAAGGCCTGAATAAAGAGGAACAGCAGAGTTGGTCTTTTCTGAGGCCTGGCCCCTTCCTCTTCGTCTCTTGCTGACTGCCTGCCACCTTATCACAATGTCCCCCTTTGGTCACCTCTCTGTGCCCACACATGTCCATCCTAATCTCTTCTGGTGAGGATAGCAGGAGTATTGGGTTGGGACCGCTGCACAGGACTGTGGTTTTACCTTGGACGACTGCTCTAAGGTTGGCTTCTGGCACATACAGGATCAGGACACAAAGCAAGGTGTGTTATTAGCCTTGGGGTTTAGCATCCTTCATGAATCTTCATTAATGTAACTAACCCAGGGAGAGGTGGGACCCTCTATGGGCACATTGCTCAATATATCAAATAACTAACTAATCTGAGGCTAAAGAGGGGCCTGGAAGTATGTGATCACTGTTTTTCAAGAGCAGGCAAGTTTACCTCCTATGCCAGAGTCCGTGCACAGAGAGGCATAACACCTTAGGTAAGTCTGCTGCCTTTTGTAGCCTTGGAGTAACTTCCTACAGTGTTCTCCGTGAGGAGATCTTCATGGGGCATGAGGGAACACAGCAAAGAACTGGACTGACAAAAAAATGAGGATGGTAATAAGGCCCCTTGTATGGAGGCTGCTAAAAACTGCACCAGAATCCACAAAAATGTCAAGAATGTGGTATTTAGAGCTGTGTGTCTCAGTCCTGTGTCTCCAGATCCTTGACTCTCAATTCCAAGAGTATTGTCTGAGAGGCCAAGGCATACTCATGCCATCCATGAATGTCTTTCTAGAGGTCCCTATGTGTCTCTGAAGGCCTTGTGTTTCTTATGTTCTTGTGTTTGTTCTGCCAAGGGCTCTCATCAGCTCCTGTGTGAAGCAGAATCACTTCCCACATGGTGGGAAGAGTCACTGGAAGCTCCCTCTGTATCCTTCGAATGCTGGGCCTTCTGGATGCGTGGGCCACCTCATGCTCCCATGGGGACTCCCAGGGTATTCATAAAGTCATTTGTATTTAATATACAGGAGTGATGTGGAATTTAAAAGATGAATTTTGAGACGAGGACCCAACTTGGGCGGCAAGAGACAATTTGAAGGTGTTGCCGCTGGCCACATCCACTGCACATTTGAACACCAGTGTAACTTAGCATGACATTAATAATAGGAAGTCAAAGTATGTGGTGATTGGGTAAATGAATAGACAGTTAGATGACAGGTGAATGGATAGACAGACAGGCAGACAGATATATAAGTTGATAGGTAGATGACAGACAGACAGTTAAATGACAGGACAGACACGTAAAGAAAGATAAAGGGTTGGTATTGACTTGAATATTAAATGTCCCCCATAGGTTCATGTATTTGAACACTTGGTCCCCAGATGGCGGGGTGATTGGGGAAGGAGGTGGAGTCTCACTAGGAGAAGTGGGTCACTAGAGGTAGATGGGCTCTGAGGTTTTATAGAGTGGTCCCACTTTTCCTGTGCACCCTCTCCTTCATGACTGCAGATATAACATGACAAGCAGCCTCCTGCCTCTTGGTACCAAGGCTTTCTCTCCACGATGGCTTTTGTCTCTTGAAACATAAGCCCAAATAGCTCCTTCCTTCTTCTAGTGGCTGGCTTCCTGTCAGGGCTTTTCTCACTGCAAACAGCTGATAATCGGTATAGTAGGCTTTTACTAATTGAATTCTGAGGGCTGAAATGTAGGTACAGGAGGAATCCTAGAGTTGGAAAATCATTTAAAATCCTATGAATGTTGAATCAGGTGAGGATGATCCCCACTGGGTATAAATCTAGAATAGAGACACTGGCAGTGAGCAAGAGATTCACAGCCTCCTAATACGTGTTCTCTTGAGCTACTTATTATATACAATGAGTGTTATAAACCCTACAAAAGCATCTAATATTAGTAAGGACGCAGGGAAAGTCTTGGGAATCGCCATCATCACTGTGGGACAAAGGTTGCACGTTGTTCATCCAGAGGACACAACCTGTGTTGCACATTAGCAACGACACACATTATCTATTCATAAGGATTTTCTGGGTCAGACATCTCTACTTATGATATTCTAGTGAAGGGGGAAGGGGAGTCAGGTGTAGTGGTATACCTCAATTTTATCACTCAAGAGACCAGAGCAGGGGCAATCCTGACTCTGAGAGATGGTGAGAGCCTGCCTCAGGACACAAAAACCAAAAGTATCCCTGAAAGGCTGCTTCTGTCACCGTGCCTCCTCTGCCCGATGCCTTGCTGTCTCTACCGTGATGGAATCAGTCCCTTGAGTGGTTAGTCAGAATAAACACATATCTTAAATGGTTTTTTATAGGGAGTTCGGGCACTGCATTTAAAAGTAACTAATATGAGGGGTAAAGAACCATGTGGCATGTAACTTGTCCCTAAGGGGTGTAGACCACGATGCTCATCCACACTGGTAAAGGCTACGGGCTGTTAATGAGGAGCAGCTCCGACGTCATGTCTTTTTAGATGCTTGCAAATTTTCCAAATGGAATGTAGTTTAAAGACAGCCACCACGGAGGATGGATGGGGTGTTCAGCCTCACCCGCCACTTCAACACATTGCCCGGATTCTGCTTTATACTGAATGGATTGCTGTCCACTTGGTAAAGTGGTCAAGCCCTGTCTCTTCTGGCTTCCTTCCGTCATCTAGGACCAGGATCCCAACTTCATCTCAGTGTTCTGAGGCAGGAGGATTCTAGGTTCGAGGCCAATCTGGGCTGCATAATAAGACCTCATCTCAAAGAAACACAGCATAAACACACATCTGTTTCTTTGTGTCATAATTGTTGGGGTTATTTATTATCTGTGTAACTAAAATCTTCTCTGTGCTTAACATGATCTCTGCTCCTTCGATTGACAAGTGATGCTTATGATTATTATTCAGTGTATATATGTGTGTTTATGTGGTATATGTGGTTCATGCACATGTGTGGTGTGGTGTGGTGTGCGTGTGTGTGTGCGTGCGTGCGTGCGTGCGTGTGTGTGTGTGTGTGTGTGTGTGTATGTGTGTGCGCGCGCGCGCATGCGCGCGCGCAGATGCCAGTGGTCACCGTTGGGTGTTTTCTTCAATTTCTGTTCCATCTTACTTTCTGAGACACAGTCTCTCACTGCACCTGGATTACTTTAGCCCTGGAGTTGGAGATTAATCAGCCCAGGCAGAATTGATGTGGCCCCATCTGAACAAAGAATAAAAAAGAAAGTTGGTATGACTTTTCTCCTTTTCATCTTCCCTGTTAACCAGCACGATTCCAGTAGTGCCTGGCTCGAAGGATGGCCAGAGAGTGTAGGAGAGTCACCAGCTCACTCTCAACAGAACGTGTTTAACACCAAGAAGCAAGCTGGGTATAGAGACACATGCTCGTTATCCCAGCATTCAGGAGACTGAGACAGAAGGATGAAAAGTTTGAGGACAGCCTGGGCACACCAAACACCGAGAAGTGGGCTTACATTATTTCCTGTCACAGAGATGTTAGAATTGGTTTTTATCTTTTTATAATTCTTTTCCATCCGGGGGGGGGCGTTATGTGTGTATTTGCATGTACATGGCTGTGGATGTCAGAGGTCAGACATTCCTAGGCCTTGTTTCTTGGATGGCTACCGCTATGGCATCCTCTGTCTCTCTGTCTCTGCCTCTCCCTGTCTTAACACCTCTCTCTGTCTCTGCTTATCTGTCTTTTCCTGTCCATCTCTGTCTCTGTTTCTCTCTGTCTCTCCTTCTGTGTCTGTCTGTCTGTCTGTCTCTGTCTCTCTGTCTCTCTGTTTCTGTCTGTCTGTCTGTCTGTCTCTCTCTCTCTCTCTCTCTCTCTCTGTGTGTGTGTGTGTGTGTGTGTTTTAGGACAGAGTATTGGACTTGTCCTGGAACTTGCCAACCTTCTAGCTCTAGGGATCTGCCCATCTCTGACTCCTCAGCCCTGGAACTATAAGTAAATGTTTGTAATTTCTCCCAACTTTGTAAGAACATGGACCCTGGGGATTGAACTCCGGGCCTTGTGTTTATGCAGTGTGCATTTTTCTGATAGCTACCTCCCCAGCTCACTGTCCTCCTCTCATGCACCCCTTCATCACAGCCGGGCATTCTCTGCTTCTACAGCCCCTCCATCCACATCCCGTCTTTGCTGGTGCCCTCTAGAGTTATAACCCCCCTTCCAGATGCTACTGTAGTTTACTCAATTGATATAGCTTGTCTACTAAATGCGAGGTACCGGAGCCCCAGTCTCCCTCTCTTCATATAAGTGCCACAAGGGCAGACAAGATGCACAGTCTGGTTTGTCTTGCCCCTTGGTGTAGACGTAGGAAGCCTATTAAGTATTTGTTAAACTATAGGCAAACTCTTCTTCCCGGAACTTTTCTATAACACACACATGTGATGTGCATATGTCTTCAGGTCTCTTGTTTTGTCTGTTGTTATCTTTTGAGCTTGACATGTCCCCGACAGGGCTGTGTTTTGAATGGGTGACCCCCAGTTGTGGTGCTATTTAGGAAGGTTCTGGAAGCAGGGAGTTTGGGCCTAACTGGCAGAACTAGGTTCAAATTGATGAATGGGTGAGGGGTACACCCAACCCCCTTTCCTCACTCCAATTATGCTTGGTGGATTCTATTCTTGATTTGTATTAAGGCTGAGATTAAGCGGGTGCTGAACATGTGTGTGATCTACAGTGATTCTACTGTGTTGGTCATTTATAGGGACATGGACGACACGCTTATCAGCACATTCCAACATTGTGGTTATTTAGCACAATGATGGTTGGTCAGTGGAGAGAGATAACTCCCACCACCCCCAGGTGCTAGTTGCTAATACTGTGTCCTTGGCTGCTCCTGGGTAATGAAGAGGAGGAAGGAGGCAGTCTTGGGTCTAGCCTTACATTTACTGACTGTTACTTCTTGGGCTGAACTCTTCTCTGGAAATTGGGGTCCACATATATAAAACATGAGTGGGCATGGGGGCTATGGAAATCGTTGCCACTTTGTTTCTTCAAAGGCACAGAAAACCAGAAAGACCCTGTTGGAGGAACTAGATTCTTTTGCACGGTTCAAGGCAGGGACAACTCTGGCCTGGTCACAGCCACTGGACATAGTAGCCCATGTCCTAGAATCCTGGGAACATTTGTAGCATTTTTGGGGGAAAAGACTTTAGTGTGCCAGTTTTCAGCCAGCTCTGTTTCTGAATGTCAGCAGAGAGAGCTGGCAGAGGAGGGCCACACACCCTCCCCTGTCCTTGCCTGGTGGCAGCACTTCAGTAGGCTCTCTAATGAGCTTACCCCCCTCCCAAAAGCCAGGCTTGTTTGCTTCTCCTGGGAGCCTGGCACCAAGCCCTAGATGCTGTCATTGTTTTGGGGACAGACTCCCCTCTCCTCCCCCACATCCCCCACCCCCGTGCCCCAAGTGGCTCACTCTACTAGACCAGGCAGCTTTGCCTCAGACCAGGCTCCCACTCTGGGCATCTACAGCTATTCTTCATCTTGGTGGCAATGGAGAGAGGGCCCAGAGCAGCTTAGCTGGGTGTGAGTTGATGTGTCCTTGAGGATGTCCTTGTCTGCCTGTTGCATCCCGACTGTCCTCTGGCTGGGTTTGGGGTGTGTGTGTGTGTGTGTGTGTGTGTGTGTGTGTGTGTGTGACCTGTACATTCTTCATTCACAACTTGTTGTGGGTTTGTATTTCTCTTCCAAGAGAGGCCGGGGGTGTGGTTGCAAAATAAATCTTCATTTATTTTTTTTTCCTTCTCCCCAAAGAAATCATTGTGTTGTAATGCAGGAGAACCTGAGCTGATGACATTTTTATGGGGCTGCTGCTAGTGAAGAGTGTCGTGTCTGCCTGAGACATCCAGAAAGTCCATAGATTTTTTTTCCCTTCCCTCCACTGCCATCCCCCACCCCCTTTTCTCTCTCAGCAATACAATTTCAGTTCAATACTTGTCTAGAATTCCCAGTGGGGCTACCTAGGCACAAGGGGGTGGGCCTGGGGGGAGATGACATCATGTCTTTGTCAGAGGATTGGCTGCTTCCAGGCTATAGGAATGATATCATCTCTGCGTGGACTCCCCCCCCCACCTCTTTCCTTCTAGCGCTTTACTGGCTGGATAAGGGCCCCCACCACAGGATACCCTGTTGCCTTGGAGACCACAAGTTTTCAACCTTGTTGTCTGAAGGGATGGTCATTCATTATATGTGTGACATGGGGGTAAAGGGTCTGGGGAGGGAGCTCCGGGCAGAACGGTTTTGAGGGAAGGCTGTGGACAGCAAAATAATGAACAAACATATGTTTTACGCATGAGAAGCTGTCAGAGATGGCAGCGAGGGAAAGGTCACGGCAGATGGCACTCCGTACATGGAAAACTGAAGACAGAATTCTAAAGACGGACAAGCAGTGGCCAAAATATTGTGGAAAGTGGCCACCCCCTCCCTGAGACAGCTCATTAGAAAGACTGTGGAGTGCCAGATCCCAGGAGGTGTGTCGGAGGGGAGGGGAGGGGGTGGTTGAGGCTCTCTGGACAAGAGTCCAGTTACCCTGGCCTCTGCTAAATGTGGATACCTACACAGCTGTGTCCCACAACCAGCTTGTCTCAGGCCACAAGAAATCTCTTCAAACACTGAGCCAGATAAGGACCACCCCCTGTAGCTCCCGAAACTGTGGGTGCCTCCAAGAACTAAGAAGTAGTCTCTCAATATGTTCCCAGAAGTGGAGGAGAGCAAAACCCCTCAGAGAGGTTGTGTGCAGGAGGGAGGTGTCTGTGTCCCTGTGTCTCACTGACTTGGTCTCACGGATCACACAAACCAAGACCCCAAGCTGCTGTATTTTCATCTATTTATTTTTGGTCTTTTGAGACTGGCCTGGAACTTGCTATAGAGACCTGGATGACCTTATTATGTAGACCAACCTAGCCTTAAACTTCCCATAATCCTTCAGCCTCTTAACCTCTCAAGGATTGGGCTCGCAGGTGTGTGCCACGATGTCTAACTTCCCCTGGATAGTTGAAAGAGAGCAGCATTTAAGTTCCCCTTTAGTCCTACCTTGCTTTGCTTCTTCACAAAAGCATTTGACCTTGCTCTATGACAGAGGGAGTTTTGGGCGATTCTTGTCATTGGACAAACAACATGGAATACCACGATCAGATCTGAGCTGCTTGTTATGAGGTCCCTTGATGCCATGAGACACAGTAGACCCAGGATTCATGATAGTGATAGTGTCTCTTTAATAAGGAGTGCATTGTAAAGCAATGTGTAGTGAGCATATGATTACTAACATGGTTGTTTCTTATTATTAGGTGTCAGGTACATAGCTGTATGTGCTATACTTTCAAACTCCTGGCAAAGCAATAAGCTTATTTGTGTATCATTGTCACTACAAACAGATGACTAACGCATTGCATAATGACTGGATTATGGTCATGTTCAGTCCATTGTGAGGTGAAACACTGCTGCGTGGCATACGACTGCTCATTTGTGCATACTCACAGCATAGGCACCAGTATACATGTACCCACATACTGTGTCTGCATGTATGTGCATGTCTATAAATCCGTATACATGCATTGGATGTACATGTGTGCATATGTGCGTGAGATATATGTGTATTCATGTAAGTATGCATGTAGAGGTCAGAAGAGATACCCGGCTTTATCAGTCTCCATTTCATTCTCTTGAGACAAAGTCTCTCACAAAACCTGAAGCTGAGCTGATGCCCCGAAACCCTCCACATTGCTGAACTTCAAGCTACATACATGTTCAGTCATATTGGCTTTTTCCTTGAGAGCTGGTCCTCGTGATTGTGTAAAAAGTGCTCATCCCTGATCCCTTTTATTTAAGTACAGACACATAGCCGTGCCTATGTGGGTTCTCATGCATCTCTGTATGATTGTATTTCCTCAAGTCTGTTGTTCGAAATTTCCAATTGTTTTTGGAGGATGTACTCCAGGGGTGTAGGTCTATTTTAAAACCCAGTCACTAGGAAAGGCGTTCTGAAGGGCAAATGAATACAACTGTGGAACTGAAGTGACCGGATGTCTGTCATCTCAGAGAAAACAGGGTGTGGACCCCCTTTTTTCTCTTTTTCTATATTTGTGCTCATGTGTGCATGTGCGTATATGTATGTATGTGTTGCATGTTTATGTGTGTATGTATGTGTGAAGTTCATGCTTATATCTGTGTGGGCATGTGTGTATGTTGCATGTTTATATATATACATGTTTGCATCTGTGAGGTCATATATGTGTACTTGTGGGGGACATGCGTATGTTTTTGTTTATATATGTATGTTTGCATCTGTGTGTATTTGTGTGTGTGTGTGTATGTGTGTGTGTGTGTGTGTATGCATGTAGAAGCCTAAGGTTGATGTTAAGACTCATTCTGTTACTCTTTTGCTTTATTAATTGAGCCAGGCTCTCTCAGTCCCACCCGGGCCACACCAATATGAATACTCTTGCCAACTAGCTTGGTCTGGGGATCCCCCATCTCCCTCCTCCTAGGCTGGAATTACAGGTGGGCCACCGTGTCTACCAGGCATTTCTGTGGGTTCTTGGGATCAGAACTCTGATTTTCTTATTTGGGCAGCAAGCACTTTAAAGACTGAGCCATATCCCCACCCCCACAGAGTCATTTCCCACTAATCTTTATCTATCACTCTCTCTCTGAGAGACTTACCAAGAAGTCTGGTTTCCACTCCCAATCCCACCCCCGTTTGGGCATACCACTTTATCCATCTTTCAAAGCTAAATGAATTACAGTTAAATAAAACTAGACGCTTGGTTTTTCAGTCACACCAGCCAACATTTTAAGTCCTCTGTGACTAGCACCTGCTCTCCCAGAAGCTGTAATCACAGGACTTGTCTACCATTGCAAAAGGTCAGTGTGGGCCAGATCCAACCTGGTCACTCCATTGGTGTAATCGTTAGTTGAGTGTGTCTGGCTTTCTGGGCCAATTTCCTCATAGCTCCTACTACCTTGAGTTGTTGGGGCCTTAAACGAGTGAATTCTTGTAATGGTCTTAGCATAGCGTTTGGGATGGACTCACCAATCAGTCATGGCTGTCACCATCTGCACGGAAGCCTGTGGCTAGCTACTGATGCATGCCTCTGGCCTGACTGTGCATCTAGATTACGTTATTTTTTGGTAATAGGAGCCTCGCCACCTCTGCAAAAGACGCTCTTGGACTCCCAGAGAGCACCTACGGAAGGCATCCTCTAAATTCCTTGGAAAAGCTCAAAGCCTCTCTTACGAGTAAGAGGTGTTTATGTGGGAGCTAAGAAGGGGCTGTGAGGTTAGGGTTGAACCCTCATGACCTCTAGGCTGAACCCTTAGCCTTGGTCTACCACAGGACCACGGAAGCTCTGTCTCCTCCCTTGGATCAGGAGCGGCAAGCAGAGACTCTGCAATGAGGTTGAATTAGCCTAGCATTCTTCTCCGGTGACCTAATGAGCCGGCATCACTAAATGACCATTAGACAGAAAGTTTGTGTGAACTGCAATCAAAGAGTTCCTCAGAACTTCCTGAAAGGGGAGATAATATATCTAAATAGCTTCCTGCCTCTCCTCTGCCAAGCAGCAGCAGGACAGATTCTCCTACCGGGAAATTATTTAGCATTGGGTGATCTGAACCCTCCCTGCTTGGAGGAGTGACTGGGACTATGTAGGGGAAGTGAGTGGGCTATGAGGCCCTCCAGATGCCAGGGCTATGTGGAGACTGTTGTTCCAGCCATCCTTTCTGAGCTGGAGATTAGGAAGGCACAGGGGTTGGGCAGCGAGGGAGGGTCTGGAAGGACAAGGGACAGAGAGGGCAGGTTTTAGGTTCTGTGTCATCAGACCCTCTAGTAATTTTTTTTTCTCTGATTCTTAGAAACCTCAATTCTTGTTTTAGGAAGAGAGGGAAGGACAGATTGCTTCCTGCCTGCCGGATGGCTTCCAAGCCCCCTGTGTGTGTCTCTTTGGAAGACCTTTCCCTCACTATTAAAAACATGTTTGGAGGCTTTGCTTTATATGGAAACTGCAATTTAGCATAAGCAAACCACAAAATGGAAACCAGAGAGGCCCCGTTCTATCCCCGGTCCATTTGCTGAGGGGGAAGGAGGGGGCTCCCTGAATTTGGGTGAGGCAAGCCTTCCTCAGGTCACATGGTGTGTCCCCCCCACCCAGGCCTTACTTCCCAGAGGTGTGGGCAGTAGGACCATCGAGATGGAGAAGGCTGGGAGGAAGCACAAGGTGTCTGTCCCTGGGGGCCAGGTCTTATGAGGCCAGCTGCCTATGGCTCTGGAAATGTCTCAGGTATGAATTCTCGTTCTCTCTCTCTCTCTCTCTCTCTCTCATTTTCATGTTGTATTTTATAAATTATTTAAGGAAATCTTTTCATACAACATATTTTGCTGGTATTCTTTCCCTCCGCCAAGTCCAGCCAGATCCTCTCCACCTCCCTAGCCACCCACCCAACTTCCTGTTCTTTCTCAAAAAAACCCAAACCAAACCAAACCAAAAAACACCTAAGTAGAGGGCCATGCTTCTGCATTTCTGTATTGAAAGGAGTCACCAGGGGACCTGGCATTCATTATCAAAGCCTTCACATAGCCCTGAAGTGTTGCTTTCTAACCTGATAGAAGAGAAGTCTAAAATTAAGCAATGCCCAAGGTTACAGAAAGTAGAGGGAGTCACCTTCAAACCAAGGACGGTGTGCTCCTTAAGCTGCCCCATCCTCTCTCTGTTCCTCACAAAAGTCACCTAGAGACCCAGATCTTACGTATCACTATGTGCTCTTAGAGGGGGGTTGGCAGGCTCTGTGGGCCCCTAGGCCACATGCGTGATATGGCTATTTTGATTCCCATTAATGACAATGAAATAGTCCCATTCAGTGACAGGAGCTACAGGTGAGGTTCCTGATGCTTCTGATGGCCACATGGGCCAGTAACGCCCACTCTGGGTACCACAGAGCAAGCATATTTGCTTTGTCAGAGAGAGATGCGTGGGGAAGGGCCCGCACTAGCTCTGAAAAGCTTTGAGATCCGAAACAGAGTGGGACAAAGGGAAGAGCTCAGCTCTTCTTTACACACAGCCTGTCTCTTCCTGTGGGACGGTGTCCCCACTTCTCAGCGAGCGGGGACAAGCAACAGAAAGGAAAAATGGGGCTGAGGTGGGGACCTGATGTTTTCCCCAATATCACTAAGCAACGGAGTCCTAAAAATCTTAAGGGCTAGTCACAGAACATTGTTTACCAGGAAGAAAACACTTGAAAAAAAAAAAAGAGAGAGAGAATATTTGGCGGAAATGTGCCCGGGATTAACAGGTTTCACCCACCTCCCGTTCCCCCACCCCCTTTTTAATGCTGTTTTGTTTTTCTTCTGGGTTGTTCAAGGTACTGACCTAGCATTCGCCCCTTTGCCAAGAAACTCTTTCCCTGCCTAATTAGCCTGTGGTATTGTTCCAGGGTTCTGGGAAGGGAGGGGAGGGGGAGGGGAAGGCAGAGGGCAGGGCTGGGCCTGGCCAATGGGGAGCTGCAATTAGTTAGAGGGGTTGTGGGGAGCCAGGGCTGGTCATTAGATGCAGAGGTCTTGAAAAAAATCCCTCTGTAATTAATTTTCTCCTGCATTAATTAGAGTGGTGCTGGAATGAGGAGCCGGAGGGATTTGTTGCCCTGGACTGCTACTCAAGGCGACTTAAGGCAAAGAGGGAAATTGCCTTGGAGAGCAGGCTGAGGACAGTCTGGGCTGTTAGAAGACATTGGCCTTAGCAGGAGGGCTCTGCTCAAACCGATGGTACGGTAACCATTTGTGATACCCATTTGTGATCTTAACCTGGGCTGGGTCATGGCACATGGCCCTTAAGAAACCCAGAGTATGTATGTGAGCGCCAATGCGTGTGTGCTTATGTGCGTGTTCATATGTACACACAACATGCAGCACAAGGATCTTTGTTTCTCTTACATATAGACATGCCCCACAAAAGTTTTTTTTTTTTTTTTTTTGGTTTTTCGAGACAGGGTTTCTCTGTGTAGCTCTGGCTGTCCTGGAACTCACTTTGTAGACCAGGGTGGCCTCGAACTCAGAAATCCTCCTGCCTCTGCCTCCCAAGTGCTGGGATTAAAGGCGTGCGCCACCACCGCCCGGCCCCCACAAAAGTTTTAATGCTCCTCTTAAAAAATTGTGTGTGTGTGTGTGTGTGTGTGTGTGTGTGTGTGTGTGTGTGTGTGAGAGAGAGAGAGAGAGAGAGAGAGAGAGAGAGAGAGAGAGAGAGAGTATGCACGTGTGTACATGTGGATGTGTGCAGAGGCCAGGGGTTAATCTCAGATGTCTTCTCCAGTTGCTATCCACCCTGTTTTATGAGGCAGGGACCCTTAGCCTAGGATTGGTTGATTTGGCTAGGCTGTCAAGCCAGTGAGCCTTGAGCATCTGACTCCCCGGTGCTGAAATTATATACTGCGAGGTTTAGGAGGTTCATGTGTCCTAAGACATTGAACTCAAGACCTTGGCAAGCCCTTTACCAACGGCACCATCCTCCTGCCTCCGTCTCCCCTCTCCCTTAACCCCTTCTTACAAATACAGTTACGGTTAATGCAGAGCAGAGCATGGCTTGCTCAGACCCTCTCAAACATCACCATTTCCCCCTGATCAGAAACACGGGGTTTTCTTTGCACCTTTTCTGTGTTATGGAGATTCCGTTATGGCAACTCTTTGACAGCTGAGCTCCTAACCTTGTAGAACAGGGCCCCAAGAAGATACTTTAAAAAATATATTTATTCATATATTTTATGTCTATGAGTGGTCTGTCTTCATATGCTCCAGAAGAGGGCATCAGATCCCCTTACAGATGGTTGTGAGCCATCATGTGGTTGCTGGGAATTGAACTCAAGTCCTTTGGAAGATCAGCCAGTGCTCTTAACCACTGAGCCATCTCTCCAGCCCCTAAGAAGATTTTAATAAAAGCAGTCACTAGCTCATAAAGCTCCAGTAAGTTGACAATGACATTTGGAGCCAACAAATCAGCATCTAGACTTTGATGCCAGTTCCCTGGTCGTGTTAGCCATTTTTATAAAATATTAAAATGAGTCCAATTTCTTTCTTTTAAGGTCCGTGTCTCAGGTGGATTTTAGTAATTTGATCAGTAGCTTATTTGTTTGGTTATGGCCCCCGATGGGCCTTGTACCATATGTAGTAGTTGTGTGTCTTCAAGTTTGGTCATCCATCACCTTTGGTATGCTGGATGGATTTCTGTCCAAAGAGGGAGGGTTGGTCTACTATTTCCAAATTGGTGATATAGATACAGTTTAGGACCTGGGCTCAAAATGAAGCACTCTCTTCTCTGAATGTCCACTGAAGGGACCCAGAACTCCAGTAGGAAGATGTGGCATTGGATGGATGAGTTAGTGACTCAGAGCCTGTGGTCTAAAAGGAGAGTGATGGGGGGTTGCTCCCTCCACACCCACCCCCATCTCCACACCCTGATATCTTCTATCAGTTCTACATTGGTCTCATGGCTTACTCCCTTAAGATTAGAGAAGAAAAGACAAGAAAGGAGCCTAAGGACTGTAGATGCACATTCTTCACAGGAATCAGCACTGGGAATGCAAGCGATAAGAGAGAGGTGGATCTCCTGGAAGCTCTGGAAGCCATCAGTATTCTGGAAAGCTCCTGGTGCCCTCTTTTCCCCAGCCCATCCCTAGCACATTCTTCTCAGCAGCTGTTTCAACTCTCCTCCTCCCTCCCTGGCTTCCCAGTCCACCCCCACCATTCATAGGAGATGATCTCACCTCCAGCTCTTGGGCGAGGCCCTGGCCCACCACTCTAAGCTGACTCCAAGTGGCCCATGAGGCTGTGTCCCTGGGCACAAATGGATAGAAATCCTTGTTTTGCTATTTGATGCTTGCCTGTGGGTCGCTGACTTGTTTTCTCCTCAGATTTCATTTCCTCATATGCATGCAGAAGGAGGTGATTGTGAGGGTTAAACACTACGGGGAACTTGCATATAAGCAGGCAGTGATTGTTGAGAATAGCATCACCATCATCACCACCACTACTGCCATTATCATCACCGACATCACTATTGCTACCACTGTTACTACAACCATCACTACCGCCACAGTGAACACCACCATCGCCACCATCGCTGTCACCATTACCACCATCATCATACGACCATCCGCCCCCTCACTTGTCTTCCTTTCAAGGTTTGATGGTGCACCAGCTTTATTTCTATTGGCTTTCGTCTCATGCTGAATGTTGCTCTCTAGCATCTTCCTCTTGGTGCTCAGATGTATTGGAGTCGACCTAACTTCCCAAGCGTGGGGCTGGAAAGATGCCACAGTCGGTAAAGTGCTGACTGTGCACATGTGAAGACGAGGGACATCCGCATGAAGCCTGAATGTAGCAATGCATTTCTGATACTCCATCTTTTGGATGGGAAGGGGCAGAGACAGGCAAATCCTTGGCCTTGCTGTTCAGCCAGTCTAGATAAATTGGTGAGCTCCAGGTTTAGGGAGAGACACCATCTGAAAAAAAAGATGGAGAGAAACTGAGGAAGACACTTGATATTGACTTCTGACCTACACACACACACACACACACACACTCTCTCTCACACACACACTCACACACATACACTCACACCATACACATGCTCATGCTACACACATACACACACACATGCTCATACCACACACATACACACACACATGCTCACCCCCCCCACACACATGCTCATACCATGCACACACATACACAGAAGCACACACATGCTCACACCACACACACACATGCTCACACCACACACACATGCTCATACACACATGCTCACAGCACACACACACACACATGCTCACACCACACACACATGCTCATACCATGCACACACACATATGCTCACATCATACACACACAGAAACACACATATGCTCACATCACACATACATACACACACATACACTCACATATTCACACCACACACACGTGCGCGCACATACACACACACACCTTCTAAAATGCCTCAAGTCAGGCTCCCTCCTTTTCTTCCTCTATTCACATCAAGAGTCATCCGTGGGTATTGTCCCCACTTCTTCCCCTCCTACCTGTTCCTCAACCCACTGAAATTGCTTTCTGTCCTGACGAGATGGGACTTTCAAATGCTTTTCTAATTTCGTCTTCCAGCCTACCCAGTCTTTTTGGAAGCATCCGGCTCTGGTGATCCAGCCAGCCATCTTCCAACCTTCTTCTGGGCACCGTTCCTTCTGCTCCGTCCTGCACAGGATTTAATCTCACTTGCCTGTGTCCCTCACATACCATTTCATTTCTGCTCTTCTCGAATGACTTCTCACTGTCCTCTCCAGTCAGGATCTTTTCTGGGGTGAGGGAGGAATCTGGAAAGTCTGTGCCTCCAGCTCTCATCTGTGCTCCAGTCTGGATTTTCGGTGCCAGCTTCTTGCTTCTTGTCCTGACATAAGAAGTTTTGACAATACTGCTTCCTGAGTTGACAGTCCATGGCCCTTGTGAGAACGTGTAATAATCTCAGCGATGGAGTCCCTGGCTTCTTGGTCATGGGCTCCCTTCAGTTTGTTTAGTCCCTGCCTCTCTTATACCCTACATGGCCTGTGCCTGACTGTCCCTGTTGTCCCCAGCTCTCCCTGGGAAACTTTGACTCTCTCTTGTTTGTTTCTCAAGAATCCGTGTGTAGGAGTTGTGGTCCTTAGGTGTGGTGATTGATGGAACCTTTAATAGGTAGGACACGGGATCACTTGAAGCCATTAGCATCTTTGGAAGGAACTAACAGTGTAAGAGTGAGCTGTGAGCAAAGCCTAAGCGGGGGGCCCCCAAATCACACCCTGATTTCCTGTCTGCTGAGGAACCGATGCCTTCTTCCCACCATGATGTCCTGCTGTCTTCTGCTCTGGAGGCTGAACCAATGGAGGCTTCCTAATCCTGAACATTGCATCTCTGAGACAGTGAGCTAAGGAAACTATTTTTCTTCCCCTTGTAACTCAGATATCACAGGTATTTCATTAGGGTGACAGAGAACTAACCGATGTCCCCTACCCAGAAGCACTTTCTGTATCTCTGTCCTTGTCCTTCATGCTTCAGACCAAATCCTGTCCCTCCCTCATGCCTGGGTCAGAATGAGTACCTCCCTTCTTTCGAGTGTGGTGAATTTCAGTTCTTTATCCTTTTCAGCAATGCCTTTACCTACTGAACTATCTCCTCAGCCCAAGAACCAGACATTTCTAGCCAAAGGCAAATGGGTCAGATTAAGCTCCATTTGAGAGAAAAGAAGCCCCAGGGGGACAGTTGACCAAAGAGTTGGGGTTGGAGGTGGAGGTTAGAGGCAAAGGTCTTTCTTCTTGGTTAAGGGTATGGGAAAGGCTTTATAACGAGGCAACTCATTGGAGCTTCTAAATTTTTTTCAGAAGTAGATTTTACAAAATCTCAGTCTTCGCTCTTTCCCCATCACTAGCTGCCAGGATGATAGAATACCTAAAGAAAGCTGACTTACCTACCCTGGGGTAATCTGAAAGCAAGATCAAAGTAGTTCAAGGGAATCAGAACAAAGAGTCTGAAGAGGCCCTTGGGAGGCCCCTCATCCTCTGGCTTTTCTTGCTACCTAGGACATTTTAATTGGTAGTTTCCCATTCTTTATTTAATTGATTATAAGGATAAAGGACAAGAAACTTGAGGCCCCTCAAATGCTGTTGTCACTGTATAGCCCCCCTTACTTATTACCTGTCTTGCAAAGGCTCTGAGCTTCCTTTCTGATCCAGGGAAAGTGCTTGGTGTGTCTAAAACAGATTAGACAAAGAGTTCCTGTTGGAAACAAACCAAAGAAGCTGGGACACAGAAGAAGAGACGAGAGAGTCAGCAGCCAGACCTGTGTCTGGTAATGGCGGTCTATTACCAAGGTGAGTGATATAGAATTTAATCCTAAGGGAAAATTTTTCAAATGGTCATACATGTGAAGGCATACATTTATAGACCACCATCAGTGTAACGTGTACCTTCCTTAATTTACCAAAAAAAAAAAATCATGTTCCCTTTGAAGCACTTCCAAGTGTGCAGAAGACTTACAGTTCATTTTCTCTCTGAAACACATAGGCAAGGAAGCAACGTGTCCACTTCTGGAAGCCTCTTTAACCATGTGGCTGTGTGTATGAGAGAGAGTATCTTAACCAAGCCACCAACAGAGCTAAGTTTCCCTAAGCCCCTTTCTTATGTCGGGCTCTATGACTTTCTTCTTCACACAACCTATTTGCATTGAGGGGTAAAGTGGGTGGTGAATCAAACTACCAACCTTCTTAGAAGATGGAGTCAGAGACTACATTTTCAGATTAATTGCTTGATAGGGAGATAGGCACAAAATTCTTACTTCTCCTCTTTCCTAAGGTCTTCCTACTTATTTCTTTGAGACTACAGCTATACGGGGCTGAAAGGAACTTAAATCTTTTCACCTGGATGTCAGCAAACTAAAGCCATAGCATAAATCCAATTAAATGTTAATTTTCATTTTTTACAGAGGAGATATAGATACAGCTATGTAGATTAGTGATAGCTTGCTTGGCACATGGGTTTGACCCTCTGGTGCAACACACATACATATATACACACACACATATACAGACATACAGACACATACACATACATACACACAGAGAAAGACAGATAGTCAGACAAACATGTACACAGAGAGACATATAGACACACAGACATATAGACATACAGATACAGACACAGACATATAGACATACAGATACACAGACATACACAACCATACAGACACACAGACATACAGACACATACACACACATAGACATATAGACACATAAACATATATACACACACATAGACACAAAGACATACAGAGACATATACACCCAGAAAGAGAAAGAGAGACACACAGACATATATACACAGAGACATACAGATGCACAAACATATATACACATACAGACATAGAGACACACACACAAACAGACATACAGATACATAGACAGACATACACATACATTTTATTGGAAAAAGAAGCTATGCCCATTTGCTGACACATTGTGACTGCTTTTGTGTTAGAACAGTGGAGCTGAGTATGTAATATAGACTGTACAGTTCACAAAGCATAAAATATTCACATCTGACCTACCCAAGGAAAACCCTGCTACCCCTTTTAATCTCTTGTTTAAATGAAAAGCAATGTGAGTAGAGCGGGTGAGGTGTATCAGTTGGCACAATGCTTGTTTAGCATGCATTCCATCCCAGCACCCCAAAAACCCAGTGTGATGCCCACATCTGTAATCCCAGCATTAGTAAGTAGAGGCAGGAGGATCAGAGTTTTAAGGTCATCCTTGGTTACATAGTGAGTCCAGACCAGTCTGGGATACATGAATCCCTGTTTCACAAAAAGGGGTGTGTGTGTGTGTGTGTGTTTATTGACCTGAGCTCTTAAACTGTAAAGTAGAAAATAAAAAGCCACCCCAAATTATATTATCCTTCAAGTAAAAACTGTTAATATTTTGCTTTGTTTGCATTCAGTCTTCTCTACACACATGTAAAATTATAGGCGAGTGTAATTACAGTTAAAACAGTACTCTATCTGGCATTACATATTATTGCATGTGCTTATGATGCGATTTTTAGGGTGATTACTTTGCATGCCCCCTTAGTCATACCTTGATCATGTGACTTGCATGAGCTTGTGTGATTTTGTGTGTGTGTCTATGTGTGTGTGTATGTGAGTGTGTTTGAGCATGTCTGTGAATGTGTGTATGTATTGTGTGTGTATGTGTGAGTGTGTGGTTGTGTGTTTGTTGTGTGAGTGTGTGAATGGGTGAGTGTGTGGTATGTGTGTGTGTGTGTAAGTATGTGTGTGTTGTGTGTGTGAGTGTGTGAATGTGTGGGTATATATTTGTGTGTGTGTGTGTGTGTGTGTGTGTGAAAGAGAGAGTATGTGTGTTACTAAGGATTGATCCCAGGGTCTCATGCATGCTGGGCAATTATTCTGCCATCAATCAATATCCTCAGCTCTCGCATGAACCCTTTCGTACCTTTGTGTAACTCTCTTGTATAGCCCATGACAACATCTGACTTGTAGGCAGTGTTTAATGATTCACAATTCAAAATACCAGGCGCTATCCCAAATACCTCTACCCAGAAATCCTTCTCTGATTCTTTGATTGTTTTCCTGGGACAAATTCCCACAAGTGAAATTACCGGGTGAAAGGCCGAGGACAATTTTCAGGGTCTCGATAGCATATTGCCAGATTGCTATGCTGAGAGATTGTATCAATTTATACTCTCACCAGCAATGTACAAAATTGCTACTTCACCCTTCTCTAGCCAGCCCTGAGGACTATCATTTCCAAAAGTTACCAAATTGATAGGCAAAAATTGCATTTTGTTGTTTTGATTTGAATTTCTTTGATTACTGGTAAGGCTCAACATTTTTTTTTCATTTGTTAAACACTTCTTCGTATGTTTATGGCCAAAGGGAATGTTAATAATGGTCTTTAAGTGTGCAAAGGGGTAGTTAGTAGATTGAGACCAGCTGTTCTCAAGAAGAAAATGGAGGTGTTTAAGTTCAACAAGAACTCAATCAGCCAAGGGTCCCTCCATGCAGGATGGAGCATTTGAGTGGTCAAACACCAGTGGCAACTGTGATACTGTCTCTTTTTTCCAGGTGCAAGGAGACCCAAGAAAAATAGCTGCAAATTACTGGTTGTGCATGAATATTGGAATCCTCTTTTTTTTTTTTTTTTTGGTTTTTCGAGACAGGGTTTCTCTGTATAGCCCTGGCTGTCCTGGAACTCACTTTGTAGACCAGACTGGCCTCGAACTCAGAAATCCTCTGGCATTTACACATGTTTGCATTTAAATGCTTGTGAACACCCTATAAAAAGTGTGGACGTGGACATAAATTATTATCAATTATCCCAAGTAGACTTGAAGTACCCATCCTACAGTCCTACTTTCCTAACCACTCTGAGGGATGCAATCAGTGAACTCGGCCGTTTAAATGTCTTTGTAAATTACCCCTGCACAAAACGAAGGAAGCGTGCACCCCCATCTTTGCTAAACTTCAGCAAGTCAAACCCAGACCAGCAGCCACTCCCATACCTGCCCACTGCCAGCTTCTTTCCTGCCCCGCTACTCTGGGGCTCCTCTGATATGGGGGAACCCTGTCTGCCTTATAAGATGCTTGCCCCCAAGCCTCTAGTCACCATGATGCACGTATATGTTCAAGAGCACATGGTTCTTTTGATACGTTTTATAAATTTCTTTCATAGAATAAGTGACTATTGGAAATGGAGTGCCTTTCCTTAGAACCCTCGTCGGCATGAGGAAACAAGGGACTGAGGCATGTGCATCAAGTTATGTCTTGAGCTCGGTGGAATGGGACCGGGGAGGTACAGAATAAATGTTTCCTGATTGAATATGTTGTGAACGAGTGAATGAATGAGGGGACGTAAGCTCCCTGCAGCTGTGTCTGGGTCCTGCTTGTTCTCAGCAGTGCCCTCAGCCCTGTCTCCAGCATTCCCCTCCCCCCTCTCTTTTCTCCCAGATAGCCTCACCATCTTTTTCATTCCTTCTTGATGCCAGCATGTTTGGACATTCCTGAGTTGGGCTGGGGGTTGTAAGGAGCTGCCTCTCATCAATACTATAACTTCAGCACCTAGTTGGGGGTGATGAGCATGATCCCTGCTCTGAGTCATCAATAAAGGACAACTGGTGGCTCCAGATCTTCCAGTTCCTTCTTGTAGAGCCATGTAGACAGGCTACCACGTGTGTGTCATTTACACTACTGAGTGGTTTAGATGTCTTTATATAGAGCTTCAGAATTCTGGTCCTCTACCCTTCTTTTAAAGATAGTTTTATTACAGTGTACTTAGTTATTTATATTTTATGTTTGTGCATATGCATGTTATAATATACATATGGAGGTTAGGGGGCAACTTTCAGGAGTTAGTTCTCTCCTTCCACCATGTGGATTCCAGGGATAAAACTCTGGTCATCCTAGAGTAGCTCCTGAATGGGCAACAGGTATCTTTACTCACTGACCCAGGGGCCCTTCTTTTGAAGAAAGACATCACCAGCTGACTCACAAACATCAATGTTCTTTTCTTGGGTGTGAATTAAATGTAGCCTCCATCTCAGCATCTGAACATTGCCCTGGGCTCTCTGCTTAGAGAAAGACCCAATTACAGAGGACCATCTCCAGGGTACAGTTCTGACTCTTGGTGCTGAGAATTGAACATCCCCAGCAGAACTTGATTTTGTGTTAAGACTCAAGCTGAAGCTGGGCAGGGATCCCCATGATATCCTAAACAACTTGGATCGGTGCCTGGCAGAGGATGGATAAATAAGTATCCCTGGGATATCATACCTTTGTAGAAAAAAATGAAAACATGAGAAGGAAGATGTGGCTTTGACTTTAGGCGTATTGGCCAAGAGTGGAAGAGATTGTAGTACTTCATAAAATCCAGATGTCAGCAAGATGCCCCACATCTGGATTTTCAACTCCATTCCTAGGCTGGGAGCACTAGGCATGTTCAAGCTTTTTCTCGAGAAACCTCTAATCTCTGGACAGATATTGGAACCAAGATGCGCCACAGGGAGGAATGGAGGAAGGAAACAAACTGCCTCTCTGATGTGCAGTCGTCAAGGCTCCCTCACCGTGGCCATTTCCATTTCTCTAACCTAAGCTGACCTGATCAGCACCCTCTAGTTTTGTCTCTGTGGTTGTGCTAAACAATGACTAAAAGCAACATGGAGGAAAAGGGTTTATTTCTATTTCATAGTTCAGCTTATAGTCCAACCAGAGGGAAACCAAGGCAGGAACCTGGAGGCAGGAACTGAGCAGAGATTACAGAGAAATACTGCTTAAGGCTTGTTCTAGGCTCATATTCAGTTACATTTCTTACACATCCAGTCCCACTTGCCCAGAGAGAGCTCTTCCTACAGTGACATGGACCTTCCTACATCATTTAGCAACCAAAGAAATGTCCCCATGGTCTTACCCATAGACCCATTTGATGAATGCAGCCCCTTAATTGAGATCCTGAGTGTGTTGACTAAGATCAGCTGCCATAGCCGTATCTTTATTGCATTGAAAATGCCCTATGGAATGACTTACATGGGTGTTCAGGGGATACCTGAAGTCTCTACCCTGTGCCTTGCTTTGAAGAGGAGGCATCAACTGGTTCTCTAATGTCAGACAACCACCCTAACATCTAAAGCAGATGGCTCCTGGTCAACTCACAAAACATGTGGGTGGTTGTGCAGGATTTTAACGTTTGATTTGCTTACTCTTGCAATATATCCTCCCCCATCAATCAGTCCATTCACTCACTCAGCAATAGGGTTGGAGGTCATATCAAATTCCAGCGACCTTTCTAGGGATTAAAAGAGATGAGAACCTGAGTTAAACACGTGTGTAGCACTCCAGGCCACCCCAAGCCCATCCCCATTCTCTAGCAGGCCTGTTTGAATGTGTCTTGAAGCAGAGAATGGGGTGGGGTGGGGGGACTAGATAGGTCTGGGTCAAAATCTGGATCTTTTGCCTCTTATATAAACTTGAACCCGTGAAGCTTAGAAAGTTTCAGAGGGATTGTATAGTGAACTTTTTAGGAAGGCCTCCCTCCTGGGTGGTAGAGAAGCCCAGAGGATAATATTCTCAGTATAGTTGATGGCCGGTGCCTTCTTTACAGAGCTTGAGGGCTGGAAGAGAAAAAGAAGAGAAGAGTTCTCTTGATATCTCAGACTGAAGACATTATCAGAACAATATACAACCCTCCTCCCAATTCTAAGCTCAGAGCTGCTTCTGAGAGGTTAGATAGCCCTTACCACACCACAAAGGAGCTGAGAATCTACACTGATATTCTAGGTGGGGGAGCTGAGCCTAGAGAGAGTGTAGTGCTTGTCAACCACAGTGGAACATGGAGTATGTGAACATGGGGTTCCTACCTCCCAGTAGAAGAGGTTGACTGAGCACTGTCGTGGGGACCGGCCCCTCCCACTGGTTACCTTCTGATGATCACAGGGATGACGGGCAAGCCAGGGAAACTTTGTAAGACCCACCTGTAAGTGGGAATGGCAATAGCTCCTACTTTCTTGACTTTGAGGGGGACTCTGGGTTGAGCAGTTGAATGAGAATGCCTGCTCTCCCTGAGGCACACGCACACACTCAGAAATGTTAGCTAGCTCTGGAGATGATAGATGGGTATTTAAAGTAGTCCCACAAAGGGAGATCCAGTGATCATAATTGCTGCTCTCCTCAAATATGGAGGAAGCATTTTAAAAACAGACCTTACTGGGTCTTGATGGCAAAGACCTTCCATTCCAGCACTTGGGAAGCTGGGACAGGAGAACTATAAGACTCTGCCTCAAAAGAGTAAGGGATACATATAGCTCAGTAGTAGGATGCTTGCATAACATGCATAAGGTTTTGGGTTCCAACCCCAGCACTGGAAACCAACCAAACACACACGCACGCACACACACACACACACACACACACACACACACACACACACACACCCTAGACTTTCCATTGTAACTCTCCAATCCCAGGGCACTAGAGACTTTTGCAGGGTTCTTGATCCTTGCTTCTCTCCTCCCTAAGCCTGTCCTTTGCTCATGAGGCAACTACAAATCAAGATAATGTAACTGAAGTGAGCACTCTTTGTAGGGTATTATTTATGGGTAGGAAATGAGACAGGGACTATTTCCTGTCCCGAGAGGGGGAGCGGTTCAGGGTCTGTGGTGTACAAATGTAGACCTTGGGGTAGTTCAGAGGGCGGAGATTGGCATGGTGATAGGCTTTTGGGTTAAAGGCACAGTCACAAGGTTCTGAGGTCAGCTGGGCACCTCTGGGATATTGCCACCAGGTGTGGGAAACATCAGCTTGTGTGCATTTTGGATGTCTGTCTGCGAGCACCCTGTAACCGAAGTAGTTGCTGGGTTTCCTCTCCTGTAGTTCTTCCATTTTGTGTCTGATTTCCCACAGCATTTCTCTGCTCCCAATCATGGAATTACAGGATGCTCCTTTCCAAAGCAGCAATTAGAGAGATTGCTTCACTGGACCAATGCTAGGGGATGGAGAGTCTCCCAAGAAATTGGCTGTTTATTATGAGTCAGACACCTGACCTACGACGTTCAAGGTTATGTCCCATTTAGTCTTTGCAAAATACTCATGAGGTGAGGTGTTGTCGGCATTGTCTTCACCATTTTGGGTGGGTGGGGAGGCATAAGGTAACAGAGAGAATCCTACAGATGAGCTCACAGAGCCTCTACTCCATAACCCATCTGTCCTGTCTCCCACATCCATGATGTACAGAGGATAGACCAGAACGAGGACTTTCAGAGGGGCTGATTGTTGGAATCCATCCACAGGAGACCTGAGGAACATCTGCTTATTCTACCTCTGAGTGAAGCAACAGGACAAGTCCTGAACATTCTCTATCCATCCCCGGTCTCAGTTCGCAGACCTACCCTCTCTGACACATGGTCGCTCCCTGTATTTTATTCCTTTGTCTCTCCGATTGGCTTTGTCTTTGTCATTATCATCATCACATTCTAGTCCCTTCCTCTGAACACCTTGCTTTACCCCACCATTATTTGGCATGGGTTGGGGAAACCTAGCTGAGCTGTGGCCTTGATGGATGTGGTAGATGTCACAGTTCAGTGGTCTTAGAACAGTACCACTTGATAGTCATATTCACAGGACCTCCCCAAAGTCTGTGCAGATACAGATTCTGGTCCTGACTCTGGGGAGGGCTTAGCGTTTCCATCTCTGATGTGCTCCCATGGAATGCTGATGTTTCTGGTACCCAGAGTACAAGCTGAAACAGCTGAGTCCAGCCTTATGCCAGTCTCCCCATTTTGTCTGATAAATTTCCCAGGAGAGGTATTTATAGCTATTGTGGAGCATCTAGAGGCAGATAGGCTCAAATTCTATCTTCCACGGATGACCTGTGTGGTTTGGGGCAAGACTGGTGATGACCATAGATAGGCCTGGAGACTTGTTAGAGCATCAGATTCTTTAAGCTCTGTGTGGTAGTTGCAGACTTTCAATCTTAGACTTAGACATTCTAGAAGGAAAGGATCAGGAGTTCAAGGATATCCCCAACTGCATATGGAGCTCAAAACTAACCTAAGCTTCATGAAAGCCCATGTTAAAGAACCACCAACCCAACCAACTTATCAACCAACCAACCAACCAACCAACCAACCAACCCAACCCAACCCAACAAACAATCCCAGGAAAGGGAGAGAAACACAGATTTTATTCTCTGATCCATTCCAGACTGACTGAGTCAGCTCTTCTGCTATGATTGAGAATACCCTGCTTCCAGGCAGGGGTGGTTCATGCCTTTAATCCCAGCACTTGGGGATGAGGTGAGGGGGGCAGAGGCAGGTGAATCTCTGGTTCAAGGCAGGCCTGACCTACAGAGAACTCCACTTTGGGCAAATATCTGACATTGTGGGTTTTGGTTCTGATTGCACATGGGAGCACTTGGGTGCTCTTTAGACATTACAGACCAGTGGGGGCTGCTGAGATGTCTCAGTAGGTCAATATGCTTACTATGCATTCATGACAACATGAGTCTGATCCCCCAGGAACCACATGGAAGTTGAACGAAAGAACCTACTCCATAAAGTCATCCTCCATTCTCTACACAGAGGACTCAGGTCCTCTGCTCAGATGGAACCAGCCAGCCTCACAGTGACCCTTGACGGTGATGACAATGATCATAGGCCCAGCCCGGCTGGCTTTCCTCTCTTCTTTCTCCATCCCATACTTGCCCTGATCAGGAAAATGAAAACCCTGCATTTCTTTCCATCCTCTCCTCAGATCTTTCCCCCCCCACTGCTCAGTGGGAGCTTTGTCATGGTAGTGAAGGCTCCTGAAATCCCTTGTGTCCCCAAGCTTGCCAGCTGCCTGCACCATTTGGAACTTGAGTATGTCAGAGGTGTCATTTAAACATCAATCAGCTTATGAGAAGCTCAAGAAAAACATCCAATAATACCTTCTAAACTCGGCAAAAGCAGACAGAACCCCTATCCTCTCACATCCATGCCTACCCTATTGGGTAGGCTCTGACAACGGGACTCCAAGTTATTAGCTCTAACCATGCATGAGAAATTACTCAGCTGTTCTGGAGCTGTAAGGTCCTGATGAGCTGACCAGGGGACTTGAGAGAGGAAATGCAGGTATCAGTTTTGGGCCTCCTGATCTCTTGGCTTTTCAGCTGAGAATTTCAATAGCCTCCTCTTGCAGACACTTGAGTTGTTTATCCTGTGTGGTTGGAAATGACTAGTGTTGCTATAAAAACAATGTGTTTTTCACTTCCCTGTCGCTTGTCTTTTTATAATTCCCTGTCTCTTTGTAGCATTGGCCTTTGTGATCCTTTGGGAATGGGTGTATGCATGTGTGCATATATGTGTGAATGTGTATGTGCATGCATGTATATTGAATGTGTGTGTTCATGTGTGTGTGAATATGCATGTGCATGCATGTATATGAATGTGTGTGTGTGTGTGTGTGTGTGTGTGTGTGTGTGTAGGGAATTCTTTATTAATTTCCATTCAGGTTAGCAGTTCAAATATTTCCCCTCTAGTGAAATACTTCAATCTGTCCTCACCTGTGATCTCAGAAGGTGGTACACACTTGGAAGGACCAGAAAGTCCATGCCACTATGATCCTGCCCTGCCTTGCTTTATGGCTTTGAAAATGTGCGTTCTGCCCCTTGAGTTAACTTCCTTCTCCTTTACCATAAAGAAGGCTTTTCCATTTCACTTCAGCCTCACCTTAGAACAGCCAGCACTTCACCGAACAAGCTATCCTTCCAGCATGGTTTTATTCTTGAGATGCCTTATAGATACAACTTATCTCTGCAGCCAGTGGGAGCTTTAAAGATAGAAACTAGCAACTAGGATGACCGGAGCAGAGATGGGAAGTGTGGAGAGAGGCCAATCTGCCTCTGTCTACAAGCCAACTGAAGGAAATGGGGTCTGTGTGACACTGGCTCCATTCCATTGCTGTCATTCCAATACCTACATTCCACGTGAGAGGGGTCCCTTTTCAGAATGGTAGACAATTTGTGCACTAGATGTTCGGGCATCTGGGATCCCATGGGGGGCTTCTTACCTCTCCTTGGCCTCCATCTTGCCTAGCTCTTCAATTCAACATCAGCAGCAGTACCTCCAGAAGGGCAATGGGTCTGGATGTGGGAAGAGTTTCTAGATTGTAGAGTTGGAGGTGGGGGAGAGATGTCTCTAGGAAGTTGAGTATGGAAGTATCTATATCACTGAGAATTTATCAAAAATGTGACTTCTTGGGCCTCACCTTGTGTGTCTCTGGTTCCCAGGGGCCTGGACTTTAATAAGCTCTGTAGGTGAATTTAACACACCCTTAAGTCCTAAATCCCCTCTCTGGGCTCAATCAGAAGTTAAAAGGATCCTCCTGGGTCCATTAGCAAAGACAGGATGAGATCCTTTGTTTCTCTACAAGATGGGATGGAATCAGCTCCTCTAGATAACCTTGGGCTCATTAGCAATGTGTACTAATGCCCTCTTGAGTGTGACAATAAGATTGAATCTATAAAAATCTGTCTAAGGGTTGACAGTGCAGTAATTTAGATCCAATAGAGAAAATGTGGTTTTGGGTTGGACCACACATTCAGTCATTAATAGTCATCATAATTGGATGTGTATTATCTAGGGAGCCCAGAGTGCGGCAGAGTATGTGGGAATTCAGGTGTCAGAAGATATGACCCAGCTCTCCATCTTTGGCTCGGCAACGAAGTGACATATGCCAGGGGACAGCCTTTCAGTCCTCTGTAGTTTGAACCAGTCTCCCAGGAGTTATGCTTATAGACAGTGGACCGCTGGTCCGCACTCAGCCACAGGTAGCTCAGTGTGAAGCAGTGTTAAAAATAAGTAAATAACTTTTTAAAAGCCTTATGGGTCTTTCACTGACCAAGTTCCCGGCCCATCCGCTTGTCTCTCCTCAGAGCCTTTGTTCTGGGAACTAACTCACTTAAACTTAAATTCTGAGGCTCAGATGTATCAGCTCTTTCAGCCATGGTTTGTGCGCATGGTATAACTGCAGCCTTACCTAAATTACTCTTCATGCAGGAGGCTAAGATGAGATAGCCCATGCAAAGTCTCTGTTGCCTGATATGAAGAAGGCAGTGGACATATAGGAGGAGGCTACCATCACAGCCTACCTCGAGAACAGTGCTAAATAACCAGTCCACACAGAAATGATTCATGGCTTCAACTCTGTACAATCAGGAGAGACCAGGAATCTGGGTTTGCCGAAGACCTGCCTTCCATTGTGAGCAGATATTTTATGGGGTCTTGTAGGACAGCAATGTATTCTCTCCCAGTTCTAGAGACTGCTGGTCTCAAGCCAAAGTATCAGCAGGGTTGATTTCTTTTGTGGCCAGGAGGGAAATTACATCCCAGTTCTAGCTACTGGAAGACTCAAGTGTCCCTGCTTTTCCTACCTGTCCCTGCGCATCGGCTTCTGTCATGTATGTTGGCTGCTGTTCATATTTGCCTTTTGATTTTTAATTTTTCTTACTTTTGCCGTACATTTGGAGAGTGACTGTGGGGAGCCTGCAGGCATGCCGGGAACCCCTTGAGGACTGAACTATACCCATGGTCCTGCTTTATTTTCCATCTGGAGACAAGGTCTTACTACATTGCCCAGGTTGCCCTCTGGTACTCTCTCCGACATTAACTAGACTGGTCTCTGTAGCCCCATAGAAATGAACTTGTGAAATTGCCGTCTTATCCCCCTGGGTATATGATTATGGCTGCATATAACCACATTGCCCATCTTGTCTTCTGAGATAAGGTCTCTGACTATCCGGAAGTTCACCAGCTAAGCTGGCTTCACTGACCAGTGAGCCCAGAGATCTGCCTATCTCTGCCTCCATAGTACTCCGATTACAAACCTGTGCTTGGCTTCCTAATGGGTTTGGGGGAATCGAACTCAGGTCCTCTTCCCAAAGCAAATGTTTTTGCTGGCTAAGGTGCCACCAAGCCCTATTTAAGCAAACAAACACGAATGCCCTATTTCTAGTGTTCAAATAAGAAGCCATATTGATGACATTGGATTTGATTACTGCTATAAACGCCGATCTAAACAGGGTCACTTGCTGAGGTCTGGGAGAATTTAATCTGTCTCTTTTCGGAGGAAGAGGGGCACAATTCAATCCATATAATGAGAAAACTGTGCTGTCTGGCTAACCTGACAATGGGAGCCCATGCTCTCTGATGGCTATCCCCTCCTTTTACCCAGATCTGTAGGGACTCTAATGAGTGTCCATCATTAAAAAGCAGAATAAAACATTGAAAGGAACCCAAACCAAACACACCTCTTCTATCCTTAAAGAGTAAAGGGAATGTTTATCAGAAATCTTTGTCCTCCAGTCAACCCATCCCCTATCCACCAGGCTGAGAGGCTTCAGGGCACTGCCTGCAGGACATGTACAGCCCCCTGCCCCTGTCCCTACTGGCTACACTGAAAGAACACCTCGTTCAGTGAGCCTCTTTCCAGGGAGCACTGGGTTGTGGCAAGAGGCTTGGGGTGGGGTGGGGTATGTGTGTTGGTGGTCATGGACTTACTTTTCACTCAAGAGATGTTTTTATTCTATTTTTTGATAATTTCACATATGGATATATGTGTAAATATGTTTACATCACTTCCCCCATCATCTATCTGCTTTCCCTTCCAATACCCTACTATACTTGCCTCTCTGCTCCCTCTCAAATTCATGACCTTCTCTTCAGTCGGTTTTAAATGGTGTGTGTGTGTGTGTGTGTGTGTGTGTGTGTTGCACAGTCTTTGGGACTGACCACTCAGGGTAGGGATAACCTAATACTGGGCTTGTCCTGTAAGGATTTAGCAACAGGAATACTTTGGCAAGTCAGGCCTAAGCCTATGTCACAAAGGCCGCACCATTCAACAGATCTCACAAGAGAGTTTATTGTTGGTCAACGTGGGGTCTTCTCAGAATCAGAACATGAAAGAGACATAGAGAAACAGATGGAGAGAACAACAGAGATGGGGGGGGATGATGAAAGACTGGGAGACAGAGAGAGGACCCCTGTGGCAGGGGGAAGGGGTGGGAGGTGGCTTTTAGAGGTTGCGTATGTTGCATAGGGAAAATACAGAACTTAGCAACAGTAGAAAGGTGATGCATTTGGTGCAGTGGGTGATGTCATGGCTGCTGGCTGGCGCTGAGTCCCTGAGGGCAGGCTAGGGAAACTTGGAACATGCACCAGAAGAAGAAAACAGATTCTCTCTTTGAGCAGTCACTGGTTGCCTGTAGCTTCTCACCTAGGGGTAGATCCTAGGGAAATGTCCCCCATCTACATTGGCATGATATGTCTGTCTGTCTGTCTGTCTGTCTGTCTGTCTGTTTGTTTTGGCGTTATGCAGGTCTTATGTAGGCAAACATACTGATGAGATTTTATGGGTGCCGCTTCCCTGTTCTGTTGAGAAGACACTATCTTCAGGCAGGCATCCTGCTCCTCTTCTGGCTTCTAGGATCTTTGCTGCCTTTCACTTTTGAAGGATTGCATGCCTCCCCGGCCACATGTAAATAGTTTTGCCTTGGGTGCCCTTCTGCAGCAGTCTGGAGGATTCCATTTGCATTCGCGTGGATGGCTTCAAGGTTCCCTTTCTGCTTCAAAGCTTTTCCTGGAACATTCTAGGTTTCCTGCTCCCGTTGGTTTCTGTTCTGTTGCAAACGGAGAAATTGCTTCCTGTGACTGTGGTTATCACATGCAAATAAACCAGAGGTAAGGAAAGGGAGGATGACAGGAGGGGAGGGAACCTCAGCCTGCCTTTCTGGTTCCCTGGTCTCTTTCTTTGCTCAGTAGCTAAGGGGCATATAAAAGAAGAGAAAGGGAGTGAGAAGAAAGATCGATAGAGAAGGAGCCATGATCAAAGTATGTTATGTGCACATATGGAAGCATCATAATGCAAATACTTGAGTATATACTAGTAAATAACATAGAAACAAATCATAGAACAGCCGTTAGAAGGAAGAGCTCCCAAAGTCAGCTTACTGTTTCTGTTAGATTCCCAGAAGCCCATGTCTCCTGGGAGGCTCTCCTCTTAGATCTTGGTCAGTCAATGTGGTTCCTTTCAGGTATTTCTGTATTAGTTCACTATCTGCTGCTATGACAAAACAAGGTGAAGCTAGACGCTTCTGAGCCAAAGAGATTTATATAGTGCACAGTTCTGGAGTTTCAAGGATCAGACAGACACTGGGCTTGGCTCAGCTCTGGGGAGGTGACCTTCTTGATTGATCATATCTTTGCATCATGGTGGTTGCCTAGGCAAGAAAAAAGAAATCATGTTTATAGGCCCTGGGGACAGTTCAACTGCTGACACGTTTGCTTTATGTGATTGAGGGTCTGAGCTTGATCTCTAGAATGCACATAAAAAGCCAGGCTGGCAATGAAGACTTGAAAT
This sequence comes from Tokudaia tokunoshimensis, assembly GCA_036184795.1. Lineage (NCBI taxonomy): Eukaryota > Metazoa > Chordata > Mammalia > Rodentia > Muridae > Tokudaia > Tokudaia tokunoshimensis. The sequence goes on from BTHU01000010.1 coordinate 9,139,986, forward strand.
CTCAACACCAAGGAAGCAGAGAAGGGAGGCTAGCTGGAGGGTTTGGCTAGCCAGTCTAGCCTATTTGGTGAGTGCCAGTTCCAGGCCAGCAAGAGACCCTGTCTCAGAGTCCAAGGTGGTTGGCACCTGACGTTGTACTCTGAACCACATCCCCTCCCCCCCCACACACCTCATTCACACAGACGCATCTCGTCTTACCCAAGTGACACTCACCTCTTCCCTGAATATGTCATTCATTTGGTGCAGCGTCCCGGGGAGGTGGGCAGGACAATGGGGACTGCTACCTGTGCCCTGAACCACCCACTACCTGGTCCTACCTCCCTTAGGGGTTGGAGGAGAGGTGGCACAGAATCAATGACACAGACTCCGGGAGCAGGTGAGAAACACTGCAACAAGTTCATCTGGACACTGCTGAAAGCTCCTTTAACACCCTCCACCCATGCCCTATTGGGCCCAAGAAAGCATCTCTTCTAAATGACAGTTCCCAATTGGCTGGCATTGTCTGTGTCAGCAATCCTTGGTCTCTCAGGCAGTCCTCAATTAAGTCCTCCTGCAGGAGATGCCTTTGTGGCTGTGCAAGCCCCAATATTTATGTAGAGGTGGCCCCACCAATCCTCCTATAGGGGAACGCCATGTCAGAGGGCAAGAAGAAGGCAGGAGAGTCTCCATCTTAAAGGTTATGTGGGACTAGATTTGATCTTACAGCAACAGAGACTCAAAAGTTCTCAGGTCACTGGAAAGGCATGGGTTCCACTAGTTTGGGACCAGTTCAAGGTTTCCTGATTTATACAGCTTTCAAATATGAGAGCGAGCACCTTGGCAACCTCTCATAAATCCACCACAGTGTTAGCTATGGTCACCGCATGTGGTATGTGTGTGTGTGTGTGTGTGTGTGTGTGGTGTGTGAAGGTCAGAGGTTGATTTCATGCTATCTTCAATCCTTAACTTTAATAGCTTTATTTGACAGGGTTTCTCATTGAATCAGGAACTCACAGTTTCGGCTAGATTTGTTGACCAATGAACTTCTGGGATCTGCCTGTCTCTACCCCCCACCAGCACTGGGATTATAGGCATGCACTGTCATGCCTGGCTTTTCTGTGTCTTATCCAGTAGTTTTTAAAGGATTCTTAGGGATGTTGTCTAGTATGATTTGATCTCAGTATAAGTGTTCTACCTCCCTCCTCTATTCTGTGCGTGTGCGTGCGTGAGTGCGTGCATGTGTGTGTGTTTGTGTGTGTGTGTGTAAGGGAATGTGTGAATCAAATATAGTAATGAAACTTGCATAAGCGCCGAGTTTGCATGAAACAGCTAGAGTGGTATTTGAGGGAAAAACAAAATATGCCTCAGCAGAAAGCCTGTTCCCTGGTGATGGCCCCAGGCTCTGACAGCTCTAGATAGAGCTTGGAAGTAGTTTCCCTGGGGCCCTGTGTGGAGATAGGCCTGGAGCAAGGGATCGATGGTGGGGTTTTCTCCTGAGAGAATTCAAGAGTCAGAGAGTCTCAGCCCCTGACCAGAAGAGAGATTTATTTCCCACTGGCTGGAACAGCGAGTTATTTCCAAATCTTCTTCCTTCATTACAAAACTCCCCCCTCGGGAGTGGGGCTGGCTGCAGCCACCACAAGCCGCAATCTTGGTGTGTCTGTCTTTTATGAATCTAGAGTTACATCCTCAAAATGAGGGCTTGGCATCTTTAGAGGCTCATCTTCTGGCCAGGCTGGGGTCCTAGCTGTCCCTGATGTGGCAGCCGCTGCCTCTGGGGATGGAACTCCCCCCTCCTGTCCTGCCTCTAGGCCTCCACTGCTTGATCATGTGGGTAAATATCTACTCGACCGAGTATTTCCTGTTTGGTTCGGTTCGCTCTGCAGAACTCTAGATAGAATGCTAAATGTTTAGCCACAAGTGACCATCTCCGAGTCCTAGGAAGCGAGGGGGTCTTGAAGTGAAGGAACTCAGCCACCCACAAGGATGATATCACTGTGAACTGTGCCTTGGTTTCAATAGCCATGAACTTTGTTGCTTGTGTTCCCATAATGCCCAAAGCCCTGTTTATTGCTCTGTGATGCTTTTCCCATCATCCAAAGCATCCACTTATAGCTTCCCATCTTCTGAAGGTGAATTCTACCAATGATCTGTCTCGATTGGTTATGTCTGTCTGCCTCCTTCCTTTTTCCATGTCTTCCTTCTTGTGTCCAATGTTTTATTGCTAATTGTTTTGTTATTTCCTCCCTCCCCGCCCCCAAGGAGATGTGAACAAATGTCTACTCAGCCCAAATCAGCCACTGACCACAGGTCAAAAGTAATGATTCTGCCCAAGTCTAGCTTGCTGAACCAGTGAGCATGCTGGAACATGAAGACTCCAAACAGCGTCATTGAATAGTCTCACCCCAGCATGGGGGACCACTTAGGAATTCCGCATAGATGGAGAGTCTACTCTTCAGTCATCCTTCTCAAGGCTGAGGCCATGTGCCCATGGGGTGAGGGGACAGGAAGGACAGATGGCTGTAATATCTGATGACCCTTCCATGGTTCTCGAGGGGATAAGACACTGTCATAGGCCCCAGAGTTATCATAGATGCTCAGTAAGTGGTTGGGTGACCTGTGACCAGTACTGGGCGTTGTATAACACGTTGAAAGATGGTACATCCTTTTCCTGCCCCCCCACCCCAGATCTTGTCCCTTAACTACTTACTGCCCCAAGCTGAATTAGGAAGCTCAAGGGTTAGAAAGAGGATACCATCTTCCCTAGGACAGAGCAAGGAAAGCCAGAACAGTCCAGGAAAATGGGTTCAGGGGCTTCCAAGGCTGATGAGGGGCTGCAGAGGTGTGGATCTCAAAACCTAGCCCTCCGGAGCCAAAGGAGGACTTCAGATCTCCTCAGGCCAGCTACTTCACAGGACTGACCACCTTCAGCATGAGCCCAGTGATTCATGCCTGAGCAAGACTGTGCAATGGTAGGGATCTTACACACGCATGCATATTCACATATGATTGTATGCACATGCCCACTTGTGGCTACACGTTCATTCTAATGCACATGCAAACACTCTTAATACATACCCCTACATTTTATCATGTTTGTACACCCAACATATACAATTCCTACTTACCCATCCTTATAGTCAAATAGGTGTGTATGCACACACCAAGACATCTACTTGTGTGCACTTCAGGGCAGCCTGAGTGTATACATATTCAAGCATTCACTTGCCCCCATACGCACTATATACATGCACATGTGCATACATAGGCCTTTATACATTTATATATCCACATGTTTACCTGTACATACACAGTAATATATTTACCTATATGATCAATACTCTAACACATGCATACACATGTGCACATACTCATGAGCATACACACATTTGCCTATCTTTACTTATACTCAAGCACACAAGTTCACAAAACACATGTACATACATTCACATTCAATCACACACATGTGCACACATGTACAGCCTTTCTTCAATGATAATCATACCATTCTTAGAGCATTTCTCACAAGTGGGAGCCAAGAAATGTAATTTAGATAAGCCACCTTCCAAATGCATATAAAAAAGTGACTTAACGTGACCCCTCTTGGCCTGGCTGGATTTCAGAGAAAGCCTCCAACTTTACTGAAAGGAGATTTTCCTCCAGCCCTAACCCAGAGTGACCTTCACTGTTATTGCCCAGTCAGGCTGTCTAGGGCCCCCTGAAGTTCATGGAAGGCAGCCCCTTCTAGGGAAACTGAGTCTTAATGTAGAGATGATACCAGGAGCCTTCATTTCCATCATACTGTGTCTAGGGATTCTGATGCAAACAGCCCAGGACCAGTGGAACCAGCTAATACTGGGCTCTCTAAGGAAGAGGCAGGCTTCAGAACTGAACCCACTAGGACTGTGTAATCACAGCCGTAGGCAGGTATGGTGCAATCACCTGGGCAGCCATTTTTGTCATCCTAGATGGCCTTCACCAAGATTCACTGGGATTCTTTGACATTAGAGATGGGGACAACAGGACATTGCGAATGCTTTTCAAATTTTGTCTAGACCTTAGGGTCATCAAAACCAATCCATATCTGTATCACTTGACTTGATGAAGTTGGACATGTCCTCCTAATCAATGTCTATCTGTTTTGGGTATTTATAACTTTCTTCTAGATCATTGGCTGGCAAATATTCTCTGTAACTGGTTAAGTTTTGAAGGCCACATCTGCTCTGTTGCCATTCCTCAACTCTACTGTTGGATAGTAAGACCTTTTATGACCAAGACAGCATGATCCAACCAATGCTTGTCGACAAAATCTGATGGGGGACTATATCTGGCTCACGGCAATAGCTTGCTGGTCCATACTCGAGACAATCCTGGTTCGCATGTGTACTTAAAGCTCTTAGAGAGTGTCTGCAATTCAAGTGTCTTTGGTCTTTAGATGACTCTTTCCTAAGTCTGAGTGGGGGAATCCATCTAAAAGCATCCCATAATTTGGGCTCTTCTCATTTAGGATCCCTTGGGCTACACTCGGCTTGGGAATATAGCCTTATTGAGCATGTGCTGATCTCCAGCACTGAAGAGAAGATGTGTTGGTGAATGCCTGTGATCCCAGCATTCTGGAGAGTTGAAAGGATAGCTGGTGTAAGACCTGTTGACCAGCAATGTCTGCAGAGTGGGGACAAGATGCAGAAGAGGCAACCCACCCCTGCCTATAGGGACAGCTTTCCTGGGAAACTGTGTGCTCTCCACTCTCTCTAGCCTCCCAGAGCTCAGCTCAGTCTCCCACTGAGCCCCACCTCTGCGGCTCCCAGGGTTCCTGATGTCTTGTTTGTTGTTTCCACAGGTATGGATGTTGATGGGAGGCGACTCCCCCATCCTTCTGTTGCCCCAAAGATCTCTATGATTTCCCGGTTACCTTCAAGCTACAGGGTTACCCTGAAGAGACCCCAGCTTATGCTGGCTTGTTCTTAATTAAATTCAAAATCAGCTCGAAGGAGAGGGCTTGGGGAGTGTAGTTGGCTGTTGGCCAAGGGCCTGAGCCACTGCCACAGACTAGCACCACCTCCCGCCACTCTGATCCCTGGGACATGTGGGCAGATTATGAAGAAATCCCTCAGCAATGAGGTTACATTAACCCCTTTTACCCTGTGTTCTGGGCTTCAAAGGCAATCACAGATCCAGGCAGAACATTCGACTTCCCATAAAAAATATTATTATATTGTATCGGGTTACATAGGGCCATTTTCATGCAAGTATATAAGTCTACTTTGACCACATTCCCCCTCCATAACCTTCTACCCTCCTCCTTCTTATGCACCCCCCCTTCATCCCCCTAGACGATATCCCTTCAACATTCATGACCTGTGTGCATACATGACTTCATGTACCTATATGAGATCTAGGACTTGAAAATGTGAGAAAATATGTGGTATTTGTCTTTCTACAACTGCCTTAAAATTGGCTTAATATGATTCTCTCCTGTTGCATCTATTAGCCTGCACTTGACATAACTTCTTCATTGAGGCAAACATGACTTCTTTGTGGCTGAAAACAAATCCCATTTGTATGGGTAGCATGTTTTCCTTTTGGACCTTTTGTTGTTCTACCCAGAGACTGGTTCCATAACTCAGCTGTCATGAATAGTGTGCTGGTCAACATGGATGTGCAAAGGTCTCTGTAATCTTGATTTGGAGACCCAGGAACCATGTAGCTGGGCCCTATCATAGTTCTAGTTTTAGGTTTCCGAGGCTCCTCCATACTGATTTGCATAGTGGCTGGGCTAGTCCTTACTCAGTGTCTGAGCTAGGAGGTATTTGGGTTAGGAATAGGAGTCAAGGAAGTCAGCAAAGACTCAGGTCCTCAGATTCTGAGACATGAATCCTATTCCCATGAGCTGCAATCCCCCAACTTTTATTGTAGGTTTTTTCCTTAAAGCCATTCACAATCCCATCATATGTAGAATGGAGCATTTGATGGGTAGAGGAACAGAGTAGAAATCAAGAACAGGAGGAGGGGGTGAGTCACGTGTGGCTCTTTTGGGCACCCTTGCTAAGACCCAACACAATAATGTTGGCTGGGACGGAAACGCTTTTCTCTATTGAACAGAGAAAATGCACTCAGTCGGAAGTACACGTCAGTAGAGCAACAGATAGCTGAGTCACTACAAAAGCATCAGGCTCTATTACCATTATCCTCCCCAAGCAGTGAGGGGGATCTAGGCAGAGAGTGGCTAAATAACTTGCTCCAAGGCCATGCAGGTGGCAAGTGACAGAACAGGTCAGTGAGACACCAACTTGTACTACAACTGACAAGCTACATCCCCGTTTCACAACCAGAAAATAACAACAAAAAGGATGAAATAACCCGAGGGCAGATGGAGCATTGTGGGATACGCATGAGACGGAGTCCAAGCTGGCACAGAGCGAGTGGAGAATGGATAATCTGGCAATCTGGTAGGTGGGGAATGGAGCTTACATCTCATTCTGCTTCCTGAGAATTCTTGCCTACACCAGGGTGGACTTTTTGGTGTGGCAGGTGCCTATAAGCCACACATATTCCTGTAAATAAATGCACTAGTTCACCAGGCTTGACTTGGATGGAATAATTTATTTGGTTTGTCATGGGTGCCCTATCTGGGGCCAAGAGGCATTTGTTTGCATCTTCCCAGGAAAATCACACGATACCCCTCCCCCAGGTTTACCCATCAGAGTCCCAACTCAAATAGGAGATCACTAGAGTGCCCTTTAATCTTGTCTCTCTCTCTCTCTCTCTCTCTCTCTCTCTCTCGGAAAATCTGGACAAAAATACACACAGAGGAAAGGCAAAGTATGGCACAGGAAGAAGCCACCACCTGCAAGTCAATGGGATGCCTGGACTCGATGGTCCCTCAAACGGATGGGTCCATCTTCATCTCGATGTTGGTCTTGCAGCCTCTGGGATTGTGTAAGAAATGCCTCTCAGTTGTTTAAGCCACCTAGTGTGTGGTGCCCTGGCTCAGCAGTCCTAACTAATGAATGCAGTAAGTCATTTATATCCTAGCATGAATCAGGTCCAAAGTGTTCCGAGAGAAATTTCAATTAAAATCAGCGGAGAAAGGGGGGAAAAAGCCAAAGAAACGTCACTTGCAGGATGGACTTGGGGCTTTCTGAAAATTGGTAGGGAAATGCTGGAGGCCATAGATTTCCATAGACCCCATCTCTGTGCTAATGCAAGGGTGGGTTGTGGGGGGGGGCAGTGCAGTTCCCAGCAGATGCTATAGTTTCTGCCCATCCTTCCTGCTCAAGTTCATGATTCTTGTTTAGATTTGGTATCCTGGAGACCTAGCAGGGCCCCTGTCCCCACCCCCAGCAAGCAGAGCTCCCTAGAGCTGGTACTTTTGGAAACAGAATGTTTTTGGTTCCTAGAATGTTTAAAAAATATCCCCAGGGTTAGTGGCCTCTGAAGTGGCCCAGATTCATTTATATGCTTCCCCATCCCATGGAGGTTCCACAGTCTGCAGTCGTCTGCCTATGTCCCCTAGGGATGTCCACACACACTAAAGTGTTGGGGGATTGGTGAAGAATTGGGTTAAGGTCTACAGAAGCTTTGCTGACATCCATCCTTGTTGTCTTCCTGGGGCAAGCCTAATTCATTTCTTCAGACCTAACTTACTTCAGAGATGAACTTGGCCAAGCTCCCAGCCAGGCGCTTGACAGTCAGGAATACATCTAACACGCTTATCCCCAAGCACTCACAATCTATTTGATGGTTACTTTTTCTTGCCAGCCCATTTGGCCTGAGAGATGCCTCAGAGATTATTAGTAAAAGCACACCTCTGGGTGTGTCTGAGAGGGCGCTGACAGAATCTGTGGCTTTCAGTCATGTCTAACCTGGGGCCCAAGGGCTGCATTTGGCCCAGGCTAGGCAAGAGTACAGCTCAATCTACATTATAAAATTACATAAAACATTATATGAGTTTGTGTGATTTTGTGTGTGTGTATATGTGTCTGTGTATGTGTGTGTTTTGGCTTGTGTTGTATGTGTCTGTGTATGTATGTTCGTGTACTTGTGTGTGTGTGTGTGTGTGTGTGTGTGTGTGTGTATGTTTTGGCCTGTGTTGTATGTGCCTGTATATGTGTGTTCCTGTGCTTGTGTATGTGTGTGTGTGTGTGTGTATGTTTTGGCCTGTGTTGTATGTGCCTGTATATGTGTGTTCCTGTGCTTGCGTGTGTGTGTGTGTGTGTGTGTGTGTGTGTGTGTGTGTATGTGTGTGTTTTGGCCTGTGTTGTATGTGCCTGTATGCGTGTTCATGTGCTTGTGTATATATGTGTGTGACCATACCAGAGGTTGGTATCAGGCATCTTCCTCAATCTCTCTCCACCTCGTATAAACAGAGCCTCTTACTTTAACTCTGAATTTACCGATCTGGCTAATCTACTTAGCTAGCTTGCCCTCTCTCTGCCTCCCACATGCTAGGATTACAGGAGAGGGTAGCCACACCCAGCACCACTTACATGCATTCTGGGAATCCAAATTCTGGCCCTCACACTTGTATGGCAAGCACTTTACATATAGAGCCACCTCTCAACCCCCAACATGAGATTTTCATATGTATATGTATGCATATGTGTGTGTGTATGTGTGTGTGTGTGTGTGTATACATATATGATGTGAATATATAAAACTCAATTGTATGATTCTCAGGGTAAATGTATATGTATATGTATGTATATGTGTGTGTGTATGTGTGTGTGTATACATATATGATGTGAATATATAAAACTCAATTGTATGATTCTCAGGGTAAACTTTAGAAATGACATCTGTCATAATGTCAAAAAGCTGGGTGTGCCTTAATTCCTCAGTGGATTTAAATTTTAAACAGATTGCTGGAAGGTGCTGCGCCTGTGGAAGGCAGGGTCTAGTTGGAGGAAGTAGGTCACTGGAGATGTGACTTTGAAGAGATTGCCTTAGGGCTGGCCTCTTCCCATTACTTCTCTCTGCTTCCTGGATGCAGGGCATAAGCATCTTTGATCTTGCTACCGGCTCTGCCACCACGATGTTCTACCTCGCCTCGGTTTAGGGGGAAACAAACTTTTGGAGTCTGTGACTTCAGGTTACTTGAATTTTATAATCTTTGCACGTGCAGAATGGGCTATCTTGGGGCCGTACCCCAGTTCTGAATACAAAACTAATTATTGCATATATGCCCTACACCGGTAGCTTGTGGATAATTTTCTACATTTTCAGTCATTTTGTGGATAAAATTGGAGTGTGTACGTGGGTGTAGTGTCTGAGCTTTGGGTTTTAGAGAATATTTGATTTCGGATCTTTTGGATTAGGGATGTTCAATTTGGAATGATGTCGAGGACACCACGACCCTCTGGCTGGGTCTACCTGAGGTATCCTGGTGTTTTTGCTGTTATGAGGTACCTAAGGGTAAATTAGGTACCTCTGCTGAGATGCAAATTCTGTGAGCCAGGGCCAGGACCCCTATCACTTCCCTGACCCCTAACTAAGCACCTCTTCCACATTTGTGCCTTATTAATCTGTTCTGCACCCCAGAGTTTAACTGGGACTGTCAGTGAGTCCCTGGGTCTGTTACAAGTCACTGGCGCATGGTGAGATCATCAGCCCTTCCCCTAGAATCTATCAGCTCATCAATTAGCATGTAGGAGTAGGAGCAGATGGACCCTCCCCAATCTATGATTGACTGTTGACAGACTCAGGCTTGTACAGGCAGCTGCAGGTGCTGAGATCATGCTTACAACAGCTTCGTCATGGCCAGCAGACAGCAGTCCACAGTTCTTTTCCTTATCTTCTGACTTGTACATTCTTCCTACCCTTGTTCTCTGACCCTTAGAGTAGGTGGTGTTAATGCCCTGCTTAGGGCTGTGCTCTTGAATATGACTTATTCTTGGTATCTTGAATGGCCATGCCTTTCTGCACGCTCTATCATTTTGAAGAGAAATTTCTCTGATTAAGACAGAATCTAAGAGCTCAGGCCATTTTTCTTTGTATCTCTACAATATAAAACATCATGGGATATTGAGACATCAAAGTGGGGTAAGTATTTTAGAAAGAAAGTAAAACTTTGAATTTAGTGAGTTACTTAAACATTGAATTGAGTTATATGTTTTCTACTCCAGGTTCCACGTGCTCTTTTCCAAGGTGCCCATCTAGACTATTCAGTCTACTGTGCATCCTTTTTTCTTTCCCTAAAACATAGCCACGAGAGTCCTGGTGGGTGGATCTTCCAAGGAAGAGATATACTTGAAAAAGTCCATTGGATTCCTGTGGGTTTCTGAGGCTCTAGGGCTTGATCACAGATCCTGTGTGCTACCCTGGAACAAGGTCACTGTGGCAAAACTGCCATGGTAATCACCCATAAGTCCACCATACCACCTTCAGGTGTCCAAAGAGTGGTGACCTGCTATATGAACAGCATCCCACATGGGAGTTGATCTCTAATGGTTTGCAGACATGCTTGTCTCCTGTGTTCACACATTGTCCTGGATTCAAATCGAGTGAAGACTTGTCCCTACTTACCGGGAAGCTGTGCATCTTAGACAAACCTTCTGAGTATTAGCTGGCCCATTAGCAAGCCAATGGCTTCTGAGAGCTCTTGTATCTCTGATTTGACAACATGGGAAACCAGGACTATCCTGAATGAGGAGATAGTTCAGTCAGTGAGTGTCTTAGTATGCAAGCAGAAAGAACTGAGTTCAGTTTCCAGAAACCATATGGAAAAGATAGGTATGGTGCCTCATACTTGTAAACCTAGAACTGGGGGAGGTGGAAACTGGTTAACCAAAGTTCCAGGCCAGTGAGATACCTTGTCCTAAGGAATATCCAAGAGCCAAGGCACATGTTTATTCACACCTGCTTTCTGGCTTCATGTCTTTTGCTGTAATAACACACACACACACACACACACACACACACACACATATACACACACACATTTGACAAAAGGCAACTTTGGGAGGAAAGGGCTTATTTATTTGACTTACAATTCTAGATTATAGTCCATCCCTGAGGGGAAATTGAGGCAGTAACTTAGACATAGTCATCGCCAAGAGCATAGAGCAACAAATGCTCCTAAACTCCCTTGGTCACAAATATACAGCACCACCATCACCACAGTCATCACCACCACCACCACCACCACCACCACCACCACCACCACCTCCACCACCACGACTACCACCATCATCACCAAAACCACATTACCACCACCACCACCATCACAACTGTGACCACCACCACCATTGACATTACTAAAACCTGGATTGCCATCAACATTTAACTACCCTAGCCTGTGTGTAATATCCAGAGCAGTGGCTGGCCCAGAGGAAGCCCTCATCACCTATCTCCAGAGACTTGCCCCCAACTTGCCCACTCTATATCGGACATCTGTTAGAGGTCTCTGAGTGGGCTAGAAAGGAAGCCACTGCAAACAGGACCACTTCCCTTGGGGCCCCTCCTCTTCCCTTAAACCCATCTAACTGCTGGCTTGCTAGGCTGGCTCTTGGAGCCAATTTCCCTTTTACTTCTGACTCATCTCTCCTGGTGTCTCAGGATAGCATCATCCATCATTCCCTTCCTCTGGTGAACCAGAGAGCCTTGGGCATGAGCTCAGCCATGACAGCACTCTGCAAACTGGGATGCATACGCATGACCTGTGCACACTTGGGTAAAGGCAAGATGCTTTCTCAGGCAAGGTCTTTGGTTCCTCTGAGAGCCTTACAAATTGAGTAGAGCAGCCTCATTCCTTTCCTTTCTGCTTGAGTCATGGTGTTGAAGGACATCAAAGGTCTTCTCTTCTGAAGGAGAGGTGTGAAGGGATTTGCGCTTTCACCTCCTGCAGAAGCATGGCGGTAGTGGTAGGGTGGCCTTGGAGGTAGTCCACCAGGGTCTCGCTTCCTTCTGTCACCCTGACCATGTTTCAATGAGATTTCTGGGAAAAAAAAAATCTAACCAGAGTTCTTTCCAGTGAGCTGCAGATAGGAAAGCTTTTCAGCTATTCCTGTAATTACAGGGCCTTTCTACATGGTTATTACAACAAAGCCAATATAATAGCTGCCAGGGAGATAGGACAGGCTTCTCGTAAACTGCACCAGCAGAAGGGGAGGGAAATCAAGGGGTTCCGTGACAGTGAGATGAAGACTACCAAAGATGAGTGAGGCATATCCACACATATAGACCAACTCTCGGGTTCCCAGAGAGAGGAAGGAGGGAGAAGGCAAGGACCCAGTGATGACTTTGAGTGCATGAATCTGGGGTCAATTGTCTCTGAAGATTCTGGGCTGTATAGACTGTCAGGATGCTAGGATACAAGTTTCTTTAAACTCTTACTCACTTGCAAGTGTTTGCAACAGCCCAATTGTGTGCCAGGCTCTGTCTCAAGCGCTCAACATACATTAACTCATTTAATTAAATTTCCATTGCTTTTCACAGTTTCTAGATTTATGGACTTTTTGCCTGGAGACTTTCAGTTAGAAAAAAAAAAATCTGTGACCACTCCTCACACAAAGAAGGTCTTGGAATGGTGACAGTTCCTTCTAGATTCTGGCCCACACACTCCCACATTACCTGTTAGCACCTGCAGTCATGTGGCCTGGCCTCCCTGGTAATGGGTATTTTTAACCCTTTGTTTGCTGGCAGAGACACAAGCTAGGAGCGAGAGAGAGAGAGAGAGAGAGAGAGAGAGAGAGAGAGAGAGAGAGAGAGAGAGAGAGAGAGAGAAAGTGGGGAAGAGAAGGGTTTGGGGAGGAGAAGGACAAACAAGCTCAGTAGAAGCCACCATCAAGTCGGCGGAAGCCACCTTTCCTAAGACCTGCCATTGAAGTTAAAGGAAAGGAATCTGCCGGCACTGGTCTGGTGGTTTGGCTTGTGTTCTGGATGAGTCCTCCCTTCCCCTGAGCTCATTCTTTGGAATCTCACCTGGTGGCAGGGAATGAGGAAGCTGGGATGAGTCCATGCGCCCCAGAACTCTGGTGGGAGGAGTCATCTCTCTCTGGCTGCGATATTCCTGCACTGTGTGAAGGGCAGATCTGGAAGAAAGACTCAAGTCAGAATGGATGCAGCAGAAGCAGGACACGCAGTGGCCTTGCTTTGACCTTGTGGCCTTCCTGTGTCCATCCGGAGGTTTCGTTTCTATCTCCTTTTCACGGTTTGTGCCAGTCGCATGCCTGTGGTGCTGAAGGAAAGGTGATAGTCATCTCACTGATATGTTGACATTCTCCCTGGGAGCCATTTGTTATGGTGGCCAGATCCTTCTTTGTGCCTGGATGAGGAGCACTGGGGGTCCTGGAACCACATGGAAAAGTCTCTAGGTAAAGAAAAATCTGAAGTCTATTGGAGTCTGGGGAGATGACTCAGTTAGCGGAAAGCTCGGCTCATCATACACACATGAGAGACCCTGACTCAAAAAGTAAGGTAGAGAATGATTAAAGAAGATGCTCACGGTCAACCTCTGGCCTCTACATGCTATCACACACATGTATGTACATCACATGTATACACATACACACCCCAGTAAGGTGGAAAGCAACCGAAGAAAATACCTAATGTCAACCTCTGGCCTCTACATGCATGCACATACATACACATACATCACATATATGTACATGCACACACCAATAAGGTGCGAAGCAACCAAATGAAACACCTATTGTCAACCTCTTGGCCTCTTACCTGCAGGAGCACACACATGCACATACATAGACCTGTACCACAGAATCTCACAATAAAATAAAATAAATAAATATGGGGACTGGAGTTCTTGCTCTTTCTTTAATTTCATTCATTCATTCATTCATTCATAACAATTTCTTGAGCACTCAGTGAATCTGGAACATAAGGTGAAAGAAAGTGGTTATGTCTTTGTAGCATAGATGAACAGAGAAGATAAACAGGCTAGGCACAGTGTATAAAAGCATATTGTAGTGGATGGTTTGATGGCTCATGGCACACAAAGAAATAAGAACAAAAATCTTCAGAACTGCCCGTGGTGGTCAAGGGAAATTTCATAAGAAGCCAAATGTTTGAGCAGAGACTTACCAGGCAGGACAGGAGCAAGATAAAGAGCTACTTTAGACAAATGGAAAGCCATACATACACACTAATGTCTTTAGAGCACAGGCTATCCCACAATAGACAGTATTCATGGATCACAGTGAAGTGTTTTGAACAAAAGAGATCAGGAAGAGAAATGAACTGGACAGAAATGAAGGGGCCAATTTCAGAAAAAGACTTGTGCTACACAATGAAGGGGACGTGTTATCCAATTAGCAGTAAGGAGCTAGGGAATAATTTTAGGTACCTGGGGTGTTTGCATTTTGGAAAGTTGTCCTGGATGGCATGCAGAGGATATTCTGTTGGAATCAGGAGGAACAGTTAAGGGGTATTTGCAAAATTCCTGGCTGGGAAGGTAGGGCCAGCAGCATGCATTGGGAGAGACAGTGACAGCAGTAGAAGAGAGATACAGGAGGGAGATTAGACTGAATTTCATATGAGTGGGTGACAGACTGAAAGAAGAGTGTTTGGGAGCTAGGTCTATAGGCATGGATGAGTAAGAGAGATCCAAAAGGACGAATGGCTAGGAAGAGTAAAACAGAGATGCTTTAGATATGTTTGCATGTAACAGGCTTGCTGGAGGTCCAAGGGTAGGCAAGATAAGTGCCCCGCTGGCCCTTGGCTCAGTGAGTTTGGAGAGCAGAAGCTGCTCAAGGCGGGCGGGGCATAGTTTATGAGTGTGATGCTTACTGTCTGGGCAGCGCTGAGCTACCGTGGAAGGGGCACAGAGGGATAGGAAAACCTAGCGCTGGACATCAGTATTGGAGAGGTGGACAGTGTAAGAAGCCAAGAAAGAGCAGCTAGAGGAGGTGGAGTGGGACCAGGGAAGCATAGAGGGCTTTATGTTAAAGAAGAACACTGTGAGTAACACCAGGAACGGCAGAAAAAGACGACTTGGATATCCTTACCAGGGGGCTGCGTGTAGCCTTGGAGAAGGCTGTTTTAGTGTAGCGACGTGGGCAGTGGCGTGGTATGGAGTATACAATGTAAAGGTGTCCTTGAAAGGTGACAGAGTCAATTACTTAAATGTAAGCTCACTTTGGGGTGGAGGGGGTAATTTGTTATTCAGAAAGAATGAAAGGTTAATAAATGTGTACGATAGAAAGTAAACATGTGGAAATGTCCCGACTGAGAGGAGGAAGTCAACTGAGAGAGAAAAGTATGGAAGAAAAAAAAGTATGGAGAAAAGTGGGAGAGCAAAGAAGGAAGGACAAGAGGGACTGGCCTATGGGCTGGGGGTGTGGCCATGTGGCATATGATTGGGGGTGGGGGAGATGTGAACATCTACTCATCCTAGAAAGGGAATTGACAACAGACCAAAGTAACAATACCATCGAAGTCCGCCTTTGTGGACCAGTGAGTTTTCTTGAGGATACTTATAGGACTCTGGGTTGGGTTTGCTTATGGTATCAAACGAGTCAAAGACAGTCGGATCGCCTATAGCCACCACCAATGTGGGTGACAGCTCATGAAAACTGGGATTTTGGAGCTCACTGCATGACTTACAGGCAGCTTGGCAGGTTAGAGGGTATCTCGTCTAGGCAGCTCCGCTAAACCGATCTCCTCAGCAATTCTTTCTGGTTATGTGAGCTTGAGGGAGGGAAGGGCCCTGTCATCTGGTCAGTTTCAAGGACTTCCCGAATCAGGAACTGTTTAATTCTCGAGTCTTAACCTCTGCTCTGGTTCTTTTATTATTTACTTATTTATTTTTGCCAACTTGATGAAAGTTAGGATCATTTGGGAAGAAAGAATCTCAGTTGAACAAATGTCTCTGTCAGACTGGTCTGTAGGCAAGTCTGTGGGACCATTTTCTTAATTTATAATTGAAAGGAGAGGATCTATCCCACTGTGGGTGGTGCCATCCCTTAGCAGGTGACCCTGAATGCAGGCTTAGCAAACTGGGAAGAGCAAACTAGTAAGCAGCATTCTCCCATGGTTTCTGCCTCAGTTTCTCCCTGCAGCTTCCCCCCGCCTCTCTCCAATACTCAAGTTCTTGCTTTATTCAAACATGATGGATATGGGTGGTAACCTGTAAGCCAAATAAACCCTTTCCTCCAAAAGTTGGTTCTGGTTATGATGTTTATGAGAGCAATGGAAATCTAACCAGGATATCCCCCCTCTTTAGAAATTCCTGATTCCTAACAAACTTCACTCCAGGATGGAATATTTTGACCTAGAGGAAATTGCTACAAGGCTATAAGGCATTGGCTTTGCACATGAACTTGGAGCCCTAGCACCTGCATGCAATCCTAGCTCTGGGGAGGTGGAGACAGGAATACCATTGAGGTTTGCTGGCCAGTTAGTACTGCCCAATTGGTGAGTTCCAGAGAGACCCTGTCTCAAAAGGCAACATAGGGAGTGGTAGAGGAAGATGCCAATATTGACCTCTGACCTCTACATGCACACCCACACAAGTACACATGCAGCTGCACACACATATACAAACATAAAGAAGTACATGTGCCAGGAACACACACATGCTTAGTTTTAAAAGAATGAATGGCTTGTGCTTGGATGTGAAGGGAGGTTATGACTTATGGTACTGATGGAGAATGGGGAAGTGTATGACCTTAACACTATAAATAGTCTTGGCCTTTTCCTCCCCTACACACAGTAACCTCTTGGTCTCTGTTCCTAAGCCACCATGATGTGAACTGATTTTACTCTGCTATGCCCTGCCTGCCATGATAGACTGAAATCATGAGCCATTTTTTTCTCCCTATTATCATTTTCCTCAGGTGTTTTGTAATAGTGACTGAAACTACCAGGAGCCTGGAGAGGTGGTTTAGCAGTTAAGAGCACACATTGCTCTTAAGAGGACCTGAATTCAGTCCCAAGTATCTATGTCAGTGGTCTGGCCTTCACAAGCACCTACACACACACACTTATGATGATGATAAGTCTTAAAACAACAAAACAAACCAAGACAAACAGAGAAACAAGACTCTAGGGAAATAGTTCAGTTAGTAATGTGTTTTCCTTCAAACACAGGGACCCAAGAAAGTTATAGAAGTACTGATGAGTCTTCAGACTGGTTCTATCATTCTGTTCATGTGTGGGGCCTGAGTGTGGCCATTGCTTAGTGGCCCTCAGGCTCTGGGTAGCCTGATAAGTAGGTAGAGTTGAGGGAGGCATGTTGCAGGGTTTATTGGCACAAGGATGCTCAGGGCCAAATGGACCTTGTGAGAAGAACATGGCACTAGGGGAGAAGTGACACCCTGTAAGCGAAGGGAGGAGTCCTGAATCTGGACGTCGTGATGAGGTGAGAGAATGGGCAGAGAGAAAGAACTGGAAAGATAGCACGATGTGTCAGAGGCCCTGGGCTTGAAATGTCAGTGGTGGGGTTTTTAGACAAATGGGGGGGGCATAAGAGTGGCCTGGTTCCTTGAAGAGATGTGGCAAGCCTTTATGCTCAAGGAAGTGGAAGCTTTACTACCCACTGCACTCCTCTGGGATGGTTGCAGCACAGAGCAAAGCCACAAGGCCTAACCCTGAGACTGAAGAGCCCATTAGTTAAAGTGATGGACCTGAGGTTAGAGATGCAGGCACATCTCTGAGGTGGAACTCTTGCTGTGAGTGGTCTCCTAGGTCAAGCACATACATAGAACAAGGAGGGTCCATCTCTGATTGTTTCATGGCCTTGTCCCAACAGCCCCAAACCTGCAAGACTCTGCTTACTCAACAGCAAAAGGGCAAAGGGACCATTTCCAAGATGCTGAGCAATGGAAATCTTGACCAGAGCATGCCAATGACATGCCCAAAATGACACCAACCATAGGGCTGCTAACCTCAGCCTGTCACTTCATTTCCCTCTTCTTCCTCTTGGCTGCTTTTCTCATGGTCAACCTATCTACACTGAGCCAGGTTCCCACACCTCCTCGCTTGCTTACCCTCTGGAGGGCTGGCATTTGGGCCTGATGTAGGATGGAGAGGGGGAATTTTCCGACTTGGCAGAGTGGTGTGAAGTCAGGAGGAAGTGTTTGTCCTGCACAGCAACAAGACATATCAAATCATTGCAGTCTCTCCCTCACATCCAAGTCTGTTGCTATTTACAGAGACTCAACATTTCCGTAACAATACCTTTTGCTTGGAAAGGGCCTTCTCTTGCCATCAGTCCAGAAAGTCCCCATAGAGAAGCCCTGGAAGCTCATGGACCTGCTAGCCTGACAGAAATAGCAGAGAACAAAAAGAGACCTGTTGTTAACCAAAGTGGAAGGTAGGACCAACCCCTGAAGTTGTCCTGTGACCTCCACATGTGTGTCATGGTTTACCCACACCCACTATGGTATTTTGACTGACAAGTCCCCCATATTCTCAGGCATTTGAATACCCCAATTGCTGATATTGTTTAGTGGAATCCTAAGATGTATGACCCTACTGGAAGAACTATATCACTGGGGGAGGGCTTTGAGGTTAAAAAGCCTCCATTAACCCCAGTTCACTCTCTCAGCTCTCTGTTTGTGGTTTGAGATGGGAACTTTTGGTTCTCAGCTTCCAGCTCTAGTCACCATGCCTGCCTGCCTGATGTTATGTCTGCTGCCTGCTACCATTATTCCCAGCCATGATTGTTTAGCCATCTATAGTCATAAAATCAATTAAACTCTTCTATGAGTTTCCCTGATCACGTCATGGCAACAGAAAAGTTGTTAATGTACTCATACAAAGGAACACACACACACACACACACACACACACACACACACACACACTCCATGAACTGTAAACTTGGAAGGTGGAGATGCCTAGTTCTCTTCCCCATCAACTGTAGCTTCTATTGAGCTATCTAGCCATTTACCTCTGGCTAACCTGACCTCTGTTAATTGTGAGGTCCTGGAAGGCTGAAACTGAATTGTTTCTTATAGCCTCCAACATCAAGATTCCAGCTCTTGGCATATGACAGTATGTTTGTTGAGTGAATGAAATGTCCTTGTTGATGGAATAGTTTGTTCAGTGAATTACTGAAGCTTACATTTGGTGAATTAATAAAGTGTACTTGTTGAATGAATGGCTGAAACTCTTTGCCCACTGCTCCAAAGAAGCTACTTTGATATTTGAATAACTGTGAGGGAGTTACAATATACCAATCCCTTGTCTTTTGCTCTTTGCTCCCTGTGAGACAGACAAGATAGATGAGGGAAATAAAATGTAAAGATCAAAACACCATGGTTTTGCCATTGGCAGAGTAGACCAGGTGAGTCTCAACCCTCTCTGAATGCTAGTTCTATCCTTCAGGATCTAAGACAAATGTTACTTTCCTCCTCAGGAATGCAAGCTGTTCAGGACTTGAAATCAATATCTGACTGTTGAGTGAAGGATCTCAAGTCCCATCCATATGAACATCTATCTAACCAACTTTGAAAGGCATACAGGGAGAAGTTGACCTACTTCTTGGATGACCAAGTGG
The DNA here is from genome assembly GCA_036184795.1 of Tokudaia tokunoshimensis. NCBI lineage: Eukaryota > Metazoa > Chordata > Mammalia > Rodentia > Muridae > Tokudaia > Tokudaia tokunoshimensis. The sequence goes on from BTHU01000010.1 coordinate 9,159,424, forward strand.
ACCTGAAACTAAGAAATCAACGTGGACTTTCTTTCAAGATGAGGGTCTACTACTGTGAGCCACATGTTTCAGATGCCAACACCTGTGATCTGGACCTGATTGTTGACTGCATGTCAGCCACTGTCCATCCTGTTCTAGGTGATAGTTTGATTAGGGTCAAGACAAGGAGGTAGGAACAAGGAGACATGGTGAGGAGCATCCACTATCAGGAAGATGAATGCTGAAGAAAAGGAATTTTGTATAAACCAACTTTAGAATTACCAGTGAGCTTAAAGGTCATGGATGGGGAGATGGGAACTGAAGTTCTTCCTGTGCAAGCATGCTGCCCCGAGTTCGATCCCCAGCACTGGAGGTTGTTGGCCACCCAGTGTAGCCAAATCAGGGAACTGTAGATTCAGGGAGAATAAGATGAGAGTTGTTGGAGAAGACACCTGATTTGACTAAACTTCACACATAGGCAAGCACATGTACACATGCACATGAACATGTGTTCACACACACATACACACACACACACACACACACACAGAGAGAGAGAGAGAGAGAGAGAGACAGAGACAGAGACAGAGACAGAGAGAGAAAGAGCATGAGTGGTGTCTTAGGGTTTCTATTCCTGCATAAACATCATGACCAAGAAGCAAGTTGAGGAGGAAAGGGTTTATTCAGCTTACATTTCCACATTGCTGTTCATCACTAAAGGAAGTCAGGACTGGAACTCAAGCAGGTCAGGAAGCAGGAGTTGATGCAGAGGCCATGGAGGGATGTTTCTTACTGCCTTACTTCCCCTGGCTTGCTCAGCTTTCTTGCTGATAGAACCCAAGACTACCAGCCCAGGGATGGCACCACCTACAACGGGCCCTCCTACCATTGATCACTAATTGAGAAAATGTCTTACAGCTGGATCTCATGGAGGCATTTCCTCAAGGGAGACTCCTTTCTCTGTGATAACTTCAGCTTGTGTCAAGTTGATACATAAAACCAGCCAGTACAGGTGGGTTGACTTGCTCCAAGTTCTGTAAACAGAAATAGAGAAACTGGAGCCCTGTACATGGGCATTCTCTAGGGTCATGTCTAAATCACAGGTAGACTCCAGCCTTCAAGGAGACAGGGCTCTCGGCTGTTTGATTCATCAGGCATAGTGTTTAACTGATGACATTCACTTCACACAGAGTTTAATAACTGGAGCTCCAGTGGCCATTTTGTGACTGTGAGGAGACGTGAAAGGGACATTCAGGGAGGTGCTTAAATTACCCCACCCTGGGACATCTACCTTTAGTCTTCTTCTCCAACGTCATAATTGTATTTCTAAGTCATCTTCCCTACTTTGAAAGAAAACTCCCAGGCAGATAGCATTGTGCCTGACCCAGAGGCTAAGCATGGACTTCTTGTCTAGCCTTTGGGTATATCATCTGTACTGCCTGCAGAGCCACCCCTCAGGCAGGACTTATTTCCTAAGGCTCATAATGGCTAAGATTGTCCACTCAATAAGATCTAGAATCACCCAGGAGACAAATCTCTGGGCCTGCCTGTGATAGATTTTCTAGGTTAGGTTAATTGCATTGTCATGTCTTTGAGACCCACCCTGAATATGGGCAGCACCATAAAAATGGGCTGCAGAGCCAGACTCTGCATAAGAGAGAAAGCAAGCTGAGTACCCGCATTCAGTTCTTTCTGCTTCTTGACTGTAGATGCTATGTGACAAGCTGCCTGAAGCTCCTGCCACCATGCCCTTCCCTCCATGGTGGGCTAGATCCCCTTGAACTGTGAACCCCCAACCCCCTTTTACCTTTAAGTTGTATTTTATCACAGCAATTCGAAGAGTATAACTAACAAAAGGCTAAAAACGAGACATATTGCTAAGAGCCTGAGCTTGGTCTCCTTTCCTTTTAAACAAACTCAAGCATTCCATGGGAGAGTTGGGTTCCCAGCAGCGCAGGCCGTAGTGAGCCATCCTGGCCATCTCCTGTTTGATTTGTCAGGGTGCCATATGGAGTCAGGTGCCAGGGCCACGTTATGTGATCTTCAGCATGCTCACTGACCAACCCATTGCCATGCCTCCCTCACGGTAGGCTGGCATCAGAGCTGCAGAGCTTGCATTCTTCCCTTTCCTGGGGAGTTTGTTGGGCATGCGCCTCTGTCTTTGTCTGTTGGATCTACTTGGCTGCACTCTGACCTGGATATAGGGAGATGCTGAAGTGCTCCGAGAACCTTTTTTTATTTTTTATTTTTATTTTTTATGTTTACTTATTTGATTAGTGTGTGAATTCGGACTTGGTAACAAGTTTCTCTACCCACTGAACCATCTCACCAGCTCATACAGCTAATCACTGATTGGAGGAGAGAGTGACTTGGTGAGAATGTGTTTAGATGAGAGAATCTGAAGTGTTTGTGACTTTGACGTGTGCACATCTGGCCTTTGTGTAGATGCAGCATCCCATCTTCTGTTTAGCTGTCGTTTTGCTTTGCCACAGCTTTGAGACTCCATCTGGCTTTGTGACCTTGCTGGCCCTGAACTAAGAATCCTCCTTCTTCATCCACCCAAGTGCTAGGATTACAGCTGTGTGCCACCATCCCCAGCTCCAGAGACCCAACTTCTGTGTTTTCATAAATCTTTTAAACGAGTATGTATTACTTATTTTTCTATTGCTGACAAAACACCCTAACCAATGCAACTTATAACAGAAAGTATTTAACTGGGCTTAAGGTTTCAGAATTATTATCTGTGATGGCAGAGCAAAGGCAGCTGAGATCTTACACTGGATTCACCAATGGGAGGCAGAGAGCACACTGGGAACAGCATCAGTTTTTCAAAACCTCAAAGCCTGTCCTAGGGACATACTTCCTTAACAAAACCACACCTCCCAATTCTTCCCAAACAGTTCCTCTAATGGAGGGCCAAGCACACAAGTGAGCCTGTGGGGGCCATTCTCATTCAAACCACCCCAGGATACATAGAGGGACACAATTGTGCATATTGGCACATATGAGGTATCTCTTATTATTGTATGAGGTTCATCTTTGATGGAGCACGCAGAGTTAACCCGTATCCTGTAATTTCCTTGTCATCTCACCTCTTGTTATGCTCAGGATCAGAAATGTCCCTTCAAAGGCTCTTGTTTTCGACATCTGGTTACAGCTAGAGGAGCTATTTTGGAAGGTTGGAGAAACTCCCAAGGTGAGGAGGCCTGGTGCGCAGAGATGGGTCACTGAGGAGCTGGCCTTTGAGAGTTACAGCCTGGCCCAACTTCCTTCCAGTACTATCTCTGTTTCAAGATCCACCATGATGGGGGGGGGGTGTCATCTAGATCACACCTTCTCACTACTACACACTCTGCCAAGATGAACTGGTCCTTCTATACATCATGAGCCAGGAGAACCTCCCTTCCCTTCAGTTGCTTCTATCGGGTATTTGTGACAGGGTCATGGAGAATAAATAATTTAGCTCACTCCCAGATGACACCATGAACATCTGTGTCCCCTCGGGAGCTTCTTATTGCTTTCCTCAGCTGCTCACACAGCTTTGAGTGGACAGAGCCTCACATGGCAGAAGCTCATGTGGAAGAAGCTGGAAAGAGCCCTGGGTAACACCTGTTGTTCTCTTCTCAGAGGTAGCCTCCCACACCTTCCACTCTCCTGTGGCCATGACCCCAACTGGGCCCTCAGTCTTTCCTACTATTTTTTTCCTTCAGACATCCTATCTTGTCCCCATGACATGACCCTCAGTTCTGCAGGTCCCAGTGGTGACATGTCCCCATGACAATAATACATGGACATTTGTAAAGTGAGACCATGTAACTGGGTAAAACAAAGCCATCGTTGGCCCTGCCTTTGATATTAATAAGAGGCCAGTGCTCTGTATACCCAGGATAACCTTTTGTCACCATTGGGGGACATGGAATTAATTAGCCCACCACAGAAGGGACCATCTCACCCTGCCAGTAGAGTTCATTCAACCTTGTCACTGTCACGGCTTCTTCACCATCTTAGTTTGGCAGCCATCTCTTTCCCTGACTTCTCTTGACCCCCCAAGCCCATTGCTTATGTTGGTTTTTGGTACATTTGAGGGAAGAGAAGGAAAAAAAGAGGTGCTACTGTGGGATGGTAAAGGAGAGAGAGGAAGCCAGGGGGGCTCAAATGGTCTGACAAATGGAAGCAGGTTAGGATTGGGGTTCATTTGCCTCTGTAGGACATGACTGGGAAGATGAGGACCTCTCTCCAAGTCATAGGAGGGAAAGAACATGGCTCCTGGGGTGCTTTCAGACACTAGAGCCCAAGGTCTCAAGGATGGAAGCTGAGATGCATTGGACATCATGTTTGACTTCATTGCTCTAGGGATCCTGGTGGATGCGGATGCAGCCTCCCACCCTTGGCCCCCGAAGGCATCAGCACGGTCACAACTTGCTAAATACTGTCATTAAAATACTTCTTTTATTAACTTCGTGATAACTTCTCTTCCCCCCCCCCTTCTGAAATTACATGCTAGAATTTTGTTAATTAAATTTCCAGTTCCAGCAGCCATGGGGTTTGGTCTGAGGTGAAGGGGGCGTTTCCCTTCTTTAGGGTCTGAGAGAGGATGACCTAGCAGGGTCAGACTAGTTCAAATCTTTTCTGGGGCCAAGCAACTTCTTCTGGAAGAAGGTTTGAGAGGAGAAAGTAGAACAGAAAAGTCGATGCTTAACTACTGTAGCCAGGGTTAGCAAATAAATATAGAGGGTAACAGTATTTCGGAGAAACAGTGGATATTTTCTTTTTAGAATAAGTTGTCCTGGAGCTGGGGAGATGGCTGGGTCAGTAAAGTGCTTGGCATGCAAACATGAAAGGCTGAGTTTGATCCCCAGCACCAATGTAGAAAGCTAGGTATGGTGTATGTGTATAATGTAATCCTGGCACTATCCCAGCACTGGGGAACTGGAGAGAAGAGGACCCCTGGGGCTCAGTAGCTAGCCAGAGCAGCTGAGTAGGCAAGTCCTGGGTTCTAGCGAAGTACTCTGTCTCAACTCCTGGGCAACTCCTGAAGAACAACACCCCAGGCTGTCTTCTGGCCTCCACGGGCAAGTGTACAATGCACATATTTCCACATTTGTATATCCATGTGCGCGCTCACACAAATAAACACAGAAGTCAGTAAGTTCTAAAAATCAGTATGTCCCAGTAAGTACAAGGAACGTGGTCACATTAAATACATATTGGGTTCCTGAAATTCCAACCAAGCAGGGCCCCTTGCATTTTCTCTGAAACTGTACAGCAATGATGCAGCTCTCCATAGGAACTCAGGTTCTGCAACTCTTTTGTTCTGAATGAGTCTTTGTTTAATGATTTAGCACGGGTTTTTATTTTTCATTATTTGTATTTTTTTTTCTGGGTTTAACTTTAATCAGTGAGTAATATTTACCATGGTTGGACAATATATATGTACATGCATATATATTATATATATGTACATATATTATATATGTATATATAATATATACATATGTGCATATATATACATGTATGTATTTATATAAATTTCAATTTTTTAAAAGAATTTTATACACGAGAATTGTATTTATATAATTTCCACTCTTCCTTCCCAACTCTTCCCCTATTCCTTCACCCCCTTCTCAAATTCATGATTTCATCTTTCTAATTATTCTTGATGTAAATGTATGTACATATGTACATCATGCACATATGTATATGTAGATATAGTCTTCTGAGTCCATTTAGTGTTACTCATATGTGTATGTGTTTAGGGCTAGCTCCCTAGAATTGAGTAATCTAAGTTGGGGTGGAGGGTGGAGGGTGGTGGTGTTTCATCTCTCAGCAACCATGAATTGTTGGGTAGCGCTTCATTAGGGGAGAGACTTTGAGAGAGTTTCCCTAGCCAATCACATTACTACTGAGCCAAGACCCTGCCTCCCATTCATCTCTTAATCATTTAAATAACATCTATGATGCACCGAGGTCTTAATTGGAAGCTGGAGATACAAACATTAGTAAGACACAGGTCTTGACTTTAAGGAAGCTGCATCTCAGACCAGGGGTCTTACAAACTACTGTCTGTTTTTGTAAATAAAACTTTATTAGGAGAGGCTGTGGCCGTAGCTCAGTGTAGAGTGCTTGCCTTGTGTGGCAGCTGCAGGGCCCTAGGTCCCATCCCTAACACCCCCACACTGAAAAGCCTTCCTGGGACATAGCCACACCTGCTCATTGACGTGAATGTGGTTGCTCTGACTTACAGCAGTTGAGCAGAGTGATGTGGCTTAAAAGCCTAAAATATTTACTTACCGGCTCTTGACATCAAAGTTTGTTGACCCCTGACCTACGAAAAGGACTTGCTAGCAGTGTGAACAACACACAAAGAGAAATGCGGTGTGTGGGTGCTGACTTTTTACTGTGTCTCTTTAAGTCTTTAAGTCAGAGACCACCTTGGACTTGAAGTGGAAAGGGCTTGTTGGGGACTCCTTTCTGATATTCTAGCCCTAGGGATATGGAGGCAGAAGAACTGCCATGAGTTTGAGGCTAAAGTTGGCTCTCCAGTGAATTCCAGACCAGACTAGGCTACAGTGTGAGACCTAGTTTCAAAATAAACAAGCTAATAAATAATAATAATAACAACAAACAAACCAAAACAAGAAAGGAGAGTAGTTCAGATTTGGAGACAAAGATTTTGAAGATCTCAGTAGGTCAAGTTTTTGTCATGAAAGTAAAGATGGAAAACACGGCAGAGAAACAGTACTTTTTTTTCTGAAATATGCCTGTAAGATTGAGTGGGAAAAATCCACACCAAATGAACTTACTGGTTATTTTTCTGTACTTCTGACTTAGCAGGGTCCTGACAGGAAAGACAAGAAAAGAATAGGTTCCAAGGAGCATTCAGTTATCTCACCGCTAGTGAGACAAATGGGCAACTCATGATTTCCTTATTAGAGGTGGTGGAAGCATTAATTTTTGCCCTCTGTCATGTGCACATTAGGGTGTGTGTGTGTGTGTGCTGTTGGAGAACAAGCTCAGTCTCATGAATATTAGGAAAGTACCCTACTTAAGTAAGCTATACACTTAACTCCATGATTCTACTATCTTGCAGTTGATTTTAGAAAATTAGGAAAGTACCCTACTTGACTAAGCCATACATTCAGCTCCATGACTCTAGTATCTTGAAGTTGATATTAGAATCCATATTTTATCTGGATCAATGGAAGGCTTGGAGTTTAATTAAATGTCCCAGGTTCCAAAGGTAAAGAGTCAGAATTCTAACTTAGCAGGCCCATCCAGCATCCGTCTTCTCAGGTTGCTCCCAGCTTCCCTGTGCTCTGTATGTGCCTGTCAGGTATGATGACATGTGGGCTCCTGGCATTGGTCACTAAAACAAGAGTCCTCAGTGGAATAAGGGCTGCTGAGAAAGGTCTGAGAACATTTTTTTAATTATTATTCCTAAGTTAACCTTGAAGGAAGGTGCTACAGACATCTGGTCAACCACTCTTGTCTTGCTTCTTAAGCTAAAATGTAGTCTCTGCAATTCTTTTTAGCTCATGTTGACTTGTTGCTTTTCATTATTTTGCTGGTGGAAGCTGTGTATGGATAGATGATGGATTGTTACTGGTGATTGTATTATCGCTGGTGATTAATGTTATCATTATTGTTGATGGAGGTAAGTATCTCCCAGGAGGACTACAAGATACTTCTTGAGAGGTATGGGTACCTCCACCTGGTGTGGGTACCACAGTGAGGACTTCTTTCAGTTATCTGCCTAGAGTCCCTGTTGATCCCTTCTGCACTAAGTTGGGAAGCTTTAGAGTAGTTGGAGGCACCTGGCTGGTGAGGTAGAGCAGACATGCCAGCCACCCACTGATGTAATTGAGGGCCTGGCTCCTTATCTGCAAAATGACAATCAAATCAATATCAGTGATTAGGATCAAGTAACTCAGAATTTGTCAACTACTTGAACAACGCCTGAGACAGAATATGTTCTATGTAAGTGTTTGTTCAGATAATTTCTTTGTGTATGTATGGTGCTGGGATTAAACCCAGGGCCTTAACATATGCTAGGCACACATTCTACCACTGAGCTGTTTACACCCCAGCCACTTACTGTTCAAAAAATATATGTGTATGCATATGCATATATGTATATGTATATACCCAACATATTATTTTTAACTTGACAATTTCTATGCAGTCACTCACTTTTCTCCTTGTAATATGAATGGATTTGAGAATCAGAAGGATTCCCTGGGCAGCCCCCCTGCCAGGTTGGTGTGTTCCTATCCTGGCACTGACTGCATGGTTTAGAAGTTCTTGGCTGAAGTGTTTATCTTCCGCAAGGCAGAATCTTCTTCCTGGTTGTCTCCATTCTTGAACCACAAGCAGTGCCTTGACAATGGGACTCCCAGTTGAAGGTAGTAATATATCTAAGGTATCCAGCATGTACCAGGCAGCACTGAGGCCTCCTGGGTATCCAAACCATACTCCTTCTACAGAATTAACAAAGCAAGCCTGGCTCTGATGATTTCCATAGCAGAGAATTCAGGAGAGCAGCTTTCGAACTTTGAAACTTAAGTCTGAATATAAATTCACACTTGTGATTCTATGCAATTCCTTAGTGCACGTGAGGATAAATCTACAGCCCTGGAGTCTACTCTGCCTGGTCAGGGCCAGAAAGTATCAGGTCTAAGACACTAGATTCCTCCAAGGGGAAGGTCAATCACATTGGCACTTAGCTATTTTCAAGGCTAGATTTTGGGGGCTCCAGACATTTGGAGCCTTCTGCAAGCTCAGCTTCTTGACTGAATCATCTTGGAATGGGCAGCTCACAGGTCCAGCTCTTTTACTGATATAGCACATCCCTTTCACAGAATGGGCAACGGGCTGACTTCATGAGCCTTACGTTGTTCATACACCTCAACTTGGAACACACCACTTGCCCACTTCTGGACACCCTTCAGTTCTAACCATTTATATGCTTTCTGTTTAAAACATTTCATCTCAATTTATGCATATCTCTCTCTCTCTCTCTCTCTGTGTGTGCGCACGCGCGCGCGTGTGTATGCATGCAAACACACACACACACACACACATACACACGCACGCACGCACGCACGCACGCACACACACACACACATGCACAGCATGGGTGTGGGTGTCTATGGAACCCAGAAGAGGGTAATCCCTTGGAACTGGAGTTCTATGCATTTGTGAACTGCCAGACCCTGATGTGGTATTGAACCTGGGTCCTCTGTAAGAACAGCAAGTGTTCTTAACGGTTGAGCCATTTCTCCTGACGTGATTTCTTGAATGTATTTCCTGTACCAACCGGATTAAAAAAAAAAAGAGCAGATCAACTCCATGTAACTCTAATAAAGATTTCAAAGTCAAGCCAAGGTTATTGTTCCACTGACACACCGCTCTGACTGATTTCTTTGGTATAATGATAAGGCAGAAAGGGGGAAGAAGCAGGTGACAGTGGCTTACCTCAGCAAGGCTTACTATGTTCTAACTATGTGCCAAGTGTTTGATTGCTTTTCCTGTAAGTTCCACAAAGTGCTAAGAACCTGCCTTTCACCGGGTACTTGATCAAACACCTCACCTTTCCTGAGAACATGGAGCTGTGGGCACTTATCTGTATGCTTCCCAAAGGTTCCAAAAGTCAATCCTGGGCTTGCCCTTCTCCTCAGCTTTGAGAAGGCTCTTGGAGGCAGAACTCTGCAAAACTGCAGCACTCCTCTTTCACCTCAACACCCTGGGGTGTCACTTCGAGGTGGGAGGCTCCCATTAAGCCTACAGGCTCCTTGCTGTCTGGCTCTGGCCATCTATCCTCGCTTCAAGTTACAAACAGGACTGGAGGCCAAGAGCTAGCCAAACGCATCATGGGTGTCACCGAGGGACACACTGAGCTGTCAGCCAGCAGGACTTGGGACGAAAGTCCAAGAAGCAGCAAGCTCATTTCCAAACGTTGAATTTATCTATTCCTGTAAGAAACTGTTCTCTCCACGGATGCCCAAGGTTTCTCACAGGTGCTTCTGTTATTCTGAGATGAGCAGCCCTGTAAGGGTTGTACAGGGATGTGTGGCAGCGCGACATGACAGGCAACTGGTGACTTAACTGAACTCATTGAAGTAAGGTCGCTCTTATGGATGCAGTGTCCCTAAATACTAATTTACTTGGCTCCAAGTCAGGCCACAGAACACACTGATGGTCCAAAGGGATAATCTTTCAAATGAATCTTCTTGCTCCAAAATGGGACCAGGGGGAACTACATCATATGAGGTTGCATCCTTATTCTCAAATATTCACATGCTCTCTCTAGTCCCCCAGTTCCCAGTTGTCAATCCATTGCATCTATACCCTTGACCCTACAATTTGGTCTGCTGCTTATTGATGTGTTTATGTGGGTCAGGGTTCCTTGTTCATTCTTCATCTCCCTAGAGTTGTATGGCTACTGGGGCTTGGAAGAAGCTTGGCTCTAAGCTCTTCATCTTCCTTATTCTCTCCTTCTAAAGCTGAGGAATGAACACACAAACAGAATGGGGGAGAGAGAGGAGGAAGGGGATAGACAGGGAGATAGAGAGAGAATCCTCCTCCCTCCCAAACTAAAGCATTTCCATGAGGAGGAAGGACTGTTAGGTTTCCATCTGACCATACTGTATACCCTTGATCCCTGACTAGTACCTAACTTTGACCCAGTAGGTATTGTCTGTCAAGTTGGGGGTTGTGATTCACAGTGAAAACTGACCTATGTACACAGCACCATGGCAATGTTTGGGCAAACAGGTTCAGTGGTCCTGCAGTGGATACAATGGGAAACCTCCTGCTCTTAACACTCATAGAACAATGACCAATTGCCTAGATTAATGGATGTCCCCTTTTAGAGATGTATTGCTTTGGGGTATGATCAGTATCCTGAAGTGCGAAAAGTTGGCTAAGATGTCAGGACAGAGATGTGTGTGCTTGGGAAAATGTGTGTGTGTGTGTGTGTGTGTGTGTGTGTGTGTGTGTGTGTATGTGTATGTGTGTGTAAATCAGAATAAAGACTACTGATAGTAACTTTCAATTGTATGTCTACATTCTCCATTCAGATGGCTCTGAGTGGCCTGCATTCCCTAGGTGACTATCACAGCCACTGATGATCAAATGTTCTGGATCTGTATAGCAGGAATTCGAGTCACTGTGTATTCAGTACCCAGTGATCACATCCCAGCAACATCTTTGTAAACCAAAGTGAGCATCTTCATGAGGAGGCCAGAGCAGAGACAGGAGGTGGCAACTTTACTTATTACCCCTTTTAAGGTCTAATGATGAACTCTGCGGGCTTGCCTATAGAGCCAAGGGCCTCTTGGATTCTTCTGACTCTTGTATTCTATTGTTTTCCTGATTAGGAGTTTTAGGAAGATTTGAAGTATTGTTTTATACACACACACACACACACACACACACACACACACGCACGCACGCACACACATTAGTCTCACTGGGCACTGTAGCAGGGATCTTCAGAGGTCATCTTTTAATTAATTAATTATTAATTAATTGTGTGTTTTTCTGGGGGTTCATATCTATGTGGTTGCATATGTATGTGTGTACATGTGTGCAAGAGCATGAGGCCTGGTATAAACCTTGAGTGCCTTCCTTCATGAAGCGTCTACTTTATAGTCTAAAACAGGTCTTCCTTAGTTAACCTGGCACTTGCCTATTAGATTGGGGTGGCTGGCAAGAGAACCCCAGGGATCTGTTTCTCTCTGTCTCCTAAGTGCTGGGATTATAAGCCCATAATTACCATGCCTGGCTTTTTACCTGCGTGCTGGTGATTGAACTTGGGTCCTCTTGCTTGTATGCAAGCTCTTTACGAACTGAAACATCTCCCCAGACTAAAGCTCATCTTTTTAGAGACAGTGGGAAGTGTTTAAACAAGATCCATTAATCTACTTGCCAGGGTTTAGTAGGCCACACAAGAGTGGGTACTGGAGATGGGACCTATAAGTTGTAACTCATGGAATCTGATGGAGCCAGCTACCAATCTGCCACTTCCGGTCCATGAGTTTATGAAATAAAAATTTGATTTTCATATTAAATGACTCTTCCTCAAGCATAGAACATCTGACAAGCAGTAACCTCCAGGAGTTTGTATCTTACACTGACAACAGACCAGGGTCTAGAAAACCATGCGGCTATAGAATCTTTGAAGATGATTAATTTTAAATATGTTTAAAAAAATTGTCACAGGGAATCTTGGTGATTCTCTTCCAAAACTCACCACTCCATCAAGTTATTCCACAACTCAGACTCCTCTGGCTCAGATCAGTTTGGATAAAAGAGTGTCCACCACAACACAGGACAATGAAAACAGGCCCGGCTTTGGCAAGAGTCAGTGTCATCCCCAAAGGGCTTTGGCATCACCAGTGTTCCCTTTGAGATCCACTTAGCATATTTGAGATGTGTGCATACCCATTTTCTCCATCTCTCTCTCACACAACTTTGATTATATTTCTTATGTCCTTGTCAGAAACACTCCTATTTCTCACTTTCTAGAAGCTTCTGTGGCATCAGGAGCATCTATAATCACCTTTAAAACATTTTGGAATTCTATGCTTTGAGAACTCCAACAGTTGTTTAATCTTTGCCAACTCTGACACTAAAGCCCGAGTTGATATTCAGGGTATGTCAGCAAGCTCCTTGGGAGGTAGTCATGGGAGCTGAACGGAAGACAGCTCCAGGGACATTAGGCAATGACACAAGAACTCTGCTCTAGACCCCAGAGGACCTTCTGACTCCAGGCTGGAGTCGGTTGGGGACTTAACAGAACTCTCCTTACTTAGGGAACCAGTGGCATTTTTCCTCTGGCCTCTCCTGGGTTCTCAATGATTTAAATTAAACTTTTCTCTTGGCGTTGTGGAGTCTTTTGACTTCGGTCTCTTGGGAAACTGGAGTAAATTAAGTTGCTTATTAAAAAAAGAGAAAAAGACGAAGAAGAAAGCCAGGGTGAGGCTCTCTGCGGCGCGCTGTAAGGCTGGTGCTGGAAGAGGAAGGACTCCGTCCAAGCAAGCACTACTGCAGAGAGCCAGCTGGATCCGGTCCCTGATCATTTCTCTGGGCAGAGGATAGATCCACGGTCAGATAAAAAAAGCTGCTCATCACTCCCTGAGAAGCAGCCTGGCAGGTAGCCAGCCTGGGAGAACAATGATTTCCTCACTTTAATAGTTGATTATTAGTTCATATTTATTGGAAGCCCAGGATGCTTTCAGCCCCAAAGCCAGGGTGCAAGAGAAGGCAGCTGCCTGGTGGGGTTCATTTTTTCCTATTAGCTTTTACCATTTTTTCATCAGCTGAGTCAGCGTCCCACTAAGTAAGGGCCCTGGAGCCAGATCTCATCTGATTATCACAGGACTGCTGAACTGGTACTCAACTACCCTTCCATCCTCTCATCCCAGCCCCTAGGTCACACAGGCCTGCGGGTGGTCCCTTCTGGCTTCCCACCCTTTTCTGCATCTCTATCATCAAGTTGAAATGGACCATTTCATTTAACACGCCTGCTGGATGGAGAGGGCTTCCCATCTCCGCCTGTACACAAACCACTCAAGTGTTTATTTTAACTAGTTTTAGAGATTGAGAAGAGAGAGAAGGTATCGGGATGAGAGTACATTCCCTCCCTGTTTGCTTGTTTTTAGTATTTATTGAAAGCCACCATCTGTCAGACTTAAGGTTTTATGGATCTGTTTTCACCCCTTGTGGCCTCCTAAGGACACAGACTACATGATCAAATTATTTCACAAAAACATGAAAACTGAGTTTAATGGTTAATTATAAATGTCATCTCGGCTACATCCTAAAATCACCTGGTATCCACTAAGGAATTGTGTTGTGGGTGGGCCTGTTGACGCTAATTCCATTCTCCTGGGAGGGACTGCGGACAAGAGTGAGTCATACTCAGGTGACTTCTTGTGAACCAATCCCCTAATGAATAAAGGAGCCAATCACAGGGCGAGGAGGCAGGACTTCCAGGTTGGAGAGGGGAAGACAGGAAGCAGGAGAAAGTTAGACCCTTTGGGACGATAGTGTGAGGACAAGATATAATTACTAGTGTCTTCCCGGTTTCAGTGGCGGATCCGTTAGGATTCGCCACCAGAGGATTTTAGATTTAATAAAGCTTACAAGATTAGTATTTTAGTTGTTGCGCCCAGTGATTGAGTTACCATTGTTTGGAATTAAGTCTGTATGGCATTTTTCTTCACTCAGTGGTTCGATTGGGTTCAAGGGAGAAAGGTACGGTGGAAAGCGTGGGTTTACCAGATGTGCACCACAAAGGTCATGGGGGATTTGAAGCTTGGGACTGGTGTGGTAGTGACCCACCAGGGGGAACCTAGCGAGCTGGGTGGAGAGATTTTGGAGTTCTGAGTCAGATTCTCCACGAGACAAGAACAGGTCGGCCTTTGCCCTCCGGGGCATAGCTGGCCAGCCCACCGGGGCAAAAGAGTTGCCAGCTAAAGTGCAGGAACGTGCTGGCTTTTTTTTTTTAAAAATATTTCCCGCAACAGAATTGCCTGAATCACTCGGCCTGTGGGTGTGTATAGGGGGGAATGTATTGATTGTTAATTTTGAATTGGGAAGGTTCAGAGCATAATGGGTGGCACCATTCCCTAGGCAGAAGGAGTGTGTATGGTCTGGGGTGTGTGAGACAGAAAGCTATGTAAAAGCTAGCTAGAATGCACTAACGAGCTAGCAGATACTGTGGCTGCATTAATTTTCCTCTGCTCCTAACTACAGATGTGATGTCACTGCCTTGATGTCTCCTCAGTGATGGACCTGGAGTTGTAAGCTAAATAAACTTTCCTTCGCTAGGTTGCTTTTGCAGCAGAAAAGGAACCAGAAAACCATTGAGGCTACAGGAAATGACAAGCCATAGACGGGAGAATGTCCATTTTCCTAACCAGGTCTGTTTGCTGTTTTGACCATTATCAAAGAGTGATGTCCTAAGAAGCAAGAGTCAAAGGAGAATTACTGAGTGGCTACTCTATTGTTCTCCTAGAAAAGGAACTGAGAAATGAATATGAAGCCCCCCTCCTTTTTTTTTTTTGCAGAAATGTTTATAATTAGAGGTCTGACAGGAAGGGCTTCTTGAAGCTTGAAGCGTCACCCATTTAGGAATGCATGCATATGCTTGAATCATCTTCTGGGACTGAAATGTGGTTCTCTTACTTTCAAAATAGCACTTTGCAGTCAGGCCTTTAAGAAAAAAAGGGGATTGGGCTGTGCTGGTTAGCTTTTGTCGACTTAACACAAGCTGGAAACACCTGGAAAGAGTGACCCTCAATTGAGGAGGTTCACTCTCCATCAGATTGGCCTATGGGCATGTCCGGGGAGGAGGAAATTTTCTCTATTAATGAGTGAAGTGGGCGGACCCCAATCCACCATGGGCAGTGCCAGCCTTTGGCAGGCAGTCCTGGGTTGTATGAGAAAGCTGTAGAGAGCAAGCTAGTTAGCAGTGTTCCTCCAGGGTCTCTGCTTCAATTCCTGCCTCCAGATTTCTGTCTGAAGTGCATCTGGGCTTCCCCTCGATGATGGGCAACAATATGTAAGCCAAATAAATGTCTCCTCCCCGAAGCTGCTCTAGGTCAATGTTTTATCAGGGCAACAGAAAGCAAATGAGGACAAGGATGAGTGCCTTGATAGACACAGGGACAGAGTGTTGACAAGCTGCTCTATCAGAAGGCGGGACAGTCTCCCTGGGTAACCTGAATTATCATCCTCTGTGGCAATGATTGGTTTTGGGCTTGCCTGATGTGGACTTGAAGAGGGAATCCTTCAGCTCCTTTGTTTGTCCCATTAGGCGATTCTGAAATGAAATGATTTGGGTATGAGTAAATGCTACAGGGGATTTTCAAAGGATGCCAAGATTTTTGCAACGCGCTGCTGTTTTTCCTCCTGGAGATACAGTGGGTTGTGGTTTTTATAGCCAGGTGTGGAGATGTTTATAGAGGGCCAGCAGGAGTGGAAGCCAGGAGCAAAAGAAGCCAATGGTAACAAACAAGATCCTCTGGGGGTATGTCTTGGGTGGCTCAGGGATGGCTTCGACAATGTTATAAGTGAAATGTAATTGAGTCAAGTTTGTAAACACATCTTGCTGGCTCCTGAAGAGGCTTATCAGCTTGAGAGATTAATTAAGCCCTTTGCTAGGGCCTGGGTTAGTGCTGGGGATCCGGTTGATCATATGAGAAGAGTAAACTGAATCACAGCAGGGTGATTTCTGCCTCTGTAACAAGGATTTATTTGGGCTTAGTGTTGCACTATGGTCTGGGGGAGGGGAGTAAGAAATGCCTAGCACAGCGGTTCACAGCCTTCCTAAGGCTGTGACCTTTAATACAGTTCCTCATGCTGTGGTGACCCCCCCAACTGTAAAACTATTTTTGTTGCTACTACATAGCTGTAATGCTGCTACTGTTATGAATTGTAATATAAATATCTGTGTTTTCTGGTGGTCTTAGGAGACCCCTGAGAAAGGGTCTTTTGACTCCCCCCCCCAAAAGGGTTCCAATCCATAGATTTGAGAACTGATGACCTAGAACACCCATTTCTATGTGAGCCTTTCCAAACACAGCACACCCAAGACACAAGTATCACTGGGTTGAAACATAGAATATAAGGTAACCATGTCCTGGATGCCCTGGATCTCTCATGGGATAGCTAGGAAATTCTTTTCCACCACAGAGAGAAGGAACTCCTAGCCATCCTCAGAATGGAGGGGACTGATGGGCGGAAGAAGAAGTCTGTGGCCCAGTTTCAGATCGTTGTGTGGGCATTTCTGATCATGCTCTGAGGTCTTCAAGTTCTGGACTCCTATGCACACAAACATGTTGGTTCTCATGGACCATACAGAGAAAAATTTGTTCAGGTGGTATTGAAACAGACCTGAAGTTTGCAGGTATTTGTTCCTCTGAATTTCTGGATTGGTATGCCTAGCCCAAATCCCTTGTTTATGTGATAATTCTATGAGCTGCAAGGTCTCCTGCTCATTCCTCCACTGTACCAGATGGGAGATGTTACCAAAAGTGCTTGCTGTCATTATCTTAGCTTGTTGGCTTTTGATAAATGGATGGATTTTATTATTTTATGTGAAGTGGAATAATCCACCCTCAATCTAGATGGCAACCCAGATAAAAGGAGGTCTGAAGAAAGCAGTTTCTGTTTTTACTTTTGTTGCTTCAACTTCTTTCATATCTTGCTGGCAAGCTCATCTACCGTGTTGCTGCTGCCTTGGCTACTATATTCCTTTGCTTGTATCCGAACCCAGAATCCTCCAGGCATTCAACACCACACTGGGATCAGTGTGCCGTTCTGCTTCATGGATTGAGCAGGCATAGGGCCTGCGTGAAGACAGCCTCTCCAGTATGAAGACAGTCATTGTTGGACAGCTTAGACTATGTTCTATAAGCAAGCCATATATATTGTCTATTCATTCTATTGATTCTGTTCCCCTAAGGAACCCCGATGACTACAAGTGGATGTGGAGCCAGTTTTATTGACAGTCTAATTTTCTTCTAGTTGTATCGTCTGCATGTTGGAAAAAGATGTGCTAGGGGTCTGTAGTTGTTATCCATGGGCCCAGTTCAGTAAGTCAATGAGCTGAGCACTTTCATTTTGCTTTTCTGTATACTCTCTCCCTTTCTACCTTGTGTAGGGTGGGACTGTAGGGACACCCTACTAACATCTTTACACTGCCATTGCCTTTCCAGGTGGGTTCATCAGTGAGACTGAAGGGAGAACACCAGTTGTGGGTAATTCTTTCAGCCCAGCTTTGCTTGGTAGGGTGACCTTGGGCTGTATGTGCCTGTCCATCAGAGCTCACAGCTGTTACATAGATGCATCAGGTCTACATCTGTGTTCTTTTTCTGCCATGCTGGGAGAAGATGGTCTTCATGGTCTCTAGCCTTTGTGGATCATGCTATCCCTTGCTGTTTCCCTGTACCTGCCCACTAGTTCCTCAATTAAAAAGCTCCTTAAATTAGCTAGTGGAGTGTGCCATCTGCTTCTGTCACAACTTTGGTGGATGTACAGGTAGATAGGTCCCCAGTCTGTCAGGCAAGTTTAGAGAGGCTGAACTTCTGGGCCAAAGAGCTGCTCCTAAGAATAGATAGAATAGGTCTCTCTCTGTCTCTGTCTCTGTCTCTGTCTCTCTGTCTCTCTCTCTCTCTGTCTGTCTCTGTATGTATGTATGTATGTGTGCACATGTTATATATGTGTGTTTGCATATGCACACATGTATGGGGGTGTATGTATATTGGTATATGCAGAGGCTCCCGTGCTGTTCCACAGGAGATGTCAAGCTTATTATAAAAGGTCTCTCATAAGCTTAGAACTCTCCAAGTAGGCTAGGCTGGCCGGCCAATGAGCCTCTGAGATCTGCCCGTCTCTGCTTCCCCAGTGCTGGGATGGCAAGTGTACACCACCACACTCTGCCTTTGTCACATGGATTCTGGGAATCGAACTCAGGTCCTCATGCTTACCCTGCAGCCGCTTCATCAACAGAGCCACCTCGCTAGCCCTAGAATAGGGGGTCTGACCTCAGAGCCTGATCATTAATGCCCACATTTCAGTACTTCTGTAAGGCTCCTTATTCTGTTGGCGGTGACTGACAAAGGCCACCAAGAATTTGTCAGCCTCTGGGCATTGATCTTGAGGCCTTTATCACCATACCTGCGGTGGTGAATAGGGGGTGACATTGCATTGGTTCGATTGTCTCCCCATTATATCATCACTGGGAGAAAGGGTGTGAGTAGGAATGATGGACAGTCTAGTTTGGGATGCAGAATATCATGCTCTTAAAAGACGTTTGAGAAATGACTGAGACTGGCTTCCTTGACTTTATGCCTTTCCCTCATCCGAGGACAAAACATGCAGGAACTGAGTGCTCCATGGGCTGGAAGTGAACTCTGAACAGCTCACCTTATACTAGAGTTCCTTCTGAGAGTTACTTCCAGGAGGCCCAGAGGGTTGGCTGTAACTCTTCTTGCATTTCTTCGGAACTGGGATGGCAGAAAGGCAGTAGCATATGGCAGAAGAACACACTTACCTGGCTCTATGTAAACTGTCAACTTGTTTTGCATGCTCTGTGCTCCTCCCCCCCGTGGTGCCACTAACATACACACAGCTAATCTGCCCACTATGCCTGGATGTGGAGGGTGAGCAATGCTTCGTATGAATGAATGGACTGGGGTAAGTAAACACAGTTTGAGAGCAATCAAGAAGCAAGGCAAGAATCTTATGAAGTCACAACTGCACTGCATCCTCATAGCTGAAGGCTGAGCCCAAGAGGAGAATGAATAAATGATGGGAATATGCTGAGGGAAAAGCTATATATAACCTTATAACATATATAGCATAATAGCTGTCACTGTCGGATGGATAAGATGTACCAGGCATCATGCTAAGGCATACCCGCGCAGCCTCCTTTCATCTTTGCAACTCTCTAAAGTCAGCGCAGATGATTGCCATCTCACAGTGGAGAAAGGCGAGGGCCAATGAGAACATGTTACGTCCAAATATACCTTCCGAGTGAGTACAGCGTCGGAGCTAAGAGCCAGATCTGCCCTCAGATCTCAGAACTTTGGTTAATTATCTAAACCCCTGACTTGGAAGCCTGGTGTTCATGGCTGCGAATCCCATCCCGTGGGTGTGATCAGATGGCGGTCTGGCATCCCACCACACCCACCGCCTCACTACCCAAGGAATTTCTCTCCTTGTTTGATTCCTTCTCAGCCCAGGTTCCCCCTTCTTGAGGTTGCTCTCTTGCTAGGCTCCTAGTCTCATTGTGAAATGGTTTGTTCTGTTGTGGCTTGTCCCAGCCCTTAGGCCCCTATGCGGGAGGTAGATTGCCCTGACCTGTCTGTCGCATCTCACACCATACCAGGGGATACTGTGCCTCTCCGCTTTATTAATCACTCCAATTTGACTCTGTGTGTTTTATGGTCTTTACCTCTGACCCACTTTGCCCCCATTTAAATTATGGTTGCCTTTTAAAGGAAGCCTGGAAGGGAGAAATCTATTTCTCTTTCTAGAAGTTAAAAGAATAGTATGCCCTGCTCATCCGCATCTCTGCCTCCAGCTTAGTTTTGATCAGACACATAAAACAGGACAAGTATCGAAAATACCAGCTCTTCGTTTCAGCTGCAGGGATGCTGTCCTACAGGAGTTGGAGGTGGGGAGAGGCAAGGATCTCTACAGCAGTATGTCATGTCTTCATAGGCCTCAGAGCCACCTGGGAGTCACGGAAAAACAGTCTGATCTCATGCTAGTTAAATCCCAAGGTACTACTCACATAGGGACTCCAAAGCTTCACAATACCCTCACAGGTACTCCAAGGTCCTCTGTCCTTGAGGCTGTTCCCTCCTTATTCAAGGAAGTATATCCCTGTCCCCAAAGCTCTGCTGGGTTCATCTTCCATGAAAACAGGTTTATACCGTGCTACCACCATTTGAGGGATTAGAGTGTTTTTTGGTTTAGGTTGGAGTCTGTCTCCTAAGCCCTTTTGAGGATAACAGTTAGTTGTCACTGGATGTGATTCAAAAAAAAAATACATTTTGATGAAGCCAGTTTTTCCCCTGAAACACTAATGGTACCTTCACGTCTGGATAATTAGAGCTCCAACCGATGAATGCGTAATTACGCGTAAGCCCGGACTATGAGGATTGCCTGGGTCTTTCATCTTTAGCTGACTTCATTTCGAGAGGTAACAGTCTGAGCAGACTCTGCAGAAAAGCTTCTCTGAGGTGCCTGGTTTGGGTGGAGTCACTTGGGGGTGGCAGTGGGCTGGCTTTCCCCATAATCACTGTGGTATGAAGACTGGAGTCTGTCTCTATGAAGCAGGGACTCTAAGTGGCCGGAGATGATTGGACAGGATATAGGATATGTCAGATTTTGCAAGACTGTAGAGTTTTGGTCCCATGGGTTCTTGTCCCTGTCTTACCTCTGGATGCTGCCATGTGAAAGGCCTTCTATGGGGCTTGTTTTCAGGACATGGGCCACCCGTCCACCCCTCTGCTCTTGTGGTTTGGGGAGAAGGTTAGTTCTTCAGTGTGGACACCATTATCCTGGAACCATCCCACCTCAGTTCTGAGTTTTGGTTGAGAACACTCAGGCTCCTCTTCTTGCTGGGCATCTATGGAAGCAGCTCAGAGCAAGGCAAAATTCCAGGCTTTAAAACAGCCAACCAGAAGAAGGTTGTGCGTGTACTCTTGGTAGATCATAGGTTCTAGACACCGGCAAGCTCAACTGCCCCTCTCCAGGGTGTGAGTTCTACAGTGAATTCCAGCTGTGAACTCTCCAAGCTCCTGACCCCTTCTACACTATGTAAAATGTGCCCCTTCCATAGGATAGATAGATAGATGGATGGATAAAAAGATGCCAGTATTGGCTCAGTGCATAGCTTGACATCACCTTGGGTACTCTTCTTACCTAGCTCATAGGATGCTCCATTTCTAAGTGTTCTCTCCTCCCCGATGGTGACAATTCTACAGCACAGCTGGGAGTTGTGAGATCTCGCATCAAGGGACTGAGACTTAGAGTTGTGACACGGTTCTAAGGAGCTCTCATCTGACATCCCTAAGCAAGGACACTGGCTTAAACGGTGTTTGCTAGATAGAAAAATATAACATACAAATAGGAAAGACAATCCAAAGGCAACAGAAGTAAGTAGATGTATGCTGGGTCCCTGCTACCTGCCTACTCTTTGCTGTGCATGTTTACATATCTTAATTTATTTTTCTGTTAATCTCGATGTTATCGTTGATGTCTTCATTGGACACCTGAGGATACCAAGACTTGGAGGAGTGGCTTCCCCATAACCCCATTTGTACATAGTTAAATAACCAGTATGGGGCTCTCTAATCCCAGTGAAGATTGGCATTATTATTGTCTCATACTGATTGTGTGTGTGTGTGTGTGTGTGTGTGTGTGTGTATGCATGTGCGCACGCATGTGTGCTCATGTATGTATGTGCACATCTATATCCATGCATATGTTTGTATGTTCATGTAGAGACCAGAGGACAACCTCAAGTGTCATCCCTCAGGTACTCTCTACCTTGCTCTCACTGGGACCTGGGGATCACCAATTTGGCTAGGCTGTCTGGCCACAAGTCCACTGGATCTCTCCAACACTGGGATGCGTATCCCACTATGCTGGGATTTTTTGAGTTTAGGTTCTTGGGATCAAACTGTGACCTTATGTTTGCAAGGCAGGCACTTTCCCGGCTGAGCCGTCTTCCCAGCCCTCTGGCTCCTTTTGCAATGTTCCAATGGTCAGATGTGTTTCTCAAATGCACTTTTCTCTTCTTGCAAGACACTCAGACTTCATGCCCGTGAAACCTGCTCTCCAGTGACTCTCACCCAGAGGTCAACAACATGGTACTTTCTCTCATTGTCAAGTCTAGTTGTTTCCAGTTTTTTTCTGTCTTTTGTTCTATTTTCTTTTTTTTTCCCCTGCTATGCTTACTATTGATAGAAAGATGCTGACTGTTTGCTCACTCTGCTCCCATGTGTCTTTCTGTCTCTCTGTGTGTGTCTGTGTGTCTCTGTCTGTCTGTCTGTCTGTCTGTCTGTCTGTCTGTGTGTCTGTCTGCTTACCACATCACAGTCTGTGCTGCTTCTTTTTCCTTGGGTTATTTACAAATTGCATCTTGTTCCCTCATTGTATCATTTAAGATGCTCAACCTTGTGTCACAACTGTGTCTCTGTTCCTCATGTTCTTTGTCATCTAAGCTGGTATCTATAGACCTTGCCTCCCACAAGCTCCAGGGACATACACTTTGGCTGTAGCTCTATGACTATCTAGCCATGATCTCCAGTTCAACAAGGTAGCAAGAGAAGACTAGGGCTCACTTTTTGATTTCTTCGTTTTTGTACCTGCACCACTTCTCTACAAGGAGACGTAGTCACCTTTGCTTCCATATCTCACACCAATTCAGCGTCCAAACCTTCCTACTTCCAGTCTTGACCACCCAGTCCTGCCCTGCAATACCTGGTTGGTTAAAGTTGCTTTTTTTGAATTGTTTTTGGCCTCCTTTACTAACTCCCCAGACCATGACATTCTCCACAGCATGGAATATGCTAGAAATGCCACTCTCATTATATCTGTCTGCTCTGGAAGCCTAGGAAATAGGTGACACATGCCTTAACTTGACTAGAGAGATTCTCCATGATTTCCATATTCTCCCAACCTGTTTTCCCACTGATCACCTACAACTCCTGGCTAAAGTCCACTTAGACTGTGTGTTAATTAGGATTAACTTCCATTGCCAGGAACAGTGTAACCCCAAATAACAGTGACTTAAGATACACAGAAGCCTGCTTCTCTCACATATCAGAGACCAAGTAAAGGCGATCTAGGACAGGAATGGTGGTGGTGTTCCATCAGGAGTACAGAGACCTAGGCCCCTGCTACCCGCTGTATGTTTTGTGGACTCCATTCATGAATTTCATTCATGGTATCCATTGGCTACTTCAGACCCACGGTCAAGTCCTCTGTTCCTCTAGCATCAAGAAGAACACAGTCTATTTATTATAAGAGCACTTTTCTAAAAGCTACCAATATGGTTTAGATCTAGATCTGATTGAGCAAAACTTGAGTGGTTCATAGAGACGTAGAAAAGGTTCTGAGAATTGTATTGTTTATTTGTTTGTTTTTCAGACAGGGTTTCTCTATGTAAGAGCCTTGACTGCCCTGGAACTCATTTTGTAGATCAGGTTGGCCTTGAACTCACAGAGATCTGTCTGCCTCTGCCACCTGAGTGCTAAGATTAAAGGCTTGCAGCACCATGCCTGGCTAAGAATTATAAGAATTAAGAAAATCAAGAATTTTCCCCTCTTGAGAATGATATAACAAAACTTACTTTATGTGGTTACCTGGAGGCTCACATGAAGCAGTTGAGGATATATACACAGAGCTGTCTGGCATAGCATATGCCCTTGAAAAGCGAAAATTACATGTCAGATGAAGAGCTTAAAATTCACCATATTTTTGTAAAGGCTCAATTCTGTCTGAGACATTCTTCTACATTCTAGTTGAAGATAACCATCCCCTGGTTTGGATTCTTAACAACAATCCAAATAGTATTTGAGACTCTGCTGAGGAAACTAGTAGACATTACTTACGACTCTTCTTTCAAACTTTAGGGCCTTTGGAAGTCATTTATTAAAAAGTAATGACTGTTCCTCAGCTGTTACTCTCGATGAATATCTCATCATAAAAATATGCTCAGTTCTTGTGCAGACAACTACAGCTGCTGCAAAGCTCGTGCGTGCCCTGCTTCTGTCATGTCCAGAAGATACTGTTCCTCCCAGCTCTTCCTTGTCCTCTGTCTCCTTCTGTCTTTCTACCTCTTCTTCCCCAGCGGTCCCTGAGCCTTGGAGGCAAGGATATGATAAAGATGCTGAGCACACACATGACTATTCACAAGCCCACCCCTAGCTGAGGAGTTATTGACTGTTGTTGGCTTATGAGAGAAGAACAATCAGTTTTCTTTAAGGGTGTGGCCTGTGATGAGTGGGCCATGCTCCAATGGGTGGACCCTCATACCACGGCTAGCACAAATTTGATTTGGCAGGTTCTTCCAAAAGAGGAAGAGGGAGAGGGAGAGGGAGAGGGAGAGGGAGAGGGAGAGGGAGAGGGAGAGGGAGAGGGAGAAGGAGAAGGAGAAGAAGAAGAAGAAGAAGAAGAAGAAGAAGAAGAAGAAGACGACGACGACGACATAAAGTTAGGAGAGTATATAGGGGAAGGGAGGGGCTGGATCTAGAAGAAGTTAAGGAGAGGAGTGGCAGATGAATGTACTCAAAACATATTGTATGTGTAGATCGAATATTTAATATTTCATAATCTAATATCTAATATTAATAAGGTGTTTATATGTATATGAATAAATGAATATGTACTCAGTTGTTTCAACTGAACTAAATAGCAATGACTATGGACTAAACAGAAAGTATCTTTTGCTTCGCATCATTTCTTTTTCTCCTACTACCTCCTGCAATGCCTAATGAAAGGCTCATTTCCCTTCTAGCTGTCTTCTGTTATCCTTGATGAGGTTCAGAAAGCAGAAACGACAGTGGAGGCACAGGATAAGAATTTTAGGCTGGTCAAAACTACCCACTGTTGTGCTGAGTGGTCCTGGGGTAGACATGCCCTTCTCTCCCTTTCTGTGTGTAACTTCCGGGTTTGCTAAGTCAGTGAATGAGTAAATGAAGGGATGAAGGAACAGGTGTAGATGCCCCATTTTGGTGACTGGGAAGTAAATGTTGGTTCCTGGTATTGTCTTAATGAGCCCATGGGCTCATGAGTTTGAGCTGGTGGGACTGTTTTGGGAGGTTGTGGAACCTTTAGGAAGTGGATCTTTGTTGGAGGGAATGAGTCACTGGGGGTTGGGGGTTGGGATTTATAGCCTAGTCCCTATTCCTATCCCATCTCTGCTTCTTGGTCTACTGAGATGTGAGCAAGCAGCTTCATATTTTGGCTGCCATAGCAGAGAGCTAGCTGCTCCTGCTGACATACATTCTCCACCATGACAGACTGTACCCCCTCCTAATGGGAGCCCAATCCACCTTTTCTTGATGTGTTTCTTGTCAGATACTTGGTCACAGGGATGAGCAGAGTTGCTAATATGGTTCCTGAAAGGATATAGACTTCACTCTTCATGAATCAAGTGATTTAAACTCTACTGCAAATCATGAACAAAGAAACCCCGAAGACGTTCTGTTCCTATCTCCCCATTTCCTCTTAGGAACTGGGTGCAATGCCACCAGGAAGATTCCTCTTGTCTCAGTTTCTTTTCTGTTTCCATGATGAAATACTGATATCAAAGCAACGTATTGAAGGAAAGGTTTATTTGAAGTTTATAGTGACAGAGAGTTAGGGCCCATGATGGTGGCAGGTGGCTGGAGAAGCCATTGAGGACTCACATCTCAAATCACAAATGAGAAACCAAGATAGAAACAGCCTGAATCTTTTAAAACCTCAGAGCCCACCCCAACTCATTCACTTCCTCCACCAAGGCCAAGACCACACCTCCTAATCTTCCCCAAACTGCCACCAAGTAGGGACCAAGTATTCAAATGCCTGGGACTGGGGGAGGGGGCGTCTCACTCAAGTCACCATGCTGTCTTTGTAGAATTGTATTACTAAAATATTTTATATGTTCTTGGGCTCTGCTGTGTTTTATTAGAATCCGACGTCCTTTCATGGACATTGCGAGGTTTTATGCTGGCTTCCTAAAGACAGTCTGAGAAAGGCAATCTCCTTCAGAACCATGTTCCCTGTCCCACAGCTGTGGGTTTTTATAGCAGTCATGGAGGGTTGGTTGTCTTAGAAGTGAGGGTGAAATCACTCTCCAGTTACCTACTTATGAGTGATAAAGCTACCATGCCACTATGTGCAGGGTGTCGAATATACTCTGTCCCTCTCCACACAAGACCTACAAGTGTGACTCCATTCCACAGATGAGTTAGCATTAACAGAAACCCGGAAAGTTACACATTATTCCAAGATGCACAGGCAAGATTTGAACCCAGGCTTGTCTAACCTTAAATCTTTTCCTTGTTCTGCAAAGGAAGCTTCATATGAATGTTTCATTTGTGAAGGACATGCTTCAGAAAGCATAAATGTAAGCACGTTTGCACTTGCAGGAAGTGAACACAGTGGTATTATCCTTCTAGAACATTCTGGCCATAGTACTGTCCCATCTCCTCTTCTTGCTGCAGGTCTAGAAGATAAAGTTGACTCATGATGTCTGATCAAGTTTTAGTCCTGTCCTTTGTCCATGTTCCTGAAGCCGGGAACTGACAGCCATTAGCCTTTACATTCTGAAATATTTCTATGAGCTGGGTGTGCTGGGGTATGCCTGTAATCTCAGCCCTGGGGAGGTGGAGGCAGGAAGATCAGGTGTTCAAAGTCATCCCTCAGCTACACATGCAGTTGGAAATCATCTGGGCTATTAAGACCTTATCTCAAAGCAAACAGACTAAAGAGGAACAAAAGCAAATTATTTCTATACCTTAAAAAAAGCTTTTTCAAAAGCATTACTGGGTGACTTAAGGGGATGGTCACAATTTGAGTGCTCAAAGACCGGCTTTCCCAAGACAAAGACAAGTCTCACTGACTCAGAAAAACTCACTTTCTTCTTTCTTTCTCTTGCTGGCACTTATATATTTTTTACAGTTGGTAATATACACATAGGCCCATCACTCACACATGCACACACACACACACATACACACACACACACACACACACACACACACACACACACACACACACACGCATAATAAACCAAACAGATAAAGTGTATTATTACACCCAGTCTACATCACCAAATAACCTGCCGGCTGAACAAAGGCTTTCAGCAGAAAGATTGCAGAGGGTGTTCCCTTTTGTCTTGCTTTCTTCTCTCCTCCTCCTCCTCCTCCTCCTCCTCCTCCTCTTCTTCTTCTTCTTCTTCTTCATTATCCACCACTCACCACCCTCCCCTCCTTCTCCAGCTATCTCAGGGCAAGGCTCTACAAAGGCATCTCATTTCTGAGCAGACCAAAGCTTCGCAAGTGGTTAAAGAGAGACTGGGGTGAAGAACCGCAAGGATAGGAAACATTGCTTGGGAAATATCTGTACTTCACTGGTCCCGATCCCACCTGCCCCTCTGCTGGGTTGTTTATTCTGGTGAGGTCAGGGCAGGTGCAGCAAGGGCCATTTGCAAAGTTTCAACAGGCCAACTGGAAGGTAGACAGCTGTGTGAGAGTAAGGGCCAGGGACTGTGCTCTGAGAGGGTGATGGTGTTGGAACAAGTTCCTGAAGGCACAACCTGGCTTAATGGAGGGTCATAACCCCCCCTCCCACCCCAGGCATAACCAGCAGAAACAGTTATCAGACCATGAGCTTGACTGACATTTGTATCAGGTCTCCATGGACTAAGAAGGGTGGGACCCTTGTTTTAAATCAGAATGTCCCACACTGCATCCCTTCATTCTCTAACTCTTTCAGTCTTTTTCTCTACCTGCATCCTCTGATTCTGTCCAATTCATTTCTCATTCTCTTCTCCAACTCATTACCTGGAGGTCCAAATGCATGTAGGCAACCCTGCACACAACTAGGATGTGCAGGCATTTAATACAGTGTGGATGATTCTAACAGGAAAGTGGGGAAGTTGGGTTTTGGTAAAGATTTTATATGCTGATGGGCAATCTCCATGCAAAGACTCTAAGGTGGTTGCTACTTAATACTAGAGAGTCGCTGTCACATAGCAGTTGTTAGAGAGGACTCATTATCACCAGTGAGAAGGTTGAGAAATGGCACCTGGCTTTGGATGGCAGCTAACGGAGTTGAGTTTTCTAAACATGACAGTAGAACCTGGGTTATCCAGCAAATGTATTGAAAGGAGAGTGTCCCCACGACCTGACATAGACTTATAAGCACAAGTTGGAAGAAAGAATGGGAAAGAGCTTGGAGTTAGGTTGAAGATTCAACCACAGGGAGTAAGGTGATTCTGACATCAGTGGCAGATAGAAAGGAAAACGGCTAATTGGAAAGGAAGATGGAAGATATGGTGGCTTACTCCTAGGATATTAGCATCTTGGAGGCTGATGCAGGAGGATTAACCCTCAAGCCTTTGGATAGCCTGAGCTACATGGTGAGTTTTAGGTCAATGTGGACGTTGTCATATCTCTCTCTCTCTCTCTCTCTCTCTCTCTCTCTCTCTCTCTCTCTCTCTCTCACACACACACACACACACACACACACACACACACACACAGATAGTTATATATAGAGAGAATACATTGGACATATTCCAGTTATTTATTTATCTATTCATTTATTTATTTTTGCCTGTGGTAATTGAAAAAGAAAGGATAAATATTCCATGCTTTAAGACTAAGAACTTTGGAGCCTGGAGAGATGTCTCAGTGATTAAGGATATTACTTACTGGCCTTGCAGAGGACCAGGGTTTGATTCCCAGCACCCACATGGAGGCTCACCACCACCTATGACTCTGCTTACAGAGGCTCCAATGTTCTTTTCTCATACTGTGGGCTCCTGTACACGCAACGTGCAGGCACACCCTCCAGCATACACACATACCCCATACAAAATAAAAATCAATAAATATAAGAAAGAAATCAAAGAGCCTCAAAGAATAGTGATAACTGGACTGAGATCAGTGGATTGCATGAGATGAAGTATGGAAATTGGGAGAGATGGTAGCTTGAGTCTAGCTATCCCAGTTATGTTAAGACACAGAGAAATAAATGTTCAGAGACTAAACTCAGGCAGTAGGGAGTATACAAGATGGAGCATAAATCAAAGCTCATGACTTGGCTTAGCAAAATGGGGACTGTCCCCATGTTGGAACCTATTTTCAAAATCTAGAACTTTCGGAGAGCCATTTCGGTGCTCCAAAAATGACGGGTCTTGGTAACACATTGGATATTGGATTTGGGGATGAGGGATGCTGAATTGGTGAAGTCTATAGATATATTCATTCCAAATGCAAGGACATGGAGTGCTTCTGATCTCAAGCACTTTGAATGAGGTGCACCCACCGTGAACCATCCACATAAGACATAGGTAACTCTCCACTAACAGCAATGATGGAGATCAAACTGTGAGGCTCCATCCCCACCCCCTGAAGACATAAAATGAACCCCATGTGTGTTGAAGAAAACACAGCAGGGTCCCCTATAAAGCTAGGAGACACCCTTGGGCATGAAGGCTCCCCAAGGACACCAAGGACACCTAAATGGAGCTTGCATGGTTTTGTCCCCTCCTGCTACAGAGACCACAATGACTTCTAGTTTCCTCTGCAACACAGGATGTCTTTCTCACCAGATTTCCTCTTCTATATCTTTCAAGGAACCAAGTCTTCACCCTGATGGTCCCTTCCCCAAAAGTCACGTGCTTCGACAAAAGTCACCGAAACTGCCTTTGGCTTACAGGGCTGTGCACAATTTCCCCTCTCTGGGCTGCATGGTTACTCCAGGCCCTGTTTACATTCTAAGTGAAGGGACTTCAAGGTAGAAAGGGCTGGAAGAGGTCCCATGTATGGAGGCCAGTGGCCTAAGTTCTCTCTACCCCAATTTCCTGCTCTAAGCCACAGAGGGACTCTAAGGCGAACTGGCGAGCCATCCGTCCTGTGTTATGTTCCTTCACATCTGCTTGACCTTTGTACCTCTCTTGCCCACCAGGCCCATAAAACACCTAGATGTATTTGTTGAGGGAATAATTAGGGTACAAAAGCCTTTCCTGCCGGGTCTGACTGTACCACCTTCCTTTCTTCACATGGAGTTTGTCAAAGCTCAGTCCTCAAGAGTCTACCTAGCTTTGTAGGATCTGATACTTCTGTTAAATTAGAAAAGAATAGAGTGTGGAGCTGGGAAGATACCTGAAGGAGGGAGGGAGGGGAAGAAGAGGGGAGGGGGAGGGGAGGGCAGGAGGAGGGGAAGGGAAGGGGGAAGGGAGGGGAGGGGGGAGAGAGAGAGAGAGAGAGAGAGAGAGAGAGAGAGAGAGAGAGAGAGCGAGAGAGAGAGCGCTCATACACAGAGAGAGAAGAGAAAAGAAAGATCAGAGCCATAGAATGAGTTTGTGTCTGTATTTTTTTTTTCTGTACAAAATCCTGTCTTCTACTCAGGAAAATCTGCATTTTAAACACTCATGAGCTGGACTGTCTCCTATGGGGCTTCGAAGAGCCTTACATCTATTGATGTAGATTATGAATTGCTGAAATCCGTACTGAATCAGAAAGCATTTCCCAAACTTTGATTGCAGAAAATCATGCTCATGTACACGGGTATGCATGTGCATGTGTGTATGTGTATGTGTGCATGTGTGTGTGTATATGAATGCATGCATGTGTATGTGTATATATGCATGCAGTTCTGGATTGGACAAAGGACCATAAGGTCCATACTACTACACTACTACTACTACTACTACTACTCTGTTTCTTCTTCTTCTTCTTCTTCTTCTTCTTCTTCTTCTTCTTCTTCTTCTTCTTCTTCTTCTTCTTCTTCTTCTTCTCTTCTTCTTCTTCTTCTTTTTCTTCTTCTTCCTCTTCTTCCTCTTCTTCCTCTTCTTCTTCAGATACTCAGAGTGACTAATTTTTTGCCTATCCCTTTTCAGAGCCACTGGTTTTATAATATTAAAAAAATGGTTTAAATATAAATGAAAATTAGTCACTTAAAAAAATGGAAGAGGAAGAGGGAGAAGAGGGAGAATAAAAAAAGCTAAAAATAAAAAAAATTAAAAAAAAGAATACACAAAGTAGAGATAAAAGGTGATGAATACAGTTCAGGATCTCTAGTACAATGCTGATCTTCCTTGCAAGGTGAGACTTTGAGGTGAGACCCTGGAAGAAAAGCCTTCAGTCTGTGGCCCTTGGGAATAGGCCTTTCTATGTGCATATGGAGTCTTGAAGCATAAGGTTCAAAACAGTGTCTTTGCTGCAAGCTTGAGGCTCCTGGAAAGGGAAGGTAAATCAAATTCTGGCACACCCTGAACGCTATAAAATTACTCATGAGAAACTGTTGTCAATTACCAGAGTCAAATAATAGGGCGTACTTTTTTTCTACCTCTCGCTCTTTATTTAAAATACCGATTCTCAGCCAAGTAGTCATGAGCACTGTCAAGGGCCGGATGTGTTGTTTCCCAGCAGGGTTAGACAGGTTGCTGGGGCTCACCCAGTGGGTGGATTTATAGCTTAGCTGGCATTTTGAATGACACAGGCAAGCCCATGAGGAGCTTGGGAGGAGAGAGCTTATTATGGGATGGTTCCCATCTCTGTAAGACAATGCCAACTTCTAGGGCCTCCAATGGTGGTCTCTGTCTGGTTAAGTCTGTCCTACCTAGCAACCATGATCCATGCTTTATGCGTGTATACTACTATCTGTCACTACGCTTTCTGTTGCTGCCTTCTTGTTGTTAGAAACAAAAGGGGGGTCCCACAGAAACTTCCATATTGATATCTAAGGGGAAATGTCCCTCATCAGCTTTTCTCAGATGAATAGGAAGGAAGCAAAAGCTTCGTCTATGTCATAACATCCATATGCATCCCCAAAACACTACAATTTCAATTCGCATGGGGTCTTCCTGTGAAACTCAGGTTCTGGTCCACATGGTTTAGCCACACTATGTGTGTGTAGACTCTTGTTATCCCTGTCTTATTTAGTGGAGAAAATTGCACTCAGGGAGTTCAAATAGCTTGCTCTCAGTCCCACTGTGGGTAAAAGAGACATGACCTGAACCCAAGCCTGCAATTCTGAACTAAGTGGCCATACTCCTGAAGTACGGCCATGGTAATACCTTCACTATTGGTCAAGTGTCTTGGCATCCTTCCCCTGCTCCCACTGTTCCATCTCATGGCAACTATATTCCATCCATCAGAGCTTAATTGCACAAGTCATCAGCTCAATAAATGCTATCTATTTCTCATTAAAAAATATGGATGTCTAAGGGTCAGCAGCCAATGCTGACCTTTTCTAAAACACTTTTACTTTGCTCATGTGTGATTATTATCTGAAGCTCCCTTCCCTCCCTGCTTCGGGACTCTCCTCAACTGAGACCTTGATGTGGCTGTCGTGTTGCATTGTTTGGTTATTGATAACAGTGTCAGATTGATGGGGTCTTCACGGTTGTGTCTTCTAACTCAACAGCTTTCTATGTAGCATTACCAACTTTAGACTCTACACAGTTCTTCAACTACCTTCCCTCTTCAGAGTAGGTGTTCATATCATCTCTCTCTTTCTCTCTTTCTTTCTGTGTGTGTGTGTGTGTGTGTGTGTGTGTGTGTGTATGATCATGTGCATGGGTGCACGTGTGTGTTGTAGAGGCTGAAGGCAGATGTTGGATATCTTCCCTTGATTTTTTCCCACTTTTATTTTTTGAGACAGGGTCTCTCCTCGACCCTTCAACTCATCCATTTGCCTAGGCCAGTTGGCTGGTGAACCTCAGGGATCTCCATGGCTTCATTCCCCACAAGGCTAGCACTGCAAGCATGCACTACCATGCCTGGCTTTTTACATCGTCTTGGGGATTCAAGTCCTCATGGTTGTGCAATCTACACTACTTACCAACCAACTCATCTCCCAAGCCTGTTTGATGAGAGGAATAACAATAACATTAAGTGTCTGAATTCCTAGGTCTAACCTGAAAACTTGCTCCTTGGTACAACAGAGATATGAAACCCTGACACCACAGGACAATAGCCACAGGAAATAAGAGAACATGGATATCTTCTCTTTCTCATTATCTCTGATCAATGTCAGCCAGCATCCATAAGGACATCCTATGGTCAGGAGGTCTAGACACATTCTGGTTATTACTTTCCTACTGTGGCCGGAAAGGTGTTTATTTTCCTCAGAAAGGAAACCACAAAGGTCGTGGGATTAAACAGAACTTGTTACGCAAGGAGAGGACGAACTCAAGTTTCAGCGACTTGAATTACAGTTCTAGATATAACCTCCTCAATTACCCATATAAGCATGAAAGTGTCTTCACCATTGAATGTATGACTTCAGCTGAAAGGTAGGAAAGCCCACACTGTGACTCTCATAGGCTGTAGAGCGAGAGACAGTAGGGAGCTGAAAACGTGGTCAAGGAATATGTTGCAGGAATGACTGGATACTTACTAGTCTTGTAAGCACCACTTTCCCTTGGTGGCATTCTTCAAAGTTCTTCCATTCCCAAGGCTTTCCTACTTTTACACCTGGCTTGGCTATACTGCTTGGTGGTTAGTGGAGGAAAGTCCAGTTATGTTTTGTGTTGGTTTTGCGTGACCTTGTCACACTTGTTTATGGGTGTGAGAATGGTCACACTAATCACACACTTGGTTGAAATGATCTGGTTGGGGATGAAGCCAGCTTCTGAGTTTTCTTCCTCCTCCTTCTCCCTCCTCCTCTTCTCCTCCTCCTCCTCCTCCTTTTTCTTCCCCCTCCTCCTCTTCTTCCTTCTTCTCCTTTTGCTTGTATAATTTTCCATTTTAATTCACTTTCCTTTAAAATAATAATGGTCTTGCAATAAGAATACGGATAGCCCTGAGAGATAACCGCAGTGACAGAAATAGGTTTAGGAGCTGCACCTTGTGTGACTTTGAAAGTACTGCCACCTATGTAATCTTAAATGTGTATCTGTGAGCTCATTTGAGGGCAGCATTCATCCCTGATAGAGAAGTCTAATCTTCCCAATGAGCTTCTGTAAGCAGCCGGTCATTGAGTCAAAGCCTCACCTCTCCTGTGTTGTCCGTCACCCTGCAACAGTCGGAAGCACACCATGCAACTGAGGAAGCCATGCTGGGATCTTTCCGTTATTAATCCTACCAGAATCTTTTTCATCATGAGAAGCTCAATGGAATCTGTATTTTAGGACAAAGACAGTAGAAAGCCACACCTCAGTTTCTAGTGAGATCAGCTGGAAAGAGATGGAGTGATCTTCATCTCTATCATATTTATTCATGTCTAGGTCAAAGGTCATGGCCTTTGTCTAATTGTCACTGTCACCACTCACCCCTGACAGATATATTTCATTTACTTGTAATAAACTTTATTTTTTTAACCTTTTATTTTATGAGTATGGATGTTCTGCCTATGTGTATATCTGTAGAACAGTGTGTGTAGAGGCCAGAAAAGGGCATTGAATCCCCTAGTAATGGACAGGCAATTGCAAGCTGCCATACGGGTGCTGGGAATTGAACCTCGGTCCTCTGGAAGAGCAACCAGTGCTCTTAACCACTGAACCATTGGTCTCTCCAGCCCCTCATGTCCTCTTGTTATAATAGAAAGTCCATGATAGAAGTCAAGAGTCACTGTTTCGGAAAGGAAAAAAAAATGTAAACTAGATTAATATGGGGAGGTGGGTGAGTATTTTCCTCCTAGAAGACCAGATGAGGGGTCTCTAAGGAGAGATGATAGTGTCTGTGGCTTTGATGAGGGGGCCTTGCTTCTTAGGTGCCTTGTAATCAGTTGCAGCTCTCTGTTGAAGAATGTTTATTTATTTTTGTACACACACACACACACGCGCGCACACACACACACACACACACACACCTGTTCTTCTGGGGGTTCAGACATTTGTGCATGTGCTTGGGTAAGGAAGCCAGAGGACAACCTAGGCTCTTCAAGTGCATCTAACTGCCTTGGTATTTTGAGCCAGGAACTTGAAGATTCAGCTGGGCTGGCTTGTGAGCCCCGGGGATCCACCTGGTTCTACTGTCCCCGCCTTGGGATGACACTCAGCAGCCCACATGGCCTTTTCACCTGGGTTCTGGGATTCAAATTCAGGTCCTCCTGTTTGTAAAGCAAGCACTTGACTCTGAACCACCTCCCTATCTCTGGAGAGCCTTAAGTTAATACGGACAGGCACTCCGCTGCCTTTCCTATTCTTGGGACTCCTTTCCTTTAGGGTGTGCAGATGTAGGAAGGTGAGACTCTCCTGTTCTTGCTGAAGGCAATTAATGCAAATTTTAAAGGTAGGGAATGGGGGTTCGGAAAGGTGGCTTTCCCAAGGAGGACGTATGGGACGATATGTTGTAGTGTTTTTTATTACCATAAC
This sequence comes from Tokudaia tokunoshimensis, assembly GCA_036184795.1. Classification (NCBI taxonomy): domain Eukaryota; kingdom Metazoa; phylum Chordata; class Mammalia; order Rodentia; family Muridae; genus Tokudaia; species Tokudaia tokunoshimensis. The sequence goes on from BTHU01000010.1 coordinate 9,194,969, forward strand.
AAAACACCGAAGGCTAAAAACTCATAAAGAAGTTTATATAGGCCACAGTTTGGGGACTGAAATTGTAAGCAACACCAGCTACCTCTGGCGAGGGCCCATCTGACCACGCTGCCCGATGGTGGGTCACATCACCACGAGGGTGGGGGTACCTGTAAGAGGGGGAGGCCACGTGGTGGGTGAGACAGGAAGGCAGAGGGCAGGGAGAGACCGATCGTGATGTTTTTATAAGAACCCTCTCAAGAAACCTAACCAGGTTCCATGGGAAACAACATCAGATCCTGCCTAGGGCATACCCGTAATGACCTCCGAATCTTCTACTGGGTCCCACCTCTTAGACGGAAGGCTAACACGTGACCCTGGGGGCGGGCCGTGGGGGCGAGCAGTGGGAGCCGGCGCAAACTTAACAGACAAGGGAAAGGAGGACCGAGATGAGTCAGTCGGTGAAAACCATCCTCCTAGAACCCTGTCTTGATTGGTAGAGCGCAATGAGAGAGTTGAATGCCCTTTCCACCATACTGTGTTTTAAAGTTGTCCTGACTAGGTGGGGAGAAGACAGATGGGAGTGCTTAATAAAACTATTTGGAGGAGGAAAGAAAAAAAACCTATCAGAAAATTCAGAAGATCTCAGAGCAACGAGGTAACCTGCTCCTTGCCACCTGTGGACAGGTCCAGTAGCTACGAGACTGAGGCAGTGCCAACCTTCCTTCTGGTACACATTACACTAGTCAAGGAAACTAAGCTTGAAGTCTTGGGGGTGGGGGTGGGGTGGAGGGGGTGAGGGGTGGGGAGAAAACCAACAGAGGTTTTGATGATTTCTTAAACATGGACCAAAAAATGATGTCATGATTGCTTGTTCTTTCACCTCACTGGGGAGCTAGGCCTCTGAGATGGAACCAAGGCCATCTCCCTCTGGTTGTTTCATGCACGGAGTGTCCACGCCATGGCCCTACGCAGGTCACGCTCCTTTCGCCTGCTCCTGCTTACTGTTTTATAGCAAAGATGTTATCAGAAGACGCACTGGGAGATAGATGTGAGCCAGAGGCACTCTCCACAGGCAGGGGAAGTTCTTGCAAAATAAAGCGCGTTTTGGCTGATCTCTAAACGGAGTCTAAGCATGATTCTGTACATGCTGTGTCAGTGTAATTGGGCTCAGATGGATAATTTAGAACAGTTGTTCAGTCTCCGGGTACGAAAAAGAGGTGTCTCTCTTGCCCTTCTATGTGGCTCAGCCCTGGTTTCCTGAGACATCCCAAGCAGCCGTGACCATGCCGTTGGTCTCTCTTTTCCATAGCCCTGTGCACTTTGTTGGAGTCCTTAACCGGACCTCAGAGGTTTATCCCAGCGTTCCCTGCCTTTGCCGAGAAGGTGGGACAGGTTGAACGGGTTATTACCCACGTCTTGGAAACATTTCCAGAAAGGAGTGGATGTCCCAGCCAGGTGGTTGGAACAGAGTAGATTTCCCGGGATGGGTTCCTGCTCAGTCTCGTTCTCATGGCTAATTAAAATCTCCAGGCAATGGGTTACTAATTTGTTGTTTCCTTTTGTCACCTGACTACCTTCCAAGGACGTAAGGGGTAGGGGTGGGAGCGAAGAAGCTATGTTCTGGTTACTCTTGTCTATGTGCACAGTATGGAGATCTGGCAACAGTCTTCCAGCTATCTCTTCTTATTTCTCCTCTGATTTATAATCCACGATTAAGACACCCCTCCCCCCATCTCAGATTCCCCAGCCACCAAAAACCCTAAGCCACACTGAATCAAACTTCCCCAAGAAGAAGCAAAAGCTGGTCACTACCCATTGAGCAACACTCCCCCTTTCCAGAGGCACATTCATAATTCATCTCCATCCACCCTCTCTTCACAGCTGGCCTGGCTTGACGTGGGGCCAGGTGGAAGGAAAACGCTGACTCTTATCCTTTTCAGAACACGCTAAGGTGGAAAATCTGAGCTCCCATGATTGGCATCAGGAGATCTGAGTTGGAGCCTGGGCACTGCCGTTTAAGTCTGGGAAAGTCGTTTGAATTTCCCAAACCTCGATTTCTTTATCTGTAAAATTGGAGGAAATAAAACCTGCCGTGACTGGCTTCAGAGGATCATTGCATGGGGAGAAAAGTTAAAGCGAGACGCTGTTTGGAACATGACAGTAGATACTGAAAAGCATAAGGCACAGCCGACAGATGACAGTCACAGCATAAGAAATGAAAGGCCGAGTTGCAGCTTAGAAACTGTATCGAAAAGCCATATACCCTAAATGCCCCTACTTCGCATCTGAAGTAGCCTGTTGAGGATTCTTTTGCAAGAAGTATTGACTACTGTGTGCAGAGAATCCCAGATTGGCTCTTGGTTTGATAACCACTGTCTCTAGACGGCGATGAAGAAGGGCAATTGTCTGCTGCCATTTTGGTGACTTCACCTAGACTTGCATAGTTCTAGACTATATGGTGCTCACTCTTCCAGTTTTGGCTGTAGGGTCTTCAAGTGCCTACCTCCATCATTGCAAGAATGGCTTCTTGTCACTCAGCTTCCATGAAGTCTGTGGCCCCTGCAGGGACAGCTGTAGACATGGGGACAGATCTCAACAAGAAACTGACAGAGTAGGCAGGGCCAGCACCAACCACAAGAAGCACCTTAGGCTAGCTGCCAAGTTTCAGCCAGGAGACAACATCTCTCCTGGAGTTTATAACCCTGCAAAGGAGGAGCCAGTAATGAAAGCTCTCCACACCCATTGGCACCACAACATTACTCACTAACACAATGCTGTTAATTAGCAGCGGTAAATACCACAGTTATTTCGGTCCTGTCACCGCTCTCGAGAAGCAACTCTGAGACCCTCCCACCCCCGCCCCTAGTGGTGGGATGGATGGAGCATGTATCTCCACACATCGCAGGAAGTCTTGCTCAGGGTGGAGTTCCCAAAAAAGAAAATCCCAAGGGGCTGCTCACCAAGGGGTAGATGGAAGCCTGGCTTGGCTGCCCATCCTCCTGCCTCGAATGTAGTTCTATGGCCATGTCTTTTCTAGACGTTCGAGTTGGAACCTGCTGATCTTTGAACACTGGAGCATGTGCTTATTTGATATAAACAAGTCTCCAATCGCCTTTGAGCCTCCCTGCTCCCCAAGAAGGCCTCTTGAATGATGGAAGATGCAATAGTTCTTGTCAGTGGGATATTTGTTCTCTTTGCTGCTTGGAAGGTCTAACTCTGGCCCTTGTCAGCTCTCTATAACAGCTGGATCTTTCCCATTTATAGTAGACATGATCTCCTTGGATACTCAAATTCAACACATCATGTAACATTCATTCATTCATTCATGTTCTTAAGCCTTCTCCAGGACAGATACTGTAGAGATGACAGCCACTTGGCCAAGACTTTGGTCTTCAGGCACTTGAAGTGAAACAGGGCTGATGGGTGGCCACGTGGTTCAGCTACACTTTGTTAAATCACAAGACAATGATGATCTGAATCAAGGGTCCTATGGTAGCCCATGGGAGAAAGCAATCAGTATTTGAGGTGAGAGATGAAGTGAAAATCAAGTTTTAAAGACTGGGTAGGACTTTTCTGAGAAGAAAAGTTTTTGGATTTCAAAGACAGAGACACGGCCGTACATGCATCTCAGTGTGTAGGTTGGTGAACATGTTCTATGAGTGGATAGTCACTGCTTGCCCTAGGTAGGATTTTTCTTTGTATTTGTACATGGGTGTCTTAGTTAGGGTTTTACTGATGTGAACAGACACCATGACCAAGGCAAACCTTATAAGGACAAGATTTAATTGGGGCTGACTTACAGGTTCAGAGGTTCAGTCCATTATCATAAAGAAAAGAATATGGCAGCATCCAGACAGGCATGGTGCAAGAATAGCTGAGAACTCTAGCTACATCTTCATCTGGAGGCTTCTCATAGAATACTAGCTTCCAGGCAGCTAGGAAGATAGGAAGCTAGGAAGAGGGTCTTGAAACCCACACCCACAGTGACATACCTACTCCAACAAGGCCTCACCTCCTAATAGTGCCACTTCCTGAGCCAAACATATACAAACCATCCCAATGGGTAAGTTTCTGATTTTTGCATCTCTGCAACATCTATTCTGTTAGCTCTGTCTATATTTTTCTTTTTGTGATGACACGCTCTGTTGATATTCTTGTGGGCACCACAGCACAAGACTTTTCTACTACTTTTGAGTTTGTTCCCTATTTCTTCTTGCCTCAAACTATGGGGCTTAGCTCAGTGCTTAGAAAACAAATGCTTTTAAAGAATTAATGAAATGAATTAAAATCCTGATCTTTCAAGAGTTATCCCAGCTAGTTGGTCATGCCATATGCCTTTAATCACAGTACTCGGGAGGCAGAGGCAGGCGAATCTCTTGAGTTCAAACCCAGCCTGATCTATAGAGCAACAAGTTCTAGGACGGTCAGGGCTACCCAAAGAATTCCTGTCTCAAAAAGAGAATCTTAATTTTTCTTTTTTACCAATGCCTTCAGTTGGGGATTGGAGGTGGAAGGGTTGTGGGGCTCAGCAATTAACCTCCAGTTTACAGTTCACTTTCTCTCTTCATCTCTCATGGGACAATTGCCTTCATCTTCCACTGGCCGACTTTACTATTCCATGTGTTTCCATTTAGGTTCTCAGCTCCTACTACCAATTCCATTCATTCTCCACAAGCAGTGGGCTAAGTATCACCAACCAAATCAGCATCAGAATGCTCGGGATGGAGAAGTCCCTTGTGGGGAGACTCATGGGGTTCTGAAATGTATGAAGTGTCTCTGACACATGAGTACCCCTGTCCTTTCCTTCATTCACTTGCTGGGTACCAAGCACACTGCTCTAGGCTGCGATTGTCATCATGTGCAAGATAAATGACGCCTGTCTCCTCAGGCCTTCGAGTCACAGGATCCTCATCTGGAACACTCTTTTGTGTGTGTGTGTGTGTGTGGCTTACAGAGACACTCATGCCTGGGCCTCTGGGTTTCTGAGTTTCTTATGGAGGAGGATAAGAAGTGACATTAACCGATATCACCCAGGGTTCCAACAGAGATCAAGCAACCTTTAAACAGACACATGAGTAGCAGATCTAGAGAAGATAGCCTGGATGGGTGTTCATGTTTTAGCTTCACCTGGTTTCACTGATGCTTATTTTATTCAAGAAAACAAAAAGAAAAAGCCCTGGAAACTCACCCAGTATGAGCACTTCCCCTAAACATGATATCCATTGTTTCTAAACCCAGATCTCACTACCCACAAGTCTTGAGAATGAAGATGCTTAATTCCAGGAGTAAATTCATGGACGACACCTATGTCCTATGACACCAACCAACAGCCCTAGAGCAGACTGGTCAGTTCAGTCACCAGACCAGAGCTCTGCTTACAAAGGCATAACCATGAGGCCCTGCCTATAGTTTCTCGGAGCCTTCAACCTCTCCCTTGGGCTGGGGACAGACAGAGGTTTCAGTCTCCTGCAGCCACTACCCTATCTGTAGGACCTGAGAGAACACCCGTGACATAGTGAGCGCTCAGGGCATTTTTTGTTAGATGAGTGGCTGAATGTGCATTTTGACCCAGACACAACCACCCAGCTGCCAACACCTTGTGAAAAGGAAGGCGAGGTACTTCTTCCTTGGCTTAATAACAGTCTGTAGGTCCTGTTGTCTTTTATATGGCTGCTTAGCTCATTGTGAAGGCCCAATAAATATTAATTGATGGACAAGAAGCTCTGAGGTTTGGCTCCAGTTGCAGCCAAATACTATTTTTTTGAAGAAGTTTATATGAGTAGAGGAACATAGGATATAATGTTGGGAATCCTCAGACTCTCGGGCCCCCTTCCTTCTCCCTAAGCCAGCTTGGGAGAGTGGGTGGGGAAAAAAGAGAAGGAAAGTACCTAATTATATATGCATGGGTTATATAATCATGCCATTGGGTTCTAACTGGGGGTTGGTTTTAAGGGAGCCTTGACCACTTTAAATTTTGTTTTCCTGGGCTTTGGTTGATTTCACCTTGATTCATCACCATGGTACGTGCCGGGGGAATTGTCTCAGGACTTGCCTATGGACAAAACATGCATGCCTGATAAGGATCTTGTCAACAGTTTGCCAACAGGAACCAATTCCCTAAATCCAGTCAAGTGATTCAGCCTGTTGGTATACCTCTCATGGCTAGCACTCACTATCAGATCCTGGTACTAGCTTTCATCTGGGAACTTTCTGGAAAGACAGTCCTAGGTTCCACCCCCAAATTCCCAGCAATTCTAGGGTGGAGCCCAGCAATCAGCTCTTTAACAAGTCCTCCAGAGGGTTCTGATGTATGCTCAAGATTGGAAATCAGTGCTCTAGAGTCTAGAACAATTCCCAGCCATTGTGACTGTCAACACAACTGCTAGGCCTCACCCCAGACCTGCTAAATGAGAACTTCCAAGCATGTGGACCAAATGTCAGACTATTGCTTAGTTCTTTGAACTTGTATGCATTTCCTGATGCTCTGTGGCCATAGCTGAACATCATGGTACCAGAATAATGTTTACTTTGCATCCTGTGTATATCAGGTGTTGCTCCCCATAGAGAAAGCACATCAGGCTAAGCAAAATCAAAGGCATGGGCCTCACAGACTGTCCAAGAATGTATTTACCTCCTGCACTTTGACTTGGTACAACTCCCAGCCCCATTGCAGGGCCTGACCACAGCATTCGAAATACAAATATGGCCATTCAGAGGCTGTGATTCAGTCACCTGTGTGGGAGGGCATCGTCCCAGGGTTTCAAAAGCAACCAAATGGCTCTTGTGACATCTCAACTTGTCAGTTTAGGAGAGAAGCTTGACTATGCAGAAAGAAGAGGTCAACCAGATCAGGGTCCACTCAAATGCAAGATTTCCTGATCTTTCCTAGTAGATTGCAACCCTGAGTTGTAACAGACATATCTTGAGCATTAAGGACCTACAGGCTCCAGCCTATAGGAGTAAGGAAGGGCATTGCATTTTGCATTTTGTATTTTGGCTACAATTTCTGGAGATTCTGATCCACCACTTTTAGAAGTCCTATAAGAAGCCAGGAATTGGTACATGGTCGGTAAATTATCAGATGTAACTACTACCTTATAGGCTCTGCAAAGTGACTCTTCTCTTCACCATTGTAGCAAAAACAGTCCTATAGATGAATAAATATGTGAAGACGATGAATGAGAATAGTTTTGTTTCAATAAAACTTTATTTATAATCTTATATGGGGTGTGTTTAGCCATGGGCTATTGTTTCTAAGCGATTAATCGCAACCCTGAGTACATCTTAGGGATACTAGGAGAGGTTTTTATTTTGCTCTCATTTTGTTTTAAGTCAATGCCTGGGCCTTATTACCAAGGACTTGGATTCAATGGTTCTGAGACAGAGCCCACATTTTAAACTCCCTCTCTTTTCTGACTCTCCTGTGATTCCCGTGTATAGCCAGGATGGAAAACCACAAGTTTAGATCTTCATTCAGTAAGTGGCCATTCACTCATCAAGTTCTTGGAACTTTAAAATGTGAGCCAGATTACATTTCTTCACCCATAACACACTCTGGCACTTTCCATATGACTCATACTATAATTGATGGCCTTGTCTTATCCTGAAGTATCCTCAGAGCTCTTGGTCCTAATGATCTCTTAGACTTCACCTCCTGATGCTCTGCAACTTGTATGCTGCCTCATCCCCACAGATCTCTCTGACCTGGGAACACGTTGAATCCTGCCCTTGGCCAAAGTCATTGCCTGTATAGTCTTCATTCCCTCAGAGATGCTACGGTTCTGATCGTGCCTTAAAAGAACAGAGAGCACTTCTTTTGCTCACAAATCGCTGGATTTTGAAGGAATTGATGGGGATGGCTCTACACTGCTCCACAGGATATCAGGTGGAGTGTTCTGGCTGGGCTTGTGGTAAGCTGGTGCTGACTGCCAACTGGCAGCTTAACTGGGCTGTTATCAAGAGCCTCAGTTTCTCTTTACAGGGGCCTCTTCCAAGGGCTGCTTGAATTCCCTTGCTACCCAGTAGCTTTCAAAGGAAGAGACATGGAAGCTGCTAGCCTTGTAACATCTGGACCCAGAGACTGGCAAAGCACGCTTCTAGAATATTCTGTTAGTGGAAGAAGTCACACATTTTCATACTCAAGAGGGGTCTTCTCATTTGGGATAAATGTCCTATGTATTTGCGGCAACAACTATTCTATAGCCCTTTTATGTATCTTCCTTGACTTGGCCCACATGTCTGTCTGTCTGTCAGGTCTCTACACCAGTACACTACATCTGAAGCCCTCTTCACTACCCAGTACTCTCATTGTATGCATTACTACTTGCTCCATGTCCTGGTTAACATTAAATGTCAACTTAGGACACCTTGAAGTCATTTGAGAGGAAAGTTTCCACTGAGGAATTGTGCTGATCCAGCTGGGCTCTCTCAATCTCTCTCTTTCTCTTTCTCTCTCTCTCTCTCTCTCTCTCTCTCTCTCTCTCTCTCTCTCTCTCTCTCTGTGTGTGTGTGTGTGTGTGTGTGTGTGTGTGTGTGTGTGTGTGTGTGTGTGTTGGGGGTCAGGGGAGCTATTAATTGAGTCAGGAGAGCTCTGCCCACTGTGGGCAGCACCATTCCCTAGGCAAATGGTTCAGGGACATAAAGAAAGCTATGTAAACAAGAACCTGTGAGCAGTTTAGAGAGCAGTGATCTTCCATAGTCTCTGATTCAAATTCTTGCTTGAGCTACTGCCAGACTTCTCTCAATGATGGACTGTGGTGTGGAAGTATAAGCTAAATAAACTCTTTCCTTCCCCAGGTTGCTTTTCGTTAGAGTATTTTATCACAGCAACAGAATAAAATTAGAATGTCCCCTGAACTTTGGAGGGTGGGTCTTGACAGTATTTAGCAATATTGGACACATATATTATTTATGATGGACACTTCAGGAAGTATTTGCACATACTACTTAGCTAACTCGCAGAGAAATGTAAGGCAATATTTTGACTTCTAGAAGCTTAGCCATAGCTAAGAATAATAATAAAGACAAAAAAAAAAAACTAACTCATGAGACAGATAAAGATCTACTTATAAAAAGACAAAGCATATTAGTTTTCAGTTACACACAGACATTAATTGCTCCAGGTGGGGAAGAAGGCTGTAACTGCAGATGTTGAACTATTCTAAGTGTTAGTGATAACAAGTTGGCAATTATTTTATTGTTGTGGGGATTTTCTTAATGCCAGTGTATATTGACTTTAAATAAGCATGGGGTATTTTTAGTTCTAAGATGTAATTTTGCCTAAAAGATGTTAATCACTGAGGCCAGAGAGATTGTACAGTGGTTAAGAGCCTTTGCTATTTTTCTAGAGGACCCACATTTGGTTTCTAGAACCCATGTTGGGCAGTTCCCAACTGCCTGTAAGGGATCTGATGTCCGTTTATAGCCTCTGCTGGCACCTGCATGCACTTGGCTCACACTCACATAGATTTTCAAATGTGCATATGCATAAAAGTTGAGATTAAAAAGTAAAAGATGCCACTTTGCTGAACTTATCCTCCTTTTGTTTGATTTCATTTTTGCTAAACTGTACCAGCTAGATCACACCAATGTTGTTGTCATAATTATTAGCTCGTGACCAACTAAGCTGGCGCTAACCAATGAGGTGAAATGAAATTTGATTTCTGCTATGATTTGAACATTTTTTCCCCCTAAAACTTAAGTTCGACTGAGATCATAATTATAATGGTAATGAAAGGAATGGGGCGGCAAGAAGTAGGAGGGAAAGTGAAAAAGGGTAATGGGAGACCCAAAGAAGAGCAAGCTTACAAAGACATACATGTTTGAAAATATCACAAGTAAGTCCATTGCTTTATATGCTAACTAAAAACAAAAGAAGTGATACCTTTAAGAGGTCACTAGGCCTCAGGGATGGAAGAATGCTTATAGCTCTCTGTCACTTACCCTGAGATTGGGTTCTAGATAGAGGTGTGTTTAACTATTTCCCCTCTGTTCCATTTGTGCTTGCTTGCCCCCCACCATGTTAGTATCATATGCAGATGCCTGCCAGAAAATAGCTGCCATGGTCTTGAACTCCTCAGTCAGTAGACCATGTGACTTTTAATCTCAGGTTATGGGTTCAAGCCCCACATTGGGCGCCAGATGTTACATGTGCCCTGGACTACTCACTGCCCGACCCTCCCTGCCCTTGGGGGTTGGGGGTGAGGTGGCACAGAGTCAAAGACACAGACTCCAGGAGCAGGTGAGAAACACAGCAGCAAGCTCATCTGAACACTGCTGCAAGCTCCTTTATTACCCTCCACTGGCGTGCCATTGGTCCCAAGAAAGCATCTCTTCTAAACAGCGTTCCCAATTGGCTGACATTGTCTGCACCAGCAATCCTTGGTCTCTCAGGCAGTCCTCAGTTAGGTCCTCCTACAAGAGATGCCTTTGTATCTGCATGGCCCCTGGCATTTACATAGAGGTGGCCCTGCCATTCTTACTACAAGTCAGTCTATGAGCATTCTGTTATGAAAGTAAAAAATACACTAAGGCAATTTCCCTCTTGCTCTACAGACTGTAATATAGTCATTAATATTCTTTGTGAGTTCATAAAATCCGAACATGAGGTTTAGCTCTGTGGCCTGGCTTTCATGAAGAGATGCAACATTTTAAAGCCAAGAACTTCCACATCTGTGCTTGTATAACTCTTCCTAGGGAGGCACAATATAAATATCTATTCACCCCAGATAGGGAATAATGATAGACTATAAAGTGATGAGTCCACTAAAGTCCAGGTTAGCAACCTACTGAGTTTATTTAATGTTACTTAAATGTGGTAGGGGTAGAGGGAAGGTTGCTTTTAAGATCAGGAATTATTCAAAGAAGCTACTTCTCTGGAAATCCCACCCCAACATGAGTAATGATTCACAAAAGCTGAGACCCTAATGCTTCCTGCATTACTGGCAGACAGCTCAACAGACTGGAGGACTTCTGCTAGGCAGCGTAGATCTTCGGAGTCTTCTACAGACAGCTCAGCTGATCTTGGTGAGGAATCTTGTGAACCCTAGATGTTTCAGTTTTCCCAGACCTAAGAAGTTTATTTCCTAAGTCATATGAGCTTTCCTGCAGGATGGAATGCTGGAATTTGGAAGAAATTGCCGCATAATATCTGTAAATCAAATACAAGTAATTATAATAATAATCATCATCGTAATATCTGCCTCCTGGGTTGTTGAGAAGCTTAAAGGGAAGGATGAAAGAAGAAAGTCTAACACTGACTAAATCTTCAGGAGCTGCTGACATTTCTGTTTATTCTAATAGGAGATTTGATAACCAATAGCTATACAAAATATTCTCATCGTTTTCCAAATGCATAAATGTACTAAAGGAGCTTGCAATCAATGAGTTCAAGGAAAGACATTTTGTTGATTTCTTATGACATAACATTTTTCTAACATATCTCAAAACTTCAGGGGGATTTTAAAATGTGGGGTGGCTTCCTCCTGCATAGGTAAATTCTGAGCTTCTTCCCTTAGGTCCAAATCTCTAACCTCCCTCATGATCTTCAGCATCAATTTCCATTCCAGTTGACGAAGGATTCTTTTTACCTGAGCCCTGTAAGATGTCATCCCTACATTCCTGAATGTTGGTACAAGAGAACCAGGTTGAGATCCACTGGGCTATGTGTGTGCATGCTGAGGGTACAATGTATAATGGATTTTGCAAACAAGCTCTCAATGTTTACTGAGAATGTATCTTTATTTGGTAGGTGCAATAATAAATGCAACCCTAGAAGGCTTTGTGGGGCATCTTGGATGACTTTCACATCCAAGCATGAACGGGAATAATGTTGATGAGCAAAAGGAAAATGATTTGGATATGGGACAGGGATCAACAAAAATATCTTGTCAGGGAACACCTTGTAGAAGTAAGAACTTGTGATATGTTGGAAGAGCAGTGGCAGTTTGTCTCAGATAAGGACAGTGTAAAGATCACAAAGGGCAGATAATAAGGATAGGATGTGAAGGGCCCTTGAATGTCCCATTATAGAGCTTAGGAACTGTTGGGAAGGTTTGACACCAAGGATGGGAATGATTGATGTGCACTTTAGATGCCCTGGTCAAGTTGCAGCTTAGAGAGTGATGCTGAAAGAGAAGAGGAGGGCACAGAGAAGCAGAGGTCAGTGCAAGTCTGCTGCCAGGTCCAGATATAGAATGATGAGCACCTAAAATACTAACCACAGGTGTGGGGAGGACCGGAGGCATTCAAGGCTGACTGTGCAGGAAGTGAAATCAATAGGGCTTTTTTTGCTAGTCCAATATGCAAGAGGGAAGGAAAGGAGTGGAATTTCAGGTTTTTCATTCAGTGGCCTGTATGTTACTGAAAGACTTGGCTACTCAGGGGAGAGTCCCCATGTGGGATCACCTGGAGGAAGGAGTTGAGGTCCATTCTGTTCCCCTTTTGTTTACACCAGGTAGTTATGCAGTTTCCAGGAAGTCAGGCTGACTGCCAGTCAGGTAGATCGTCAGTCTGAGGCCATCAGCACAGATCTGGATTTCATTATCTGAGATGTTTTCTGAGACACAGGAGCTTTGAAGGCAGCAGAAGGGACCTTAGGATTGTGGCCCTTTGGAGACTATTTACACAGGCATAAAAATATAAGATCCCATGAGCCTGGTCAAGAAGTAGAGACATGGGGAGGGGCTGGAGAGGTGAATCAGCATGGTGGAGGCCAGAGGAATCGAGGATGTCCAGTTTGAGGAAGTCACCAAGAGGACAGAAGCATCCATGCAGTTCAGGTGAAGGCTGCAAGCTTGCCTCAGGGTTTAATCTCTACAGAAATGTCAGCCATTTCTGTACACTTTAGGGTCAGAGTGCTGCAGCCTACCCTCCCTTCTTCTATACAGCTGCTCATAGGTCAGTTCTCAATTCAGATGTGACCTTTGCTGACAGACCATGCCAGTGCCAGGTCAAAGAATTGGCAAACAGAAGGATCTTAGCAAATATACTTGTTAAGAGCAAACATGTTAGAGGCCTTGTGTCTCTGAGTATTATGGTTTGTTCAGGCTCGAAGGGGGTTTCAACTGCTGCCAAACTCTGACAAGATGGAGATGTCCAGAGAAGGTGAATGATGCTAAGGGAGAAGACCAGCTTTGTCTATAAGAGCCTCAGTTTCCATATCCACCAGTGGCCTTCACCTTTAAAGACCACAGCTGTAAAAATCAGGACCAGGACCTGGAGAAATGTCTCTGCAGATGAAATGTACACACAACTTAAGGATCCAAGTTTGGATCTCACATAAAAAGCCAGGCTTACTATCACAACATCTGTCATCCTGGGAGACAGGAGGATCCCTGGGGCTGCTGGATAGTCAGTCTAACAGAGTCAGTGGTTTCTAAGTTCAGTGAGAAACGCTGTGCCACAAAACAATGTAGAGGGCTGGTAGGGTGGCCACAGGTAAAGGTATTTGCCACCAGGTTTACATGCCCATGCATACATAGCGCATGTATACACATACATAGTCACTGTCACCATCACCACCACCATTACCAACAGCAGCAGCAGCAGCAGCAACAGCAGTAACACCAGTACCACCAGCAGCAGCAGCAGCAGCAGCAACAACAACAACAACAACAGACAAACAAATGACTAAATCCAATTGTGTTGACATTGCTGTCACTACCATCACCACTAATGTCCTACCTGTTCTCCATGTGTTGCCATCATGAGTCAATGCCTTGCCACCTTTCTTTGTGGTAGGCTGGGGTCTGCTATGCACCTCAGAAATGGGAACAGAAGGCTTCAGGGGGCACAGCACTCCCGGGAAATTGTACAAGAAGGCAAGTGTTTCTTCTGACCTAACTTCCAGATTCCCAGAGGATCTCTGCCCCTTAGTGCGGGTGGGAAAGATCATCTTAGACTGATCAATAAAAAACAGGAGTGTGCCGGGTGGTGGGAGCACATGCCTTTAATCCCAGCACTTGGGAGGCAGAGGCAGGCAGATTTCTGAGTTTAAGGCCAGTCTGGTCTACAGAATGAGTTCTAGGATAGCCATGGCTATACAGAGAAACCCTGTCTCGGAAAAACCAAAAAAAGAAAAAAAGAAAAAAAAATGGGAGTGCTAGGGTGTCACTCTAAGATTAGGTGATCCAAATCCTGTGACTGTCACCTGTCGTGCCTTGTCTTGATCTCGCTGCAATGTAATATCCAGAATTGTGTAGGAGAGAGGTGGAGGGGAATGCATTCATGTGATGCATAAAAAGATATGGGGACACTGGGCTGAGGAGATGGCTCGGTAAAGTGCTGGCCTTGTAATTACAAGGAGCTGTGCTCAATCCCCAGAATCCTTATTTAAAACAAACAAACAAGCCAGACAACATGATCCCTACATGTTTTCTGAGTTCTGGGGAGGAAGGTGGATCTCTGGGGCTCACTGGTCAGCTACTTGGCTACTGGGCCTATTTGGTGACTTAGAGGCCAGTGAGAAACTCTGTTTAAAAAAAATAGATGGCGCATGAAAAATGACTTGAGGTTGTCCTCTGGCTTCCACACACATTGTGCCCATGGGCACCCATATCTGCACATATATGTACACTTTCATGTACACACAAAGGCACAGAAACACTCACATGTGCACATGCACATACACATATGCCTACATGCACACTCATATACACACACACACTCACGTATACACATACTCTCTCACACATACACATATGCATACACACATTCACACTCACACATACACATGCACATACACACACACATGCACACACTCATACACACTTGTAGACACTCACACATACACATAATCACACACACTCACATGTGTTCACATATACACACATATACATACACACACTCACACATACACATGTGCTCATGCATGTACATACATACACACACATGCACATACACACACATGCACATACACACACATACACATACACACATGATATAGGGTCACAGAGGGGAGATGACTTAGTTTAAGGAATTATTGAATGTGCTTATGGAGGTCTGGCAAGGTTGGAATCTGCACTTGATCTAAACCAAATAGTTGAGAAGCCATGAGTCAAGTTCTTTGTATGGAGGACAGGTGCTCTGGGTCTTCACAGGGAAGTCCCTTCTTTCTCAGAGGAAGCTGGGCTGTATTCTAGTCAAGCCTTCGCTTGATTGGCTGTGGCCTACCCACATTGTAAAAGCTAATCCGTTTTGCTTGAAGTCCACCCTCCCAAATGTCAACCTTAAAACATAAATATCTCACAGAATTTTTCTAAAATAATATATGACTAAGCTAGAGGCACTGTGGCCCAGCCAAATGGGCACATACAATTAATTGCTCACCTCACACCCCCTTGTTTTAAGAGAGAACAACTGTCAGGCTGTAATCCAGGCCTTTAGAGAGGCCCTCATGAGAACTGATGGGAACCTGGAGCTAACAGCTAGTAAGTTACCTCTGAGTGAGTCTGGAGGCCCAGCCCACCCAGAATCTGTCTTCCAGAGGCGAGGGTAGTCTGTGTGGGACACTAACTTGGGGCCCACGGGAATGATGAAGCAATCATCCTTTGTGGTTTTAACCTGTTGTGTTTTGAGTCAGTCGTAAAGAGTTGATAGTAGCTACCTGGGGATTTTCCCTACATGTTTGTACCTTAAACACAGGGACATGTACCAGGTGCACTGTGCAGGGACCACCCAACATCTAGTGAGATGACTCAGCAGATATCAGCTCTTCCTCCTCTTATCTTCACCTTGGCCTGTTTTGACTGAGTTTGTAGATGGGGAAACTGAGTTATGTAGTCATCAGTCCAGACTCCTAGGGCAGGGTTGGCCCACGAGACCCACAATCCCTTGGATGGAGGGCTTCCACATTAGAGGCACGGGTATCTTTCTGGCTAGACTCTGCACTGGGATGCTACCGAATTCCACGTTGAAGTGGAAAATTATTGCATTTGAGGAAGGAATTTATTCTGTGAGCCCTCAGTGGTAGCCATTCTCCCTGTGCAGTCCATCCATGTTAATAAACGTCTCACCTACCAGACAGCTTCAATAAGGTGAACCACCTTGCGGAGGTCATGCCTGCTGGCTTCGCTTCATGGAGACATGAAGACCTGTCTGAGAAGGCTCCAGAATTTAGCTTGTTATCCTGAAGGGACAGACGACAGACCTGTAGTTTCTTCCCTTCCCTGATACCATTTGCATTCTTAAAGCCTCAAGGATGACACTGTCTGTGCACATACTTTATTCCCAATCTGCCTGTGCAGAACTCTAGCTCAAAAACATGCTTCTATGATAGTCACCTCAATTATTTATTAAATTTAATTAATTGATTAATTTTTTTTTACATTCCATGTTTTATTCCACCCCTGCAACCCTCCCCAGTCTACCCTCTGACTGTTCCACATCCCATACTTCCTCCCCATCTTCCCATCCCCACGTGAATGTCCCCACCCCCACACTCTACCTAACCTCTAAACTCCCTGGGGCCTCCAGTCTCTTGAGGGTTAGGTGTATCATCTCTGGATGAATACAGACCTGGCAGTCCTCTGCTGTCTGTGTGCTGGGTGCCTCATATCAACTGGTGTATGCTGCCTGTTTGGTGGACCAGTGTTTGAGAGATCTCAGAGGTCCAGATTAATTGAGACTGCTGGTCTTCCTACAGGGTCGCCCTTCTCTTTTGCTTCTTTCAGCCTTCCCTAGTTCAACAGCAGGGGTCAGCCGCTTTGTCCGTTGGTTGGGTGCAAATATCTGCATCTGACTCTTTCAGCTGCTTGTTGGGTCTTCCGGAGTGCGGTCATGCTCAGTCCCTCTTTGTGAGTGCTCCATAGGCTCAGTAATAGTGTCAGGCCTTGGGACCTCCCCTTGTGCTGGATCCCACTTTGGGCCTGTCACTGGACCTTCTTTTCCTCAGGCTCCTCTCCATTTCCATCCCTGTAATTCTTTCAGACAGGAACAATTATGGGTCAGAGTTGTGACTGTGGGATGGCCCCCCTCTCCCTCATTTGATACCCTGTCTTCCTGCTGGAGGTGGGCTCTCTAAGTTCCCTCTCCCCACTGTAGGGCATTTCATCTAAGGTCCCTCCCTTTGAGTCCTGAGAGTCTCTCACCTCCCAGGTCTCTGGTGCCTTCTGGAGGGTCCCCCCAACCTCCTATCTCCCAAAGTTGCCTGTTTCCATTCTTTCTGATGGCCCTCGGGGCTTCAGTTCTTTTCCCTCACCCAATATCATTTATTCACTTATATATTCACTATTTGTTATGACAGAATCTTCTGTAGCACAGGCCAGACTTGAACTCCTGATCCTCCTGCCTCTACCTCTTATGCACTGGTGTTACAGGTGTGTGCCACCTCCCCACCACCCCAGGTTATTCAGTGCTGAGAACTGAACCTAACTAAGGCTTTGTGTGTGCAAGGCAAGCACTCTATCAACCAAGTTACATTCCCGGTCCTTGGCTATTTCATTTCTTATCCCAGCAGGACAGGGTCACTTCCCCACATTACAGGATGGATAACAGAGTCGCAGTGCTCTCTGAGGGTCATCCCATGAATGAGCATGGGCTACCTGAGCGCCATTAGCTGAGGGTTGACTGCAGTGTCCTGTTAAATGTTAGGTCTCGTGCATCACTTTCAAAGTAAACCTTGGGCCTAGAACATCTCCGAGTTGCCAGTTCTCAGTAAAGGAGGCCAGTGACAGAATGTCTCAAACTTGGGTGTCCTTTGGGTACCAAGAGAAGAAAATGGAAGGCGAAACCAGAAGAGTCTGAGGTAGAATTCTACAACCAGAGAGAGGCTAAGAATCATTTGGATCAGGCAAATGAAGAAGTATGATTCACTGGTACAGAGCCTCCCTATTGTATACCAGGCCCTGGGTTCAGTTCTCCCCTCTGAAAAAGCAGTGGCCAGGGTTAGAGGTCAGGCAAAGACAGGGACATGGGCCTTACCCTGGGCACATTCCTAACACCTTCTTTCTGTGGGCTAGGGTCTGGTGGCCCTAGGTGAGTTGGGCTTCTGTGTTGGAGGTAAGTCTCTTCCCAATCCTTGGCTCTTTGTCCTGTCTCCCCCATAAATGATGAAATGTCCCTTTAGACTCACCAACGCTGGTTTCTCAGTTTGACTTGTGAAGAGCTTGACTGCGAGCCTGGCTCTCTGGATCTGGAGTATTTCCCTCTCTGCTCTTCCTATCCCTACCTGTCACCTGTGACTGCTCAGGTGTTTCACTGGCCCCTTTTGGTCCCTCCCCCTCTCCTTTCACTCTGTCAGGCCCTGATTGGTGAACTGCCTTCAAAGAGGAAACAAGATAGATGGCAGACAGAAAGGCCAGGGAAGAAACCCCCTGCCTTCCCAGCTCTCCCAGTAAATCCCCCACCTTCCTGGGAGGTTATGACATGGTCAGGACTCCTCCATCTAACATGCCAGAGCCTCTCTTCAGGCAGGCATGGGAGGAAGGTTCTCCAGTGTAGAGAGGCAGATTGAGACTCCTTTTCAGACCAAGAAAAATGTCTAGATAATCGATCACTGTTCCCAATCTCCTAGTCCACCCTGAACTCCCAGAGTGCTTTGGCTAGATGCAGGACTTGACTTCCTCCTACTGTCTTAAGTCAAATTCTCCTCTACAAGGGGGGTGGGGAAGGTATTTCTTCACCATAAGAATATCTCTCTCTGTCCAGATCTTTCTCTTGGGTGATGCCCTCTACCTGGGGGTAGCAGTACGTAAGACAAAATGCTGCCCAGGTAAATTTAAGATTTGGAGGAATGATCAATAGTTTTCTTTAGTTAAAAAAAAAAGTCTCTCAAATACTGCATGGGGCATCCTATTAAAAGCGAGTGATTTCTTTTTATCTCTTTTTTGCCAACTCTTGAAGTCCTACCTGAAGAGTCCATTTACTTATTCTGGAGTCTGTTTTTCTGAGGGTAAGTTTTAAAGTACATTGTGGGGTGAGCACACCTCCCAGGGGACCAGGAAAAAATGGGTCTCCTATTTCAACTCTTCCTCAGGCACAGTACAGACCAGGGTCCTGCTTCTCTGCCTTTCTGTAAGATGTTCTGGGTATGCGTGGCTATACCCAGCTGGCAGTGCCCTGGGGGTACAAAGGGTGAATCCTTACAAGGCAGTGGCTCCCAACAGGGCACTTTTATCCCAGCAGGCACTTTGCAATAGCTGAAGGTATTTCTCTTTGTCACAACAGATATGGGTGCTACATGAGGGGATAAGGGGGCACTGCTAAATCTCACACACACACACACACACACACACACACACACACACACACACACACGCATGCACAAAACAAGACTCAAACATAAGTAATGGCACAGTTAAGAATCCCTGGAAGAAAACTTTGTAATTTAATGAGGTCCCATTTGTCTATTCTTGTTCTTAGAGCATAAGCTATTGGAGTTCTATTCAGGAAATTCTCCCCTGTGCCCATATGTTCAAGGTTCTTCCCTAGTTTCCCTTCTATTAGTTTCAGTGTGTCTGGTTTTATGTGGAGGTCCTTGATCCACTTGGAATTGAGCTTAGTGCAAGGAGATAAGGATGGGTCAATTTGCATTCTTCTGCATGTTGACCTCCAGCTGAGCCAGCACCATTTGTTGAAAAGGCTATCTTTTTTCCACTGGATGGTTTTAGCTCCTTTGTCAAAGATCAAGTGACCATAGGAGTGTGGATTCATTTCTGGGTCTTCAATTCTGTTCCATTGATCTACATGTCTGTTACTGTACCATAGCAGCCTTATTTATAATAGCCAGAAGCTGGAAAGAACCCAGATGTCCCTCAACGGAGGAATGGATTCAGAAGATGTGGTATATTTACACAATGGAATACTACTCTGCAATTAAAAACAATGAATTCATGAAATTCCTAGGCAAATGGTCAGAACTTGAAAATATCATCCTTAGTGAGGTAACCCAATCACAAAAGAACACACATGGTATGCAGTCACTGATAAGGGGATATTGACCCAGAATCTCGGAATACCCTAGACACAATCAGCATATCAATAGATTTCTAAAAAGATGGAAGGAGAGACCCCTGGTCCTGGAAAGACTGGATGTAGGGGAACGCCAGGACAGAGTAACGAGAGGGGGTTGAAGGGAGAAAAGAGGGAGGGAAGGGGGCTTATGGGACTTTCGGGGAGGGAGGAAACGGGAAAGGGGAAGTGATTTGGAATGTAAATTAAAAAATAAAATAAAATTAAAAAAAAAAAGAACTTCAAAGTAAAAGTGCAATTGTACACAGTTATATATCAATAAAAATTGCTAAAAGGCCTGAAAAAAAAAAAAAAGAATCCCTGGAAGAAAAGTAGGGAAGGCGCTTAAAACGCAGGGTATTAACCAGGCATGGTGGCGCATGCCTCTAACTCCAGGCACTTGGGAGCCCGAGGCCACATGGTCACATCAGTTCTGGCCTGTTCTACCTAGTGAACTGCAGGCCAAACAGGGATGCACAGTGATACCTTATCTCCAGAGAAATTAGTTAAGAAATCAATAAGGTTTCAGTTAACAAATCTGCATCTTAAAAATTTGCAATCTCCAGGGACTGGACTGCCTGGGAGTGGCTCACCCTACCCCTCTGTCACACACAAGCTAGAGACCAATTCACGGGTCACTTCCTCTGGCTGCCCCTTGAAGGCTCGCTGAGGTTGATTTTGATGACTATTTTTTTTAATCCAAATGCAGCATTGGGGGATGGGCAGTCCGTCGTGGAATACCCCGATCCTCCTCTCTGCCCTTCGCTGCCATCCATCTCTCTGGGTACAAGCCTGCCAGGGCTCTGCGCTGACCATGTGTCAGGCAAGGTTCGGTCAGCCGAGATGGAGGCAGAAAGGGACACTACTCTGCTTGCTGCCTAACTGGACACTTGGAAACACGGAAGAGAACACAGATCCCAGGACCTTCTTACTCCCTTCAGGTCTGTGACCATTTTCCCACCAGCTAGGCTCAGGCAGCAGAGTAGGTGTTCTTTCTTGGGTTCTCATAACATGGGACAGGGACTGTACTCCGCCCCAGCAGAGCGTCCTCTGCACATTGCACCGGAAATCAGATGCATTAGTGGTGTTCAGGTCTCAGTCATCTTCCTTCCAACATATCCCTCATCCCTGTTTCCTTCTTATGTGTGCCCTAGAAGCCAGACATACTGCAAATATCCTCCCTTCCCCCCCCCAATACCCACCCCCATGCCGTCGGCAGGCACAATCCAGTGTAGAATATAAAACAAATACAGTCACTCAAATTAAGCAATAAGCAACTGACATGGAGGGGAACATGGCTTCCTCAAATAAAATCAGAGACTTGGCAACTCTGAGCCAGAAGGGTGAGAAAACAAATTAGAATCTGTGTCCTGCAGCCGCCTCCTCCTCCTCCTCTTCTTCCTTCTCCTCCTCCTCCTCTTCCATCTATGTTTGGAGAGGCAAGATGGCTTCTTTGATGGAACTTGTAACTTTTCCCTCCACCAGGCAGAAAGGGCCAGTGGCTACAGTAGACATCCCCAGCCACACTCACCCCCTCCCTTTTGACCTCCCTGGGGGCTCTCCCTCCTTCCCTGCTCCACCCTTTCCGAAAGATTTATAGGCTAGGGTGGCTTGGGAACAAATGCACAGACTTTAGGCTGATGTCTTCTGAATACTAATGACAAGATACCGCTTTTGCACCTTAGGGGCAAAGCCAGGTCAGGCCTGTTGAACCATAAACCTTATTTATGGGCTTATAACTTCGCAGCTGCGGTAGCTACCCTCCATCTTGGGGCCGAGATCTGCCTGGCTTCATAGATTCATTCCTACTTCTTTAAAGAAATGAAGGGGGCAGGGGCGAGGAAGAGGGGCTGGTAGCTTGGTCTTTGTGGCCTCTTGAGCTATTTTAGGGGAGAAGGTTAATCCAAAAGAAAAAGTGAGGTAGAGAAGGAAATAGGAATGGCTAACAGTTATGACACTTTCTCCCTGGGAATAAGGAAGGAGTAGGAATAATACTTCTGTTTGTTCAGGACATTTTCTATCTTCTTCTGAATGTTTTATATTCCATTCCACCCCCACTCCCCACCACCCCCATTCCCCATCCTACTCCTCACCCCCACTCCCTGGCATTGGGAATTGAACCCAGGGCCTAGAATGTGCCATATGAGCCTTCTATCACTGTGTTCTATATCCCCAGCCCTGTATGTATGTATGTATGTGTGTGTGTTTTATTTATTTATTTTTATTTTTATTTTTTTTTTATTTTATTTTTTTGAGACAAGATCTCAGTCAGTTTGCTCAGGCAGACAGTGGCTTAACTCTGAAGCCCAGATGAGCCTTGAAATTGTGATTCTCCAGCATCAGCCTCCCGGGTAATGAGGCTCCCAGACATGTAACACCAGATTCATTTTCATATTTCAAAATTAATCAGTCAATCTTAATTCTTGGTTCACAGAATCCATGTCCTGTTGTGAAACGTCTAAAGCCTATTCCTTCCTGTTGAGGACCTTCTTAGTTTGGCCACGTCTGAGGCATCAGCCATTTGGTCACTTCCAGGCTAGGTGGGATGGCACTGAGTTCTGCGCCTGCTTACTTTCTCTCCTTCAGTCTTCTGCAGCTTCTTTCTCACCTTTGGTTATGTGTGATATTGGCCCAGGTTAGCACAACACAAGAAAGTTTCCAGAATTCTAGATCAAATGTTCAGTAAAATGGTTGGTTTCAGTGACATGGATTTAGCTTCAAGAGGCAAATGATGTTGATAGCACCAGCCATTCATTGAAGATCTTGGCCATCCACTGTATGCCAAGTTGCATGCTTTGCATTGGAAACACTTTAGTAAGTAGGGTGTAAAGGCTGCCTGAGATGAGTCCGATTAATAGAGAAAAGTCCTGTCCCAGTGCTGAGGACACATTTAAGAGCATAACTGGATGTTGGGTTTCTTGCCCCATTAGGTCTAATTTTGCTTTTTTGCCTGTTGCTATTATCAAATACTCTGACAAAGTCAACTTAAGGTAGATTTATTTAGACCCACAATCTGAGGGTATGGTCTACCATCACAGGAAAGTCAAGGAGGTGGGAGTTTGAAGCAGCTAGTCATATCCCATCCACAAGTAGGAAGCAGAGAGTGATGAATGCTTGCCGTTGTTGATGTTATTTCTCCACTCTTACAGTCCAGAATCCCAGCCAGGGAATGGTGCTGCCCACAGTGGACAGGCCTTCCTATCTCTATTGGTGGAATCGAGATACATGTTTCACATGCTTAGAGGCTCATCTCCCTGGTGATTCTAGGTTTACTCTGTCAAGTTGAGAGTTAACAGTAACCATCCCAGATGTGAACCACAGTGATCTTCTAAACAGTGATGTAAAGGGTGTTGGGTGAGTGTATGGATATCAGCCTCAGGACCTTGGGGACCTGAATCACCCATGAGATCCTTTCTGCCCTTTGGAACAAATCCAAGATACTTGTGAGAAGAGAGTTTGTTAGTAGTACCCATGACCTTCAACAGAAGCTCAGATAGGCAGGGTCACCCCTTGGCAGTTTTCCTACTTCTGCTGCCTCTCAGGTAAAAACTTGGTTAAGTATATGTATATATATGTGTGTGTGTACATATGTGTGTATATATATATATATATATACACATATATATGTGTGTATATATATATATATATATATATATATATATATATACACACACATACATATTGCTTGGGGAACGGTGTTCTTCTTAGTGGAAAAGATCCTGGCCAAGTGGTTACAAAATCTCTTTCCTAGACTCTCAGGAGTCTACTCTTGCTCTGGCTTTCATATGGTTTGAGTACTTAGTGAATGTTTACTGCTGAAGGAACATAGTAGGATTTTTCAAGATGTTCCACTTCTCCAGTCATATAAGAAATAAAAATAAAAATATATATGTATACATATACCAGGATTTTTCACGTGCTCTTCAAGAAGTGTCACTTCTGTTTCTATCTCTTTTTTTATTTAACGGTGGTGGGGGGCGTATGGAAGGTATTCGAGAGAGACAATTGTTATTGATTTGTGCATGTGTGGGAGAGGAGGGAGGTAGTGGTGTGGGTTCACAAAGCCTTTCAGACTGATCAGACTCATTGGCCATGTGAGTGCCATCCATGATATGTGTCCTGCGTCCTGCATAGGGTTTCCTTTTCAGTGTCTGCTGAGCCATCTGTTTCTCATGCTGCCAGAATAAGTTGGTCAGACTAGATCAGCAGCAGAGGACAGAGACTGTCCAACTAAGAGCAGATCATGGCAAAAGTGGACTCTGTTGGAAGAGGACCAGTAGGACCATCTTAGAAGGGAACCATGTCAGAGGTAGGCATTGTCAGGGGAGGATCATGTCAGAGGAAGACAATGTGAGGACAGATACATTAGAGGAGAACTTTGTTAGAAAGGAACCCTGAGGACCAAGTCACAAGTGAATCATGTCACAAGTGGACCACGTAAGAGGTGGATGATGTCTAAGATGGACCATTTCCAAGGTGGACCATGTCTGAGATATACCATATCCAAGGTGGACCATGTCTGAGTTGGACTCTGAAAACTATAATAGAGATAGACAGATCACATGGAAACAGCACCATGTCATAGGTAGACTGTGTCAGAGACGGACCATATCATAGAGGAATCATGTCAGAGAAAGAGGGGACTATGTGAACTCTGGTCTAAGGAATCCCCTAATCCTGGTGAACACAGGAGAGAGCGATCAGACAGCTCTAGTAAGTTTAGACTCTCTAGGACAAGAAAATAAGACTCAGTATCACAGTCACATACCCTTGGCACCTGCTGCACCAAGAAATGAAGATTCTACTTGAATAAACAAAGGATCAGACCCGAGTGCCTTGGGACACAGCACTACTACCAGAACTATCAGCCAGTATGCAGGCCTTCCTTGACTTCCTTGTATGACCTTGGAGAAGTCAGTTTGCCTCCTAAGCCTTGCTATACAAACCATTGAAATGGAGATTATGACAACACCTGTTTTATTTTTCTTGCAAAGTGAGCACTGTATTTGCAAAATCTATATAATATTGCTATTGAAAAAATAAAACACTACCCCAAAAAGTTGTTTTTTGTAATTTAACATGGCTGCTTGCGCAGAAGGACTCCAATACCAAAGAGAATTTGTAGTCCGCTTGAAGACCCAGGGGGTTTTGTTATTATTGTAGGTATTGTTATTTTTATTTTGGTTGTTCTGGTATATGTATACATATATATTTTTATTTTTATTTCTTATATGACTGGAGAAGTGGAACATCTTTTCACTAGTTAACTGGTTATTTAATTTTTCTTCTTTCTGATGTGTCTAGATATCTATAGGTTTGCCTATCTTTTATATTAAAATATGAGTCCTTATGCTTTATACTTATAATATAAACTCCTCTATTCATCTATGTATCTATTTATGTATCTATGATCTATGTATGTATCTATGTATATATGGATGTATCTATGTCATCTGTCTGTCTGTCTATCTATCTATCTATCTATCTATCTATCTATCACCTATATGTTTATCTATCCATCCATTTACCAATTCTGTTTATCCTTCTGTGTCTTGCTTTGTTGCCCAGGGTTGTCTCAAACTCCACCCCACATCCTTTTCATCACATTCAACTAACCATGGTCGGGACACATAAATCTGCATAGTGACTATTACCTCCCATGAGGTTTTAATGGATTCACAAACTCTTCTTGGTGAGGGAAGTGAATGTAAATATTAGGAACTGCAACCCCCAGGAGAGGTAGGCAAGAAGTAGATGATAGATGTTTAAAGCCTGCTCTTGAGGGCTGTAGTCTAGGCTGGGGGCTCTTGCTGTCTGAACAACCAACTGATGGGTGGATGAGAGACGTGGGTGTATAACTGTGGAAAGATGTTTGATGGCAACTGTGACATTTGTTATGAAGTCCCTGTGAGTGACATCTGTGCAAATCTGTGCTGAATAAAAAGCAGGCAGCTTCTAGATAACACCTCGTGCTATTGACTGGCAGTTACTGGCATGAGGCGGAATGGTTGGCACCATCTTTCCCTTACAGTGAGGTCTTCTTTCCCCTCACAGTGAGCTTTATTTCTGCTGCTTTGAAACACAGAGATCTTGGGGGAAGATCTTTGCTCCCTCTTCCTTTACTACCCTATAAAGCTCAAACATTGAGATCCCCCCAAGGAATATCTAGATTGGGAGGACTATACCTTGTGGAATGGGGATGCTAAAAACACTAATCCAGGATATTTTCTCCATTGCTTTGTGCTGCTGTCCACTAGATTTGAGAGCACAAGTGTTCAGTCAGAAACCAGTTATTCTCTTGTCTGACACTTTTCTTGGCACACAGTAGGACTACACATACCTGTTGTCTACAGTTTGGCGCTTGCATGCCAAACTGTAGTTTTGGTACTACAGTTCTTATGATGGTTACTAATGCACTTCAACAGCCTCAAGTGTGACTGCTTGGCATTCTTCTTTTCTGTCACCAGTATTTTAATTACCTCATCATTATTACAAAATACCCAACTAAGCAACTTAAGGACAGACAGGTTTATTTTGGCTCATAGTTGGAGGGTATTATCTATGCGGGCAGAGAAGTTCTGGTGGTAGGATCTTGAGGTAGCTGATCATATAGTATCTTTGGTAAGGATTCAGAGAGAGATGGAGTTCAATTGAGTGTTTACGTTTTATTGAGTCCAGGATCTCAGCCCTTAGAATGATATCTCCCACATTCAAGGTAAATCTTCCTACCTCAATTATCCCATCTAAATAGTACCTCATAGATGTGCCCATAGACTGCCCTAATCTAGAAAATTCTTCACAGGCATACCCTCAGTGGTGTCTCCTAGGTGATCCCAGATCCTATCAACTTGACAACTGATATTAACCATTAACCATCTTATCCATTATTGATTCTGTATTTCAGCCATCAAATATGCATTAAGTACTTCCTATAAGAGGTTTGAGAGATATCTCAGTGGTTAAGATCACTGGTTATTCTTCTAGAGGACCTGGGTTCAATTCCCAGCAACCACATAGCAGTTCATAACCATCTGTAATTCTAGACCTAGGGGATCTGATGCCCTCTTCTGATGTACCGTACAGACATACAGGCAGGCAAAACATTCATATACATATCTCAAAGATCCTCACCTCCTCATGCATTGCCTCGAAGAAGGATCTCCAGCTCATTGATGAGACTCGGGGAGCTCTCTTTCTGTATGGGAAATATTATTTTTCCCAAAGCTTGCCATAACAACTAGAAAAAAATATCTTTACCATTCAAACTGTCAGAGATCAGGAAACTTTGTACCAAGAGCCATATAACAAGTAAGTATGGTGGGTTTGAGGATCACATAGTTTCTGTTATAATTATTCAATCTTGGTGTCGTTTTTGTGGTCATATGTAGATGAGTGCGCATGGATGTGAGCCAATGAGATCCTATTATAAAAACAGGCATGGAAACTGGAAAATGTTAGTTAGAATGAAAGCCAAAGGTTCATTGAGGAGAGCAATAGCCCACGTTCATGGATTGGACAACTCAATGTTGCTTTGGTGTCAACACTTCCTTCCTGAATCTCAACAGTCATTATAATCCCAGTCAGAAACCCATGTCCCAAACCATGTGTTCTGTTAAATTGATTCTAATGTTATTGAGAAACTGGTTCTAAAGTTTGTAAAATCAAACAAACAAACAAAGGCAATGAATCTAGGATCTGTAGCCCGATATTAAAGAGCACATTTGGAAGACTCAGTCTGCCAGACTTCATGCCTCATACCAAGACTGCAGCAATCAAGAGTCCTGGTAGGAGAATGGCCAGTGGACCACCAAAGCAATGTGGAGAACTCAGGAAAAGGTACACACTAAAGAGATCAATGGAAGAAAGACAGTTTGGTGAAGGGGGAGATTTTAATCTCTTCAGCAAAATGAATCAAAGACTTTATTGAATGTCAGGTGAAAAACCATAAAACGTCTAAAAAAAAAAATCAAGCTCAAGATGATCTTTATGGCATTGGGTCATGGTAACTGCTTTAGAATCTGATATCAGCAGTGGAATACATGAGAGGAAACTATAAACACTAAACTTTATTAAAAGAGAAAACTTCAGCTGTACCAAAAATAACTCAAGTAAGAAAAAATGAAAAGACAAGCCATGGAGAAAACTCTTAGAAAACACACCTGACAAAGACATCCAAAAATAGACAACTCTTACAACTTAGCAATAAGACAGCAATCTAATTGTTCAAGTTTCCTTCCTGTTACCATGACAAAATATTCTGCAAAGCAACTTGTAGAAGGAAAGGTTCTGTTTTAGCCTACAGGTCACTGTTCCTCATGGAGGAAAAGTCATAGAAGACATGAATTTAAGCAGTAGCTTGAAGTAGATACCAGAAACACTGCTTTCTGGCTTGCTTGCAGGCTCTTGCTTAGTTAGCTAGCTTTCTTATATAGGCCAAGTCTATCTGCCCAGGGAATGGTGCTACCCATTGTGGGCTGGATCCTTCTGTGTCAATTAACAATCAAGACAATCCTTCCCCGCCCCCCAACAAACACTCCTATAAGCCAGTCTAATCTGGACAAGACCTCAGTAGAGACTTTCCTCTTAGGTGACTCCAGGTTGTGACAAGTCGACAATTAAAGTTAATAGGACACTAATTTAGAAAATTGGAAAGGGGATGTGATCAGAACTTCAATAAAAGAAAATCTAAATGGGCCGCACATGAAAAGATGCTCCCATCATTTACTTGGGAATTCCAAATTAGAACAGCAATATATCTAGTATGTATTCACTAAAATGACAAGACATTAATAACCAAAACCTCAGCTTTGGCAAAGATAAGAAGCTGTGATTCATGGCTGGTGGGAATGCCAAATGGCCTTGCTACTCTGCAAGACAATTTGACAGTTCCTTATCAGATTAAACTTGACACTGTAGTAAGCCCATTCTTAGATGACTTCTCAAATAGCTCAAAACATATTTCCCCACACAGGAAAAAAAACTGCTGGGAAAGAGCTCATGGATGGGGAAAGAGCTTAGGAACAAAGTGTAGATGCACACACACACACACACACACACACACAGCATGTGAATGATAGTTTTACTCATAATTACTCAAAAATAGCAGTAACAAGAAAATCCTTTAGTTTATTTAGTGCACATAACATGCTACATTTACACAGTTGACTTATTATCCACCAATCCAAAGAAATAAACATCAATAAGCACATGTGTCTTAGATATGCATTTTTAAAGTGTAAGAGAATTCAGTCTGAACGATCATACAGTTTATGAGTCCAGGGGGATGAATCTCCAGAAAAGGGAACGTTTAGGGATGGGGAGAAGCTCAGTGGTCTTGAGGGTCTTGGAGTAGAGGGAGATTTGGGCAGATGAGGTACAAAAACTTTAGCTGGTGGCGTCCTCCTGCTGACTGTGAAATTGAGTGCCCAGTGACAATAGACATCTCTTGGAAGTCACAGAAGGTTACAGCTGTTGAGAAGCTCAGGAACTGAAGCGCTTGCCTTGAAAGCATAAGGACCAGAGTTCAATCCTCAGCACGTGTCAGAATCTGACCATGATGGTATGTGTCTCATCCCAGAACTGGGGAGGTAGAGACAAGTGGATTTCTGGGGCCCACAGGCCAGATAGACTAGCCTAGCCTACTCAGAGAGCCCCTGGCCAGTGTAGGTCTGTGTCAAAGGAGGTGGATGACTCCTAAGGAATGACACATGAGGTTATCCTCTGGCCTCCGCATGCACATGTATGCATATATGTGTGCCCCCCCACATACATGCAAAACAAAACCAAAAACCGCTAACTAAACAAAAAAAATCTAAAAGAATAGCAATGAACCCCCACAAAAAAACCCGAAAACAAAACTAAAACAAACCAAAACAAAAAATAAAACCCAGAGTATATATCTTGATGGCTCCAACTTAAAAGAATTATTTAAAACTTTGAGGGAACCCAGGGTGGAACGTGACTAAAGGATCTACATGTATTACAAATCACAAATGGACATTAGAAACTGAGGTCAGAGAACAGGGCACTAACCTTGAGCCAATGGAATCTGAATAACAAAATAAAAAGAAAGAAAGAAAGAAAGAAAGAAAGAAAGAGGAACTGTATGTTGGTAGTTTTATGTCCCCATAGGAATAAAAGTTCTAAAGCTGTCACACATGTATGCTACAATGGGACAGTTAAGTCAAGAAATGAAGATGATAGAACCAGGTATCAGTGCTGGAGATAGATATAGTATGGGCTTATATTTCTCTCTCCGTGGACACAGATGATTACACATGAAAATAGCCATAGATATACATACATGCATAGGTTGTCTCCTTGTTCCACCGGCTGACAGACCCCAGCAGCAATACCACCCCAGGAGCACTGAGCACACAGTACCCAGGGTCTTGGTTCTTAAGGTCTTCCATGAATAGAAAGACTTTGGGGAAACAGCTGACTCTGCTGGACCAGTCGGTTTCTAGAATAGTTGTGGAGCATCTTTTGTGACTGACTGTAAGGAAGTGCACTTACAAACAGCAACAGTAGCAGCAGCAGCCCAAAGTCCCTACATTTGGGGGAATATCTCACAAGGGTGTGGAAGCCAGCTGAGGAGGCTCCCCATGGAGAAAGCTGATTGAATTTAAACAAATGAAGCAATATCCTATATAATCGGGTCTCAAAAATATAACCTGTAGTTTGTATGGACTTAAATATTCCCCATACATTCAGAAAGATACACACACTGGATTAAACATAAACAGAAAGCAGATAAATCTTCTCTGCAGAAGTCCTGGCAATTCGTATAAGTTTACCCTTGAGGGAATGTTATAAAAAAAAATCTGCCCTCCATAAGTGTGGGCTGCACACATGTGGTTTTCCTTCCAGAGGGTGGGGTGTGGAAAGAGGAAAGGAAGACATGGTGCAGTGTGGACAACTGTCAGGCAGTCCTTCAGCTGTGTGACCTAGTTAACCTCCATAACAATGAATAGATTCCCTCCTCCCTCCCCCTCCCCTCCTTCAGCCCCTCCCTCCTGGTCCACTTAAGAACTGAGGGTTCAGGGTTTCACTGCTTAGTTCTGGCTGTCCTGGAACTCTCTGTGTAGACCAGGCTGGACTCAAGCTCACATCGAAGCACCTGCCTCTGCCTCCCAAGTTCTGGGACTAAAGGTGTGGGCCACCAACCCCTGGCTCACCAAGCAGTCCTTTTAACACTTTTATTTTAAGACAGGGTCTCACTCTGGCAGGCAGGATGGCTTTGAACTCTCTCTGTAGGTCAGGCAAGCCTTGAATGTGTGATCTTTCTGGCTCAGTTTTCGGAGAAGTTGAAATTACAGGCATGTGCTACCAGGCCCGGCTAACAGGGATAAATCTCACTTTATGTGTGCCCTCCTGACGTTCTGAGAATAGCCTTTTATAATTCTGTAGGGTTCCTCCCCCTCCTCACCGGCCCCCAAAGCACCATTACAAGTTCCAACTGAGGGATAGTCGTCAAGGTGCTGACTCTCTCTTCCTCAGAATTGCAGTCGTCCTCCAAAGCAAGGAAAGTAGGGAATGGCCATGACTGATGGGAGTGAGTCTGATGAGGCATGATGGGAAATGTACTTTAGTGCCTATGAGATGCGATCCTGAAGCAGACGCGGCAGAGATGTGGCTCAAATGTGGACTTAGCTATTAACACTTCTCAATATCTACCTGTTAACCATGGGGAACATCAACCCATCAACGATACTTCATAACAGAAGTTGGGAGATAGGCAGAAAGGGTCTGTATATTCTTATTAAATTTTGGAAATCTGAAACTGACTTTTTTTTTGAAAGTTTATTTAAAACAGATAATTAAAAACAAAAGCAAAGCAACTATAGAAAGCAAAGGCTGTTTGGGCCCCCGTGCTATAGTGCGCTGGGCCTGCTCTCAATGTCTGTAAATTTGGATATTGCGGAAACCATAGGAACAACGTTCTAAGGACTTTATTTTCAAAATCGATATTGAATATGTTGTATGACCCTATAAAGTCTTCACCCTGTCTGTGTCCCAAAGCATTCTGTCACTCCCTGCTCCCTAGTGCCATTGTTTGTATTAGTTCCATACAGGCAATAAAATAAATCTACCTTGTCTTCTCCTTATGCAAGCAGCATCACCCCTGGGTTCTGGGAATCAAACTCAGGGCCTTGCACTTATGAGGCAAGCAATCCACCGCCGAAGTCTCCTAAGGTGAGATTGGGCCGGAGTTCATGTGCTCTAATCTCCTGTATCAGTCAATTGCTCATATATTGCTAATATTGTGTCTCCAATCTTCACTGCTATCAGCCTGCTGCAGCGAACTGTCTTGTGGGGTCTATATTGATAAATACTTGCTCTCTACTTCAAGTGAGTCAAATCAGAAATTCTTAGGGAAGGGTCTCAAGTCCTCTTATATTTAAAACATCCTCCACATGTTTTAGTGGGACCAAGCATGATCAGCACTCAGCACTCATCATATACTATAAACACACTCAGAAACAAGAGGCCCTTAAGCCAGGTGAGCTGTCAGAATCCCTAAAGAGCTGGATGAGACTATCATGTATGAGACTCTCCACAGAAAGCTTGAGTCAGTAGGTAGGAGTAGAATTCCAAAACATCCATCTTCAATGTTGTTCAGGTACCGTTAGTGATTCTAATCCCCTTTTAGGGTTAAGAGCCACAGATCGTGTGTGTGTGTGTGTGTGTGTGTGTGTGTGTGTGTGTGTGTGTGTGTGTGTGTCTGTGTGTGCATGTGCGTGTGTGTGTGTGTGTGTGTGTTGGGGGCTTGAGGGGTGGGTTGTGTTCCATCAATGAAAAAGTTTGTATGGATACAGGATTGCCCCAGCACCTGATCTCCAACTCTACTTTTCGTTTCTCTGCTCTGCTCATCAGGTCTTCCCTGGAAAGCCCCTCAGAAGCAGGTCTAGGGCAGAAAGTGAAAGTGGGTCATGGTGAGCTCCTCCAGGCCAGCGTGGGGGTGGTGGGCTCATCTCTGCCCACAGGCAGTGTGCCTATGAAGCATGCCTGCTATCAGAGGGTGCGCTCTGTCGCCCAACCGTGAACTCCGGCTTAATATTTGACCAGCCCTTGAACTTTCGTTTCCTTCCGGCAGCCTCTTTCCCATTGTAGAGCCCTGGATCACTCTGGGGACCCCAGAGTGTAAATAAAAACTTCTCCTTCCTTGTCCTTGTAAGATTTCAGTGACTTGGCTTGGAATCTAAGATACGACACACTTTGGACGTGGCTCTCTTGTGTCACGAGGAAGGATGAGGGGAATCAGATGGTTAAAACAGAAACAAAGAGAGTGCCTTAATCATTGGCATGGGTTAAGTGCTTCCTTGTAAACCTTCCCTACAGATCTATGAGATTTTATCATCTCCCTCTGACAGTGGGAAACTGCCGTATGGGAAGGTCCGGGATCTGGCCTCAAGTAGCAAAAGACAGATTGTGTCAAAACAAGGTCTAGAGCTGAGGTGATGGCTCAGTTGGTAAAATGTTTGCCACGCAAGCTTGAGAGTCTGAATTCATTCTCCAGAACCCACGTAAAATGCCAGGAACGGTGCTATGGGCTGTGGAGGTGGAGATGGGAGGATCCTTGGATTGGTTCATGCACCAACCTTCCCTAGTTTAGTTAGCAAGTCTCAGGATCCAGTGAGAGGCCCTATCTCAGAGAAAATGGGAGGAGTGCCTGAGTAATGACATCCAAAGTCCTCTGACTTTTACATCCGTGTAATCATGTATGGATACATGTGTACGCACATGTACACACATATGAATGTGCACAATCCTTCCTGCGGGTACACACACAAACCAAACCAAACATCGTCAACAACAGAAAGGCTGTGTTGCTCTAAAACTCAGGCAGCCTTCCATTCTGTCTTCTTTCCACAGGGGGCTCAGAATGTACTTCTTGATTTACAAATTCTGGAAAGCCTACTGTCTATTCTTAAGGCCTGACATTCCCAGCGAGGTTTGAACCTTGTTGTCCTCTTTCTTAGGGAAAGTGTGGAAGACTTTCTGTCTAGTGTCTGCTTGCATTGCAAGGCTAAGTTCAGCACACAGGAAGAGGAACGCCCTCCCATCTCCACTGTAGTCATGGTAACTTTTTCATACAAGGGTTCTTCGTAGACTTTGCCCAGGAACAGCAGAAAGGCCACCTGCTGCAGTGACTGACGGCTATTAGAGAGTCCCCTGGTGTGTGGAGAGAGACTCATTGACTGTATTCTACCTTATTAGATAAAGAGACTCCGCTCCGGGAACTTGAGGAAGTCATCTGTCTGTCCACGAGGAAGTGGTCAGACCAGGTTCAAGTTCATTTCTTCCCACATACCAGGCCTTTCACTTCCACATCGCCCAGCCTATTCCTATCCCATGGTATTTGCTAGCAACCTTTCTTTATCACCCATAGTAGGTCACTCCACATGCCTCCAACTATCCATAAAGACATCCCAAGCTTGGAAGTCTCCTTCTCTTTCTTTCCCTTCCAAAGCCAGGAAAAACTAGGCCACGGAGGATGGATTGGCACAGTGGCTTAACCCATGCCTTCCTCAATCATCAGGAGACAAGTCCCAGGCATGGGGGTCCCTGGCTTGGGAGCTAAAGTGAGAAGCCAAGGGTTAAAGCGGCTCTAGTGTGGAAGTTATCTGCTTTGTTGTAAAACACAGCTTCCCAAGCACTCCAGAGGGGCTATTAGCATGCAAATGTACTCCCGCCTCATGCTTTTTTAATGTTTTACTTCTCTTAATTGCTGAAACCGGTTGTAATTTCTGAATGCTGCTGGCTTGGGGAAGCCGTTTCCTCCAGTTGCGCAGACCTCTCCTTGCACCTGGAAGGATTTGAATTCTAATTTTATTAACCGACAGGACGAGGTGTTTCTCTCTCCTCTTCCTCCACAGGGAAAAAGAGAAGAGAGAGAGGGTGTTGGGGGAGTTAAGGTTGAAGTTGGACCCTTGCGCTTCTCTGGCTCTCTTTGAATCCCTGGAGTTGGGACTTGGCAGTTTCAGTAATATATCGAAAAGTGAAGGGTCGAGGAGATGCCTCAGCTGGAAAAGCACTTGCTGCGTAAACACAAGGCCCTGAGCTTGGATCTCCAGCACCCATGTAAAATGTTGAGCCCGTGCCTAGAAGCCCAGGTCTGGGAAGGACAGAGTCAGCAAGATCCCTGGGGCTCGATGGCCAGACTTGTCCATCCAAATCGGTTAGGCTGAGGTTCAGGGAGGGGACCCTGTCTCAAAAGATAAGGTAGAGAGGAAGACATCTGGCAGATTTCTGACCTCCACATGCATGTGCATATTCATGCTAACACCCACATGCGCACCTTCTCAGGGGCAGGCACACATACAGTTGCACAGATTTGATGATGGTAAGAGAGACTTGTTAAGGGTTTTAGATATCAGATCTGGGTTGTGAACTCAAAGTGAAAAAATGCTTCAGAATTCTTTCCAGATTGGAGCATAACCCAGTCTCTCATTCCAGAGACATCCCGAGACATGCTTTCTGTGAAGTGGGCCACTCCCGGAGAGAAGCAGCAAGGGCTCTTCCAAGACAAATGATGCCCTGGCCTGCTTGAAGAGATCATTCATCCTACCTTCCCCGCCATTTGCACAGAACACCTCCCACTGAACAATAGCTTCCAGGCGGACCCAAGTACCCTCCACAACACAAGACTTTTCTTTTTTTTTTTTTCCTAGATTTTTCCATAGATGCCATGTAAGTCAGGCCAGTTCATTTCAACAAGTGCTTTAAAGGATGTTCGGAGTCAGTGGCTTGGCCTGGCATGGGCTGTCTAGCTGGAAAGTGGATATAGCTCTGTAGAACCTGCCTCCAGGTGTGTGCAGTGGTCTATCCTGGATACTGGGAGTAATGTGCAGTGGTGTAAGTAGGCAGAGAGAGGATGCAGAGGTCACCCAGGCCCACCTGATGGTACAAATGATGCCCCCTTGGGATCCGTCTTGTTGGTACAGTACCTGATTTCCACTTGCCCCACAGACAGGGAGATGGGTGTCTTTTATTTGGCAATTGTGTGTGTGTGTGTGTGTGTGTGTGTGTATGTGCACATGCACCATGTTCACTGAGGTAAGAGGTCAACCGCTGGTGTTTCTCAGGAGTTGTCCACACAGTTTCCTGAGACAGGGTCTCTCACTGCTATCCTAGGCTAGCTTTCCAGTACTGGGTCTATGCAAGCATCGAACATCACACCCTTTTTATTAATAAGGTTCTTGGAGTGTCAAACTCAATTCCTCATATTTGCATGGCAAGCACGTTATAGCCTGAGCCATCTCCCCGGCAGCCTTATTGGGCAATTGTTTAGGCATCTCCTTTGGCTCGTCATCTATTTGTAGCTATGTTTCAGTTGAATCCTGAGTTGAAGAGCAAAAGACAAACCCCATCCTTTTGACGGGACAAAGGCAACGACAATGGCTGCAACAGCAATGACCCCAGCAAACCCTCTCCTACTTAAACCAGAAACAAGTCATGAGAGGTGACTACGCTCAAGTCTCTGACCAGGGGGACTTGGAGGTGACCAAGGCTTCTTGTCACCCCCAGTACTCCGCTGAAATGGCTGAAAATGAAGTTAAGGGAGCTGTTCCCCAGCTGGAGGGGGCTGGAGCATTGAGTGAGCTTGGTGCCTAGCTTCATATGGAATGCCACTGGTCCAGGGTGCCAGACCCTGGAGCAGCTGGTGGACAGGAGACGTGCCCCCCACCCCCGCACACTCTCTTTTTTTTAAGCACGTCATCTGTATCAGGCACTCTACTCCCCCACAGCAAGAATCCAAC
Organism: Tokudaia tokunoshimensis; assembly: GCA_036184795.1. NCBI lineage: Eukaryota > Metazoa > Chordata > Mammalia > Rodentia > Muridae > Tokudaia > Tokudaia tokunoshimensis. The sequence continues at coordinate 9,231,661 of BTHU01000010.1, forward strand.
AGGACAGTTCTAGCTCCCTTTTGCATTATTAAGAAACTGCTCCTGGCTCATCTTGGTCCCTAAGATGCCTCCAGGCCACAACACCAGGGACAGAGGAACTGGAACCAGGGCGCCATCACCCTCTCTGATTCCAAAGCTATTCCCCTTCTTCACCACTCCTCCCCCCCCCAAAAAAAAAACAGAATTTTCCCCTTTGTTTCTCCTACCCAGAGGTAGAGCCAGTGTTGAGGATGGCCTTTGGGAAGGCCAACTGAGGCACGAACAGCCTGATTCCACCCCCAGCCACCCAACGCCAGCCCTTCCCCTCCCCTGCCATTTCAACTTGTTTCCTTCAGAGAAAAACATGACTTTTCGCATTGACGGACCTCACAGGCCAACAATGCAGGCCCATTGCACCCCACCCCTCCAAATTAGACTTTAGTACGGACTGATCCTCCCCACCCCCAGTCCCCACCCCACCTGCCCTGACCTTCCAACTGGGGGGAAGTCTCTGCATAACAATGTCTGGTCCAGGCTGCCCGGAGTTGCCCTTTGGCTATTAGCACCTAATGAAAATGTAACTGTGTTTAACCCCCCACCGGCTTCCATAGGCCAGGAGCCCAAGTGGGTTTAAGTCCTTTGTATGGTAAGCATCTTACTCTCCATGTGGATGGACCACCGCTTTCTCCCTGGAGAGGTCTCTGAGAGCTGTGTATGGCTAACTCGGACCTCTCAGCTGTCCAGGGGCACAATGGGGAATGTATCTTTTGTGGTATTAACGGCTTTGGGGAGGGGAGAAAGGAGGGTAGGGCTGGTGGGGAGGGGGTGCCGCTGAAGAGGAGGAGAACAATGTGTGAGAAGCTGAGGCTGTGGGTTTCCCACACGGACCGATATGTGCCCCCACCCCCCTCTGGGAGACAGGGATCTGCAGCCACCAGCCCACAGCTGATCCCGCCTTGATTGGTTTTTTCTCCCCCCCTTCATTGTGCTCTCAAGGGACGAAAATCCTTTTGTGGCGTGAAAGGAGAGGCGTTCCTGCCATCCCCTCCCTCGAACTGATTGGCTGTGTCACAAGATGGCCAAATCCACGGGATTAATGTGCGACTGGCCCGGGCTGGCTGCGGTGTGTGAGGACAGTCCATGTCTGAGTCCACCCCTTAGGGCCAAGCGTGTCTGCTACCCTGGGAGCAGGGGAGGGGGGAGGTATGGAGGGGCAGGGCACTACTTTCTTCATATTTATTATTCTCTCCACCCCTCCAGCCCTGCAGGGATGTTTATTCATGGGCCACATCTGCTGGCTGGCAGGCGACATGTCTCTTGTTAGAAAGAATGCCTGAGAGTCCCCAAGGAGCCAGGAAAGCCGGGCACATTCCTTCAGACTGGCCTTTACCCCTTGCTCTAATGGTCCTGCAGTGTTCTCCACCCACCTGTAACCTTAGCCCTCTTCCCTGCCAGCCTTTAGCCCCCTGAGGGGGGCACACTGCCCACCTGGAGATCCTGGGGTCTCCTTTCACCTACCCAGAGCTAGAAGATAACATTCCATCCCCGCCCCGCACTCCGCACTCTGTATTTTTATCCCTTCTACCTGAGCCAGCCTACAGCTTTTTGCTTAGGCACCTTCCCACATAGCCTGCCTGTATGAATAAATCCTACTCAGACTTGTAAAATGGCCTAGGCCTTCTCTCTGTCTCTCTTTGTGGGAAGAACACTTCTTTTTCTGAAGGCTTGTATGGGTTTGTTATCTTACACAGCACACTGACCAGATTTTACCTGAACTCATGATGGTTTGAATCCATGTTGTTCTCTTATAAAGTCCCAAGAGTGGGGATGGGGGAAGGCTGGTGTATCTATCTGTGTTCATCTTTGACAACTGACCTGTCCTCTGTGCTAACTCTACCTGGGAACCTTGGGGAGCTATGATCCAGTAGCCAAGGGGTGACAGAAATGAACATATGTAAGGATTGAAGCTTTCTGGTGGACCCCCATATTGAGGGGGGTCTCTTTGGGTTGCTGCGATCACTACAGACCCACATGGCAAGAGAATTTTGGGAGTACTGGGGTCTTCCATTGGTAGAGTGACCCTAGGTTTAGGGTCAGGCATCTTCACTTCACTATGGGTACATCAGAAAGAAGCTTAGACCCGGAGGGAGAAAGATGAACTGACACACCCATACCTAAACATGGTAGACAAGGAACCACACTGAGTGTCTCCCAAGACAATCTGTCTGTAGACCAGCTCCACGACAGTCAGGTGACAACTGATTGGCAGCTGAGAACAGTGTCATTATTTTCTAATGTAATCGATGCAAACTGGGAAATAGCTTACTATGGGTGAGCAAGGCAAACAAGAGAATGGATGCCGTTGTATTTCCATGGACAAGCGAGGTCAACATATTACACATTTTGTAGTATGTGTGTGTTCATGTGTTCATAAGCATGCATATGTATGCATATGTGTATGTATATATATATATATATTTACTGCATGTGTGGAGGCCAGACGTTGATGCCTACATTGATGCCTGCTATCTTTCTCTGTTGCTCTCCACCTTATGCTTCAAGAAAGATGGCTCAGTGGGTAAGAGCACTGACTGCTCTTCCAGAGGTTCTGAGTTCAATTCCCAGCAACTGTATGGTAGCTCAAAACCAATCTGTAAGGGATCCCATGTCCTCTTCTGGTGTGTCTGAAGACAGCGACAGTGTACTTACATGCAATCAATCAATCAACAAATAAATAAATAAACAAACAAATAATAAAATAAAAGACTCTCTCATCAAACCAGTATCTCCCTGAATGATTGTCTCTGCTTCCCCTGGCTCTCTCTGAACCTTGAGCTGACCAATTCGCCTAGACTGGCAGACCAGAGAACCTCAGGAATCCACCTGTCCTCACAGCCCTAGTGCTGGCATTACAGGCACCACCACACCTGGCTTTTTACATGGACGCTGTGGAGCTGAACTCGGGTCCTCCGGCTTGTGTGGCAAGCCCTTTCTTGAGCCCCAACTCCTCTCCCTCTGAAATTGGCTTTCGGAATTAATGAAATTGGTTTTATTTGTCTGTTTGTCTTGAGGCAGGGTCTCTCTAAGTAGCCTTGGCTGTCAATGAACTCACTATGTAGATCAGGGTGCCCTCAAACTCACAGCGCCTCTGCCTCCTCAGTACCGGAATTAAAGGTGTGTGCCATCAACGGCTGGCTTAGAAATTAATGAAATGGAATGTGTGCTTCTGTTTTAATTTTTAGCTGCTCAGGAAGCAGCTTGTGCTAAGAAATCACCTCCTGGCAGGTGTCTGTGGGTCTTCTCATTTGCCAAAAGGGACCATGCTGGGCTGTGTAAGAGCAGAGAAGTAGCTGGGTTAGCTCGAGCCTAGAGCTGGGCAGTGCTAACTCCAGCCCACTGTTCTCCATCCTGACCTTGGATAAGGACACCCTGTGCCAATTCAAAGGGGAGCTGGGCTGAGCACCCAGGCCTACCTTGGCACCTTGACATTTTGAGTGACTGTTGCAGCTCTGAAGTAGCAACAACAATAATGTTATGGTTTCAGGGTCACCACAACATGAGGAAGCGTATTAAAAGACCGCAGCATTAGGGAGGTTGAGAACCACTGTCTTGGAGATTGCATTGACCGAACAAGGAAGGCCGTGGCTATGAGAATTGCCTCTAGCCCCCCTGCTCTTTTCCATTCTCAAGGACCTTTAGGTCTGAAATGTGGAATGGGCTGCGTTCTAAAGGACACCTTGTAAGGCTTCACTAGAACTTCTTTTTGGTTCCGAGGCCGCCTTATGTGACCTAGGAAGGAGCCATGGTGCAGCAGTAACTGTTGCACGCGGGGCCATAGTAGCAGTAGGAGAAGAAAGAAAAAAAAAGTTGTTGCTCTTTTCCCAAACAGATATTGCTAGGATTCTGTCTAAGCTCCACCCCACAGTTACAGCCAAGCATGCTTCTCCCCTACTTTTCCAATATCCTCTGGTCTTCCCCTTTCCCCTTCTCTTTCTGGGCCACCTTGCCCTCTCCTCTCTCCATAAACCTCACATGGAACTGTTTGGCCTGGTGTGGTCTTTCTGGAGCCGCCCAACGATCACAACAGATATGGTCTTAGACTTAACAATAAGTTAGTGAGTAAGTAAATAAGTAAGGAAGGAAGGAAGGTCTGAGGAGATGGCTCAGTCTGTCAAGTGCTTGCCACACAAGCAGGCCGGTGCGAGTTCAGATCCCCAGAGCCCACGTAACAGCCAGATGCGGTGGTGGTGTGAGCAATCCCAGTGCTGGAGAAGTGGAGACAGGAGGATTACTGGGACTTACAGGCTAGCCAGTCTAGCCAAGTTGGTGAGCTCCATGTTCAGAAAGAGAGAGAGAGAGAGAGAGAGAGAGAGAGAGAGAGAGAGAGAGAGAGAGAGAGAGAGCAATGAAGGAGGACAGCTGATGTTGACCTCTGGCTCCCACACACACGTGCACAACACACACATAAGGGAATAAAGTGATTGGGAAAGAGAGAAACAAAGCAAATGATCATATGTGAGAATCTACATACCAAGGCAGAGAGAATGACAACAGCCATTTCAAGACATCGATAGACAAACACACGTTTTGAGAACACACAGATGCCCAAGCAGATGTCTGTGTGTTCAGAGTCCTCCCTGTCTTTAAAGAGTCAAGGGCCTCTGTCTACACAGACTGAGACAAACCTGCAGGCACATGTGTAGACATAATACAGTCCTTCCTTCCCAGCCTTCTGTGAACTCAGATTTAAGGGGTAACTTGTGGGCCAGGCTTATGAGCCTCAGATATGTGCACCTGCGTTTACATCCGAGGACTGAGTTGGGCTTAGTGCTCTATGGGAAGAGTTGGTCCAGTGTCTTCTAAGAAGCAAAGAAACTATAAACAACTGCAGTTTATCTTAGGGATGTGATACAATTACTATTGTTTTTTTCTGTCTAACCCCAGAGGACTAGAGTGGTGACTCAGTGAAACACTTGTGCAAGCATAAAGATCTGAATTCAGATCTCTAGTACCCACATAAAAAGTGGAACATCGTAGCATGTGCTTGCAATCCTAGTTTCACTGAAGTAGAGACAGACAATCCCGGGGGCTCTCTGGCCAGTCTAACTGAATTGATAAGTTCCAAGCCAACAAAGAGACTCTGCCTCAAAAAAACGTGGTGGATGATACCTAATAACAACCAAAGCTGTCCTCTCACACTCACTCGCCCTTGTATGCATGCACACTACATACACACAAGCATCTTCACACACACACACACACACACACACACACACACACACACACACACAAAGTACAGAAGGTTCTGGATGCTCCTGGAACTGGAGTTATAGGAAGTTCTAGATACCCACACATCTCCTCCTTGTGAGTACTGAGAACTGAACCCAAGTCATCTGCTAGAGGAACATGCACTGTCAACTGCTAAGCCATCTCTCTAAGCTCTCACGTGCATTCTGTGGATCCCAGGAACACAGGACTGAAAGGGAAAATGCCTTCTACCTTGATAGTTGCCTCTGTATGTTAGCAATCTTAGATTAATTAACCATAGCATATCAACTGCAAGTGTCTCCAAGCAAGAGGTCTGTGATGGTCAGTTGGCACAGTTGTGTCACCTGAAACAGGTTAAGCCTTTTGTAACCTTAAGAATGATGCTTCCAGTTCTATCTTCAGCCTGACTGAAAAACATCCTCTCTAGAACATTCCATCGCTGACTAGAAACACTTCCCAATCATCCACCACTACCACCATCATTATCATGGCATTAAAGTTCAGCAACTGGATTTCTCACTTTCCAATTTTATCTAAAGAAAGCATTTCCCACCCCCACCCCTACCCCAAGAAACCAAGCACAGTCTAAGTACATGCAGGGGCTGGTAGATCCCTCAGTTGGTAGGAAACCAGAGGTTGGCCCTGGTTAGACCAGCAACTAGGAAAGTGAATTAAAGAACAGACTCTCCCACTCCTATAGGCCTTGTTCTGAAACAAAGATTCTACCCAGAGAATAATAGCTGTCCTTACTATAACAGAACTAGATGACTCTGTGGCCATGAGTGAGGGAAAATACTTTGTGATTAAGGCTATGACTTTTAACATTCATGTACTTATTCATTTGTTTACTTGTGTGTGTGTGTGTTTGTGTGTGTGTGTGTGTGTGTGTGTGTGTGAGAGAGAGAGAGAGAGAGAGAGAGAGAGAGAGAGAGAGAGAGAATGTGTGTATGTGAGAGGAGGTGGAAGGAGAGAGGGAGAGAGAATAGTGTGCATTTATGCAGAAATCAAAGGATGTGGGAGATGTCTTTCTCTACCTTGTACATTCCAGGGATGAAACTCAATTTGCCAGGCTTGGTAGCAAGAACCTTTACCTGCTGAGCCATCTTGCCAGCCCTCAAGGTCAGAGATGAATTTGAATAGCTGTATTTTAAGATTCACTTCCGATGCCTACTTTGTTTTTCCAAAGAGCAATATCACACATCTATGTACATTCGTGTATGTGCGCACAGATGTATCAATGCGATATCAAAAGCACAAGAGCCAAGCACGTATGTAAGATTTTGTAAAAACCTGAAGCAATCTTCAGAGTTGACAAGACTTGCTATGTGTTTGAATCCTCAGATGTGAGAGCTGGAAGAAGCCTCTCTCTGCTTCTCAAAAAGAGAGACAGGGACAGAGTTGGAACACAGCCGTCCAGGGTCACACAGCAAGCAAGCAAGAGAAGCAAAAGCTAGGGTTTGGGTCTCCCATGTCTGGAGCTGGCTTGTACCTGCCTGCACCCTCACCCACAAATTACCTGTGGAGGACTCTGTGCTCCCTCTGGGTGAGTGTGTATATAGGAGAGACCCACTGAAACTGTACTCAAGTCTCTTCTGACCCCTTGGAAGAGCAGGTGACTTGGATGGCCCAGAATTGTGTCCTTAGGACAAGGACCAGGGGGCTGACCCTGTACTTAAAATCAAGACAGAGCTCCAACAGCACCAACTGAGCCCACAGCTAAAGGGCAGTAGCTGTGGGGTAGATCATTTAATGAATATTTTTTTATAGTGCATTATGGTCCCTAGGGATGCTTGTTCCACAGCACCGATAAGTAATAAATCTTGGGAGAGCAGTTTTGTGGAGCTGGGTGGAGCAAAGGAAGAGGTGTGACATTGCTGGGTTCCGGGAGGAAGGGAGGAGTGAGGAACTAGAGTAAGAAAGGACAGAAGAGAGCAACATTAGAAACCGGTGTCAAGGGCTGCACAGTTTGCGCATGGGCATCCTGTTTCATGAGCCTGGAGGCGGGGCGTCTGAGGCCACTCCCAATGGCTGATTCAGCATGCTGGAGGAAGACCTGACCCTCTGTCTGCCCTTCCTGGAGACTTTCCTCTTTCCTGCTGCCCCCAAGTTAATCAATTCTCCTCATTCCTTAAAAGACTTTAAAGTCACAAGTGATTACTTGGGATCGATTTTTTTTTCCAGTCTTGTATTCTGGCGTTTTCAAAAGCCCCTGCAGTGCATAATGCTGAGCCCTCCCTGGCTGGGTCCAGCAGTGACCTGTTGACCCGTTGTGCCTGTCAACTGTCCCTTTGTCCTAGCTGTCCATCCTGCAGTAGTTACAGTTATCTCATGGGTCCTTTTGCAAGGTTCTACATGCACACATTCACTGAATTCTCACGCTGGCCTTGTGAAAAAAGTGCATCCTTGTTTTATAGGTAAGGATTCCCAGAACCCGGGTGGAAAACAAACAAAATCAAAACCAAATGCATGGTGGTTCCCAGAGCTTAGTGTAAGCGGTGGATTCCAGGCTAGAGAGAGTTTGTCTCAGAAACAAAGTGGCTAACACAGAAATGACAACTGAAATTGACCTCTGGCCACTTAATATATGCACATGCTCACGTGCACACACACACCCACCCACACACCCACACACATATACACGGAAAGGGGAGATGAAGGGGGAGGGAGGGGGAAAGAAGGGGAGGGGAGGGGGAGGGAAGAGGAGGGGGAGGGAGAAGGGAGAGGAGAGAAGGGAAGGGGGAGGGGAAGGGGAGAGGAGAGAAGGGAAGGGGGAGGGGAAGGGGAGAGGAGAGAGGGGGAGGGGAGGGAGAGGATGCTGTTCATTTGTTCTTCAGGCCCTCTTTCACTCTCTTCTTTAGGTCTCATTATTCTGTCTTTCTTCCTTACTTCTTCCTCTCCTGTCTTTTTCTCTTTCCTTCTCTTCCCTTTCCATCCTTCCTTTCCCTTGCTTTTCTTCATCCCCCATGCCTCTGTTGTTCTTCCTTTCTCTTCTCCCTCCCTCCCTGCCTTCCTTCCTCCCTCCCTCCCTCCCTCTGTCCCTCCCTTCCTTCTTCCCTTTCTCCTTCCCTCCTTTCCTCCCTTTCTCCCTCCCTCCCTTCCTTTTTTCTTCCTTCCTCTTTTTCTTTCTCCTTTCTTCTCCCTTACTCCCACTCTTTTTGACATAGTCTCACCATGTAAGCTCAGTTGACCTTGAACTTCCTATGTCACACAAGTTTGTGGCAAACTCTGGGCCTTTCTGCCTCTGCCTCCTGAATACTGGGGTCACAGCATGCATCACCCACCTGGCTCACCTGCCAGCCATCACAGGCACCCTTAAAACCCAGATGCTGACATTGCGCAAGAGCAGAACGGAGTGGTGTCCTTCTAGCCTTTGGGAATCCAGGTTCCACGCCCTAAGAGGCCACCTGTGGTTTAGATACAAAGTCTCCTCCACAAGGATAAAAACAAGTCTTGGAATCCAGGGTGCTTTAGAAGCAGCCAAAGTGCTCCGTCATGCAATAGGCTTGACCCGGAAATAAAAAGCTCCCACACTGAACGGTCTTGCAGAATTCCCTGACCCCTGGGCTGAAGCAGCCTCATCCACTCTCTGAAAGGGTCCTCAGGCTGGAAGCTGGTGGCCGAGGATGGGGTTTCCTTGAGTCCAGCGCAAAACTCTTAAGTATAGATTTGCTCAGAATGAAACAACAGCAAACTCTGACCTCCCAAGCCCTGAATTTGGCCTTTCCAGGCTTCATATTGGATCCATTTTTGTTCATTGCTACCCACTAACACAATAATAACCAGAGCCCTGTGCAGCCAGGTCCCCCATTGGCTCCTGGGGCTCTCCGGATACTGCCCCAGCAGACCAGAGGCTTTGGACCAGATCCGATTGTCCGGATGGAGGTGAAGTGGCCTTGGAGGCCCTGTGGGAGGGGGCGGTGTTGGGGGGGCTGCTGGCTGTGTGAATGTGGAGCCATTGTTTCTCAGCTTTATTCTGAGTGGGGCTGACGCAGAAATCCTAATCAAGGAGTTCTCCGGGCTTCCCGGGTGTGACACGGAGTGAACGAAGTGAACGGGTCTCTGGGGGGGTCTTTGTTCTCTGATGACAGCTGACTTGGTCGCCAGTGGGAAGTCTCAGCCCAGCTCCACTGCATGCTCTGCCAAGCTGCTGCCTTAGCTCTTTGTTACCTACCCCTGGGTCCCTTCACTGGCCTGATCTTCAGTGACAGCTCTTAAAATCACCCTTGGGGCTTGGAAGGAGGAAGACAGGGCTGTTGAAAGAAGTAACATTCTTAATCAAAAGATACTCCCACCCCCCGGGACAGTTGCACTTTGCTGGTGGCCAAGGCTGTTGAGGAATTTGAGTCTGTCATAGGCTAGGATTATCATTCATCTATCTATGTGGGGTTTGGATGGTTTTATTTCTGACCCGGCTAAAAGTGATTAACGCACAGAGAAGTCAAATAAGTGTTCACATTCTGAAGCTTAAACCCAAGCAAAGGGCTAAGCAAGTCAGGAGACCTGATGGGAAGGCCAGAAGAAAAACTGTCAAGACAGAGCATGGGTCCTAGTGGACCTGTGCTGGACTCTAGGAAGACTTGACCAACCCTGGGCAACATGCCTTGTGTCTCCCTGCCTCCACACACTCACCCGTAAGTAGGGAAGTGGTTTTAATAAAAGCTCAACCACACATATTCCCGGGAGAAGTGAAGGAGTTAGCCCAGGTATGACTAAATCTCTACCTTTTGCTGGGATACCATACACTGCCCTCAAAGAGAGGATGCTTTCAGGAAACACAGGAGAGGTGAGAGCTGATAACAGTTTTTAAACCAAGAGTCATGCAGATGGCCCTAAACTTGCAATCC